>CM022302.1:50831965-51299507 GCA_011799875.1 Thinopyrum elongatum
AACGGAGCTTCGAGCAAAGAGATCGAAATCCGCGGGTTTGAGAGGAATAACATGAGAGAGAGAGCAATGGTGAATTTTTTCTGGAAGTAGGTGATGATGTGGAGTGAAAAGATAAGCGAGGGGGGCCACAACTCACCAGGGCGCGCCTGAGGGTGCTGGCGCGCCGAGGTGTGTTGTGCCCACCTGGAGCACCTCCCTCTGATGTTATTTGCACCAAAAATTCTTAAATATTCAGAAAAAATCGTATTAAATTTTCAGAGCATTCTGAGAACTTTTATTTTTGGGTCATTTTTTATTGCACGAAAAACTCAGAAAACAGGCAAGGCATGGCATTTTATTTTATTTAACTAACAAAAATAGAAAACAAAAAGTAGAGATAGAAGGTAGTGCTCACTGAATTCATCAACTTCATACCTCTAAAAAATGATATATTAATAAGGTTGATCAAGTCTTATTGACAACCACTTCCGATTAGTATGAAACCGAAGAACTTTTGTGAAACACTAAGTTACCTCAATGTGGATATGGATGTCCCCAACAATAAGCATTTCGTATTTCTTGTTGGCAGTAGGTAGAGGTAGTTGAAAACTTCCAATAGTGATTGTCGGATATTTTTCAATAACATTAATACCATTCACTTGGAATTATTTCTTCGGAAAGTGCACCGTATGTTCATTACCATTGATATGAAAAGTGACCTTGCTTTTATTGCAATCAATAACAGCCCCTGCAGTATTCAAGAAGGGTCTACCGAGGATAATCGACATGTTGTCGTCCTAGGGCATCTCAAGTATAACAAAGTCAGTTAAGATAGTAACATTAGCAACGACAACGGGCACATCTTCACAAATACCGATAGGTATAGCAGTTGATTTATCAGCCATTTGCAAAGATATTTTAGTAGGTGTGAGTTTATTCAAATCAAGTCTTTTATATAAAGAGAAAGGCATAACACTAACACCAGCTCCTAAATCACTTAAAGAAGTTTTCACATAATTTCTTTTGATGGAGCAAGGTATAGTTCGTATTCCCGGATCTCCAAGTTTTTTAGGTACTCCATCCTTAAAAGTATAATTAGCAAGCATGGTGGAGATTTCAGCTTTCGGTATTTTTCTCTTATTGGTGATGATGTCTTTCATGTACTTTGCATAAGGAGGCATTTTCAAGATATCAGTCAAGCGATTACGCAAAAAGACTGGCCTTAGCATTTCAGCAAAGCGTTCGAACTCTTCATCATCTTTCTTTTTGGTTGACTTAGGTGGAAAGGGCATAGGTTTTTGAACCCACGGTTCTCTTTCCTTACCATGTTTTCTAGCAACAAAGTCTCTTTAATCATATCTTTTATTCTTGGGTTGTGGGTTATCAAGATCAACTGCTGGTTCTATCTCAACATCATTACCTGGTTCTTTATTATTTATTTGAGTGTCTTCATGAACCTCATAATTGTCTTTTCATTATCAGAAGGTGAGTGTTCACTACCAGATTGAGTTTCAGCAACTTCAGGTTCACTAGAGGCATGGAAAGTCCTATCATTTTTCTTCTTCTTTTTCTTTTTAGAAGGACTAGGTGCATCAGTGTCAACTCTTTGAGAGTCTTGTTCAATTCTTTTTGGGTGTCCCTCAGGATAAAGTGGTTCCTGAGTCATTCTACCTCCTCTAATCATTACTCTAGCATGATCATTGATATTATTATTCATTTCATCAAGCAACTCTCTTTGAGATTTAGCAACTTGTTCTAATTGAGTTTGGACCATAGAAGCATGCTTTCCTACACCTCTAACATCATTTGAGATTCTAAATAACAAGTCACTCAAGCGAGCAATCATATCAGAATTGTATTTCAATTGTTTCATATCATTTGCATTGAAGTGATCTTGTTTCCTAATGTAATTATCAAACTCATAATTAAAGGCATTGACTAGGATGTTTATTATAAGGAATATCACCTTCTTCGAACTTTAGTAAAGAATTTACCTCTACCACCTTAGGTGGTGGTGGTGTTTCAAGCCCATGTATTTCTTCGATAGGTGGTAATTTTTTAACATCCTCTGCTTTAATACCTTTTTCCTTCATGGATTTCTTTGCCTCTTGCATATCTTCAGGACTGAGATATAAGATACCCCTCTTCTTTGGAGTAGGTTTAAGTGGTGGTTCAGGAAGGATCCAATCATCATAATTTTTCAATATGTTATTCAATAATTATTCAGCTTGTTCAATAGTTCGCTCCCTGAAAACACAACCAGCATAACTATCTAGGAAGTCCCTAGAAGCATCGGTTAGTCCATTATAGAAGATATCAAGTATTTCATTTTTCTTAAGAGGATGATCAGGTAAAGCATTAAGCAATTGGAGAAGCCTCCCCCAAGCTTGTGGGAGACTCTCTTCTTCAATTTGCGCAAAGTTAAATATTTCCTGTAAGGCAGCTTGTTTCTTATGAGCAGGAAAATATTTTTCAGAGAAGTAATAAATCATATCCTGGGGACTACGGACACAACGAGGAGCAATAGTATTGTACCAAGCCTTAGCATAACCCTTTAATGAGAACGGAAATAATTTGAGAATATAATAATAGTGAATCTTCTCATCATGCGCAAAAAGGGTGGCTATATCATTCAACTTAGTAAGATGTGCCACAACAGTTTCTGTTTCATAACCATGGAAAGGATCAGATTCAACCAAAGTAATCAACTCTGGGTCAACATAGAATTCATAATCCTCATCATCAACAAAGATAGGTGAAGTAGCAAACTTAGGATCACATTTCATTCTAGCATTCAAAGTCTTTTCTTTGTACTTGCACAATAATTTTTCCAGATCATCTCTATCCTTACAAGCAAGAATGTCTCTAGTTGTCTCCTCATCCATAACATAACCTTCCGGTACCTTTGGCAATTCATATCTAGGAGAACTAGGTCTAATAGGTGTTTCAAGATTTTCAGTTTCAAGCTCTTCATCAGTTTCAACAATTGCATCCATTTCAGCATTCTGAAAAGCTTTAGTTCTAGCATGTTGTTCATCAAGAAATCCACCTAGTGGCACATTATCACCAAGCAAGGTACTAGCACCATTATGAGTAGCATTCATAGCAGAAGTAGCATCATCAATAACTTGCGACAAATCAGAATTGATAGCATGTGGTGGTGTTGCAAGTCTACTTATAACAGAAGGTGAATCTAAAGCGGAGCTGGATGGCAGTTCCTTACCTCCCCTCGTCTTAGAGGCAAAAATCTTAGTCTTAGCATCCTTCAGATTCTTCATAGTGATAATCTTATAATAATCCCAAGTGACTCAACAAATATAGCTATGCTCCCCAGCAACGGCGCCAGAAAAAGGTCTTGATAACCCATAAGTATAGGGGATCGCAATAGTTTTCGAGGGTAGAGTATTCAACCCAAATTTATTGATTCGACACAAGGGGAGGCAAAGAATATTTGCAAGTATTAGCAGCTGAGTTGTCAATTCAACCACACCTGGAGATTAATTATCTGCAGCAAAGTAATCAGTAGCAAAGTAGTATGGTAGTTTTGATAGTAGTAGCAACAGCAATAGTAATGGTAACAGTAATAGCAATGATTTTGTAGCAAGTGCAAGAGTAACAATAGCAGTGGTAACTTAGCAAGAACAATATGAGAGAAATTCGTAGGCATTGGATCGGTGAATGCGTTGGATGATATTCATCATATAACAGTCATAACCTAGGGCGATACAGCACCAGCTCCAGTTCATAAATATAATGTAGGCATGAATTTCGTAAATAGTCATACGTGCTTATGGAAAGAACTTGCATGACATCTTTTGTCCAACCCTCCCGTGGCAGCGGGGTCCTATTGGAAACTAAGGGATATTAAGGCCTCCTTTTAATAGAGAACCGGAACAAAGCATTAACACATAGTGAATACATGAACTCCTCAAACTACGGTCATCACCGGGAAGTGTCCTGACTATTGTCACTCCGGGGTTGCCAGATCATAACACGTAGTAGGTGACTATAACTTGCAATATCGGATCTAGAACATAGATATAATGGTGATAACATAAATGGTTCAGATCTGAAATCATGTCACCCGGGCCCAAAGTGACAAGCATTAAGCATGGCAAAGTCATAGCAAAATCAATCTCAGAACATAATGGATACTAGGGATCAAGCCCTAACAAAACTAGCTCGATTACATGATGAATCTCATCCAACTCCTCACTGACCAGCGGGCCTACGAAGGAATTATCACTCCCAGTGGGGAGCATCATGGAATTGGCGATGGAGAGGGGTTGGTGATGACGAAGATCGAAGCTCCCCCTCTCCGGAGCCCCAAATGGACTCCAGATCTGGCCTTCCGATGAAGAACTGGAGATGGCGGCGGCTCCGTCTCGTGAAACATGATAATTCTTTTTCCCTGATTTTTTTCTTCGAAAATATGACTTTATAGCATCAGGGTTGGAGTCTGCGGGGCCACCATGTGGGGACAACCCACCTGGGCAGGCCTGGAGGGGGGCGCGCCCTGGTGGGTTGTGCCCACCCAGGTGCCCCCCTCCTGTGGTTCTTGGCTCCAGAAATTCTCTTTTATTATATAAAAAAATCCTCGTGAAGTTTCGTTCCAATCCGAGAACTTTTATTTCTGCACAAAAATAACACCGTGGTAGTTCTGCTGAAAACAACGTCAGTCCGGGTTAGTTTCATTCAAATTGTGCAAATTAGAGTCCAAAACAAGAGGAAAAGCATTAGGAAAAGTAGATACGACGGAGACGTATCACGCACCCCTAACCTCCTCTTCTTCTTCTTCTTCTTCTTCTTCTTCTTCTTCCTCCTCTTCTTTTCTTCTTCTTCTTCTTCTTCCACCTCCTCCTCCTCTTCTTCTTCTTCTTCTTCTTCTTCTTCTTCTTCCTCTTCTTCTTCTTCTTATTTTTTTTCATCTTTCTTCTTTCTTCTTATCTAAACCTAAACTAAACTAAATATAAACCTAAACCCAAAAAACAGAAAAAAAACCTAAACTAAACTAAATCTAAACCTAAACCTAAAAAACAGAAAAAAATAAACTAAACCAAAACTAAACTAAACAGAAAAAAAAGAGGGGGAGGGGGCTCACCGGAGTGGGGGAGGTGGAGGAGGCCGACGCCGACGGGTCGGGGCGGCGGGCGTCGGGGGGCCGGGGCGGCGGTGCGTCAGGGAGGCCGGGTGGCGGGGGGGCCGGGCGGCGGGCGTCGTGGGTGCCTGGCGCGGCCGGGGCGGTGTCCCAGCCAGCGGATTGGCGTGCTTCGTGGTTCTTTGGGGGTGTGGGGCTTAGCGGGACGGCTGGGTGTGTGTTTTGTGTGTTGGGGTGGTGTTAGCGTGCGGTTGCAGCGCGCTGCGGGCCGGGGCGGCGTGTGGTCGGGGACGGGGGGCGGGGTGCGGTTGCGGGCGGCGGCGGTTTGCGGTCGGGGGCACGGTGGGGGTCGGGGGCGCGGTGGCCGGCGGCGGTTGGGCTCGGGTGCGGGGGTTAGGGAGAGAGAGAACAGAGAGAGAGGAGGCGGGGGCAACGGCCGTTACATACTCAATTCTTTGCCGTCTGCCAGCAGACGGCAAAGAGGTGGGGCTGGTGGGCCGTTAGGGTTTTGGCCTCCACTGGACCCCACCCACCTCTTTGCCATCTGCTAGCGGATGGCAAAGAATCTTTGACGTCTGTCAGTAGACGGCAAAGAATTGGCTGATGGCAAAATGGATCTTTGCCGTCAGCCAGTTCTTTGCCGTCCATTTTTTATAAGCAGACGGCAAAGGCCTTCTTTACCGTCCGCTAGCAGACGGCAAAGAGCTGACTGATGGCAAATTCTCTGTTTCCAGTAGTGTTTTTCATGTTAAGAACTTTCATGCTGATCTTATTTGCCTTCTATCTAAAGGGTTTCCTTTGGATAGTGGAAGGACTGCTATAATTCAATCAAGAATTTAACGAGAAGGGTAAGCTTTTTTCTCTCCATATCAGCATGTTTCCTCATCGTATTAATAGAGAGTTTGGGTAACATTTAATTAAATGTGGTATTTCTAAATACAATGGCAAACACAGTCAGACAGTAAGAGATATACTTCATTGACGAACAATTCTTTATTTTTCTTTTATTTCATTATCAAAACAAATGCGTTCATGCTTGCATATATATCCAACTGGGGTGGAGGCAAGAAGAGGCAAGAAGAAGTAATAAGAAGGTTATGTACTCATTTACCTGTGGGGCATAGTGCATAAGGAGTTTTTTATATATATTTATTTGAAAAGCTATCGGGAAATTATCTCATCGTTTAATAAAATTCTCTATATCTTTTTCTTTTAGTTCTACATATTCCTAGGTATCTTGGGTGATTTGCACATATATGTAAAAATCTCCCAAAAATGAAAATGCAAAGCATGCACATTTTTTAAACTGCCCATCTGCTATTAGCACTAGGACATTAACAAAACCAAAATAATTTTAAGCATATACATTCTTTTTTATAATCGAAGAAACCATCACCTTACTTCAGTTGAATTAATTTGGTGTAACCTAATGTTAAGGTAGTTCACTTTAAAATTTCTATTGTTTTGTAGCTACTAGAAGATTAGTACCACATTTTTTTAAACCGCCCATCTGCTATAAGCACTAGGACATTAACAAAACCAAAATAATTTTAAGCACATACATTCTTTTTGATGACCGAAGAAACCAGCATCTTACTTCAGTTGAATTTATTTGGCGTAACCTAATGTTAAGTAGTTCACCTCAAAATTTCTATTGTTTTGTAGCTACGACTAGAAGATTTGTACCACATAAAAGCCTATGTACTCATCAAATATGACCGATCAATGATATAAGTTTTACTACAATACATGGAGCTGATATGTCTAAATGTAGTTCTTAATCGCCCATATAACTTCATAAATCCGATGAGCACAAAATTTGATGTACATTGATGTAACCGTCGTTAGTTGATATCGTAGATGTTATTATGGGGACATCACTACTAAAGGTACACACATAGCCCCCACAGCCACACCCTCTCAAGTAACACAAAAATAAAAATAGGTGCCAATCACTGGAGCCTAGACTAGTCAACTGAAATATCAGATAGTATTTTATATGATACTTTGCAATGTGTCTGGATATGTCAATACATTGCATCCAAACAGATCATAAACCTTCACATATTCCCTTGCCTCCCTTCTATCTATAGTATCTTGAGAGTGGCTATGAATAAGAACTAACAATCAGAAATAACCGTATGGATTTCTGACATTTCCATTCCCACTCAAGTACATTATCTATGAATTGTTGAGGGTAACTGCAGGCCATTAATACGGGCACATGCAACCAATGTAAACAGATATGATGGAAGTGCTAGTTTATAGACGAGCTAAAGTTGAAATCTATCATCTATATAACTTGTATATTTCTCCTTTTGATCCATATTGCTTGTATTGTTGTTGTTGTTTGCCTCCCTAATCTAATTTAGCAATTAATATGGATCGGAGAGAATATTTTGTTGTTGTTGTTTGCCTCCCTAATCTAATTTAGCAATTCAGACCATGCTTGCATTGTATAGAGTGTGTTTGTTGAACCATTCCATATCATCCGTGTACTTGTAACAATAATGAATGACATGCATGCGTCCTCATCGGTCACTTTCACAACTAAGAAAATTGAATTCAACTCCATGAAACAGTACAAAATTGTACATATGAAAGATCCTCATGCATCTATCTACTGTCAGATTGACTATACAAGATTCGTCCATTTCTCAATCTCCTCACATAATATAAAACATTAACATAGTTCTTTTCCCTTACAAGCTTGTTGCTATATATTGCGATGGGAGATAAATTCTAATTAGCAGGGGATGATCCGCTGGGGGTGCTTGTCACCCCCTCCAAAAATATTAATTTTAATTTACTTTATACTAGTGCTGAGCTGATTAACCTTTTGTCCATTGCAAATGATAATATGCGTAATTGTTAATTGTTTGTGATCCAAACTCTCAAATCAGTGAAAGTTATACTGTTCTCAACTATCTCTAACAAGATAATACTAATCACAGTTAGCATTTGGATGAACAGTAAATATGTACACCAATCAAGCGATTTAATTTGTGTGCTTTCAAGTTTGTTTTACCAGGCCGAAGCAATTCCTTTTTGGTAAGAGAGCAGTCACTATTCCAAACTTAACACCGTCATCTTGCAGGCATGTTCCAACAAACTATCATCAGCCACGCCTATTAGTAGTAGGGATGTAACGCGGCATCCCCAGAAGGCCCGCGAAAGTGATAAGCCAATACAAATTAAACTAATCCAACTACAACCCAGTTAATCAACACGGCACCACAGCAACATTGAACCAAAACCAGGAGAATCATAGGTTGCAAGGCAGAGTAGGGGAAATGACAAGAGGATCAAAGAGCAGAAGGCAACGGTTTCACAATTGCTAAGAATAAAAATCGATAATGGTCAATACAGCATTTGTTTCACATTTAGGGCAAACCAAAATAGTAAGCACCAGACATGTCTTTGTTGTAACCAGTACATATATAGTGTACGATAACCAGACAGATATTTAGAATTAAATAGAAGTTCCCTATCACGAGGGAGTGACACGGCTAAAAACAAGAAGCAAATCAACTAATAAGTAGCTTATGACCAACGGCGTGGTGATCTCCCATCTAGGGTTTTAGGCGCGTTCGCCACGGATGCGGCGGGCGAGCTGGATGTCCTTGGGCATGATGGTGACGCGCTTGGCGTGGATGGCGCAGAGGTTGGTGTCCTCAAAGAGCCCGACGAGGTATGCCTCGGCGGCTTCCTGGAGCGCGAGCACGGCGTGGCTCTGGAAGCGCAGATCGGTCTTGAAGTCCTGGGCGATCTCCCGCACCAGGCGCTGGAACGGCAGCTTGCGGATGAGCAGATCCGTGCTCTTCTGGTACTTGCGGATCTCCCTCAGCGCCACCGTGCCGGGCCTGTAGCGGTGGGGCTTCTTTACGCCGCCGGTGGTCGGGGCCGACTTCCTCGCCGCCTGAAAAGAAAACGCCACAATCGAAACCGCCGATCATCAGCGAAACTGCAAAACAGCAACAGATCGGAACAGTGGAAGAAGGAGAGAAGGGAGGCGGCAAGACGCACGATGGTGGTGGCGAGCTGCTTGCGGGGGGCCTTGCCGCCGGTGGACTTGCGAGCGGTCTGCTTCGTACGCGCCATCTCATTCTTCGGTTCCTCCTCGACTTGCGCTGCGGGATTTGGGTCGTTAAACTCGAACGGCTGGACGACGGGTGCGGAGGCAATTTATATACGTGAGGGGGCGCTGGGGAAACGTGGACCGAGGCGGTTTCCTGTGACCGCTCGGGAGGAAAAGGGTTCCGGGATGGCCTCTGTGATCCACATGCTCGGCGCTGGTTGGTCAGGGAGCGACAATGTACGGATCGGTGACCTGGCGGTGGTATTATCTTTTTGAACACACCAAGTCGGTTGGCCTTTTATTTTGGTAGTAGCAAATATAACCGTGCGTTTTAATGGGTGAGAAGAAAAGAATCACAGTTCATACCCCATTAAGCATGATCTAAACCGCATGGATGGTGTTGAGGTAGTCCTGCTGGAGAAACCGTGTCGGCATCCAGGGCCACACCGCGCCGGAAACCCAAGCAGATAGGTTTAGCCGCAAGGGCGCGTACGGAGAAGGCAAGAGGATCCGCCGGAGAATAAAAGGACCGATTTACTCTGATGGGGTGGAGGGACGACGTCGGTCAGGAATTGCAGCCGGCGACGGCTTTCATGAGACATCAGGAAAAAAGTTGAGCCAGAAAGAACACGCATGTTATGCATGTGAAATGCTTGTGTTTGCGACATGCCCAAATAATGTAAAAGGACCATTAGGAACAGAATTCGTGTGTTGCAACGGTGTAAAGTGAAACATTATTATAAAGGAATATTTCGTTTCTACTCTCTCATGTTCAACAAAAAATGAATATCCTCCACAATGATCCTCGGTTAATTACTTGTGCCAAATAGGAACATCTTTCTACCAATACCATAATTGAGAAGACACAAATATAGCAAGCTACCTCGCTTGGTCGACGACATGGTGCAACTGGACATGGCCATGATAGTGCAGTAATGCGCACCAAGATGGCCGTCTTCGGCATCGTCGTTCTTGGATGTCTAAACATCTGGGCTCCCCAGCGCCTCCATCTACGAGGCCATGTCCAAGTCTCGCTTCGAGACAACGTTGGAACACCTCTGCCTTCCTAGATCACTCCGCCTCATTAGGTCCCATGTGCATCATCACCCAGCCACCCGGGAGTGCACTACACGATAATACCATACTCGTCCTAGTTGATGCATTAATATATGGTTCCAGCCCTCTCTTTCTTGTACTTCTATAGCAGAAACAATTACTGGAATTCCTTTTCGCACATCTTCAAGTTCATCATCTTCTGCCTTGCTTTGCTCAACCAATAAGTACATTCACAAAAGGAAAGGATACATTCTTGCCGAGGATGACATAGAAGAATACCATGTTGAGATGCAGCTTCACCAATTTTGACTTAATAGCACATAACAATTGTCATCATGGATGCAACGGAACAACGATGTTTGCACGGAGCTTCCAACTTCCGTTCCCATCCATCATTGGTTGTCTCGTTGACCTCGTTCGCCCTCCACTCTCCTGTCCTCTATGAGTCTTTTTTCATCCAGGTGAATCCAGATAGCTCAGCGGATGCTGCTGTGCAGCCTCACGAGTTTATTTATGCCATTTTCAGTCTCATTTGAGATGGCCCAGTGCATGCATGCTCGCTGTGCAGCATCTCGAATTTCTTTTTCCTTTTTTCAATCTCACATCTGATCTTTTTTTAATCTCTTTTTTTACTTAATTCCTTTCCAATCAATATTTGTACGCACGTATCTTCTTTTTCCTTAATACCTTCACAATCAATACTCCCTTTGTTCCTCGAGGTAATCAACACCGAACGGTTGTCCTGTCACTGTTGTGCATTATCGCTGACCTATCAACTGGCCCGTACGTGATAGATCATTCATAATAGATTCGAAGTCACAAATGGTCCACTCACGCGTAAGTGATGATAAAATTTGGTCGGTCCATGCTATTCAGCCATGTATTAGTGGAAGCTCTCTTGTAGCAACCTCATGTCCATAAATGTGGCCACAAGCTTGGCAAAAGGTGCTCTTCCCAGTCGAAGCATGTCCATACCCTCTGCATCATTACTGTTGTAGATGTAATTTAGATTGGACATCCTCTCGCTATCGCTGGCTAACATTGTACCATAATGGATCACGTGATTTTTATTGCGAGGAACGACTCACCTGTGAATCAACATGACTCTTGCGTGAATCACAGCTATGAGTGTTGTTGCCTGAATTTCCAGCTTCAACAATTTGTACTAGTGAAATCAATGTTGCAGTAAGTAAAGGTGAAATCGACCTTACACCCTACCTAAGACCTAACAGTGGGGGTGGTTGTATGCTGCTTACTGTCATTCGAGCCAATGCCACATCCATGCCGGAGACAGAGATGAAGGGGAGAAGAAGCTCCTGGAGGGGAGAAGCAGGTCTTGGTGCCAGAGATTTAAGACGACGTCGCCACCGCAACTTTTGCAGATTTGAGTCGTCGTCGCCGCCGGCAATAAGCACTAAAAGAACAACCCACACAAGAAATTTAATCGCTTCTAGAGATCGGAGCTAGTGAAAGATGAGACTCCTCGACGGCCGAGAGAGAGAGAGAGAGAGAGGGGGGGGGGGGGCGGGGGGGTGGGAGGGGGGGTTTGAGTGACTTTGATTTCGCGCCATCCGACGCCGACATATTATTTCTCCCGCCATCTTAATGTCGATCCCCCATACAACGCTGTGTATGTCGTCCCTCTTTTACGCTGGACTAAACCTGGCTTGCTAGAGACGACCGATTCGAACTTTTCTAACGAGTGAGGCTGTGCTTTAAAGTTCATACGTGTACAGGCCAGCACTTGGTATAAGGAACCAAACGATTTTTTTTTTTTTTGCGTCGGCCTGTTTGGGGTCACGGGCAACCAAACAGGCCCTACGAGCCCGAGCACACCGTGAGGTCACCGATCCGCACCTTGTCGCTCCCCACCAACCAGCGCCGAGCACGTGGATCACCGGGGGCAATCCCGGAACTTTTTTCCCGGACGTTCACAGAAACCGCCTCGGTCCACGTTTCCCCAGCGCCCCTCATCTATAAATTGCTGCCCCCACGCCTCTCCACCTCTCGTCCCAGCCGTTCGAGTTCAACCGCCAACAAATCCCGCAGCGCAAGTCGAGGAGGAACCGAAGAAGAAGATGGCGCGTACCAAGCAGACCGCCCGCAAGTCCACCGGCGGCAAGGCCCCCCGCAAGCAGCTCGCCACCACCATCGTACGTCTCGCCGCCTCCCTTCTCTCCTTCTTCTCCTGTTCCGATCTGTTGCTGTTTCGCTGATGATCAGCGTGTGTTGCCGTTTCCTTTTCAGGCGGCGAGGAAGTCGGCCCCGACCACCGGCGGGGTGAAGAAGCCCCACCGCTACAGGCCCGGCACCGTGGCGCTGAGGGAGATCCGCAAGTACCAGAAGAGCACGGATCTGCTCATCCGCAAGCTGCCGTTCCAGCGCCTGGTGCGGGAGATCGCACAGGACTTCAAGACGGACCTGCGCTTCCAGAGCCACGCCGTGCTGGCGCTCCAGGAGGCCGCCGAGGCGTACCTCGTCGGGCTCTTCGAGGACACCAACCTCTGCGCCATCCACGCCAAGCGCGTCACCATCATGCCGAAGGACATCCAGCTCGCCCGCCGCATCCGTGGCGAACGTGCCTAGAAGCCTTGATCGGAGATCCTATATCATCGTGCCCTTCGTTGTAAGATAGCTAGTTGATTCGCTTCTGGTTTCTAGACGTGTTATATACCATACATAGTACCTCGTGATAGGCAACTTTTATTTCGTTGTAAATATCATATGTAGTCCAAAACAAATAAGTCTGCTGCTTTTTCTTTTGGTTATGTTTGTGAAAGAACTGCTATATTGGTGTATCATTATCTGTTCGGAGCAATCACGTAATCATTGCCTTCTGTTCTTTCAACCGTCGCTGGTGGGGAATTTGGATATTGCGGCACACATTGACCATGGTCGCAATGGTGATCATGCCAAAATGGGTACATTCCATAAGTTCTTACGCCTTGTGTCCGAGTTCTTACGCCTTTTCTTTGAAGGAACGTCAATGTTGTTACCATTTTCATACTTGAATCCTTGTCTATTACACATGTGTGGCTTAGTGCGAACTACCTCATTTTCTAACTTCTTCTATTGCCCAATACGAACTCCAAAACCAGAGTGATGTGCATAAGATTTGTAGAACTCCATGGCATTCAATCCTTCAAACATCATCCCCACTTTAGGCATCAAATCATCTTCACATTCAGGAATAAAGCACTTTCACGTATGAACAAGTAAAACGAATACGCCCGTGCTCGGTGAAACCAATTGACTTGCACAGAGAGGAACACTTGCTTTCTTTATGGGTGTAATAAATCCTTCCTCGTTCATCTGCATCTGCCACATATTTGTAGATCCCATTGCTGCACCAAGAGGTAGATCATAAGCCTGTAGAACTAACCAGAAAAAGGACACACAATTTGACAGAAATACGACCCATGGATTTAGCCCCAACGCCAACTGAAAGACCCGGCCAATGACAATTTTTTTTTTACGTGAATAGCAGGAGCTCTGCCTTTGCATTATAGTAGGAAGAAAGAGGTACAGAATGGACGACCCATCGGGGAAGATCCGGGTTCAATCACTCATACAGCAGTGGGAAGTTCAATCACTCAGACAACGATGCATGAAATTTCAAGTGCTCACTCCCTCAAAGCCTCCCTAGGGCACCTGAGATCCTCTCGAATTAGCCCCGTCAGAGCAATGGCTGATAACTCTTTCAGCTCGAAAATTCTTCTGTTCCGCTCCTTCCACAAGTTCCACAGTATGTATGCCGCCAAAGTGATCTCCTCCTTGATCGCCTCTTTTGGCCGGTTGGCAGTGCATAATCTGTCCCAGCAGTCACCAATGGACTGTGCCTCGGCAGCGACATCACACAGCGCAGCATTGGACTGCTGGAACTGAAACCAAGTTTCTTTTGCATATGACCACAACAACGCAATGTGATCCGCAGTTTCAGGCTCCTGGTCACATAACTTGCACTTATCGTTGTGGGGCCAACCTCGCGCCTCTAATCGATCGGCAGTTCAGTTTCTGTTCTGAAGCAAAAGCCAAACATATAAGCTAACTTTCCCCTCCATCTTGCTTCGCCATACTTTGGCCAGCCCTGGTTTATCAATCTTTGTGAGAAATTGCACCGCATATGCTGAGCCTGCAGTGTAAGTTCTATTTGCAGTAAGACTCCAGACAATTGTATCCGTCTTCGGCAATAACGTAATCTGTTGCACTTCCTCCCAAAGTTCGACGAACTGTGTGAGCTGCTCGGCATTGTCCATTCTTTTCAGTCCATGCATCCATTTTCTATTTCGCAGTCCATCCTTGACAGTAACATTTTTGAATATTGCGAGCTGGAACACGGCAGGGGCTTTAATACTTGGAGCTTCACCGTTAAGCCATCGGTCTCTCCAAAAGCTTGCAATGCTTCCATTAACTAGTTTGATCTTCGTACAACTGCTGAACAATTGTTTATCAGTGTCGTCACAAGGTGTTGCTGATCCCTTCCACGGTCTGTCTCTATCCTCCCACCTAAACCACTCCCAGCGCAGCCTTAAGGCCCGGCTGAAACACTCAATGTTTTTGATCCCGAGCCCTCCATATCGTTTTGGCGAGCACACTTGTTTCCAGTTGACCAGACTCTTTCCCCCAATGGTTATGTCCTCAGCCTCCCAGAGGAAGTTTTTCCGCAGCTTGTCCACCTTCTTTATTAGCCATTTGTCCGGTGAGAAAGCTGTCAGAAAGAATGTTGCCGTAGCCGTGACCACCGAGTTGGTATACACCAATCTTCCCATTCTGTTAAGGAATCTTCCTTTCCTGGGAGCCAGCTTGCCCGCTATCTTATCGATCAAAGGTTGTACCTCAACTTTTCCTGGCTTTCGTACCCCCAGAGGCAGGCCAAGATACTGGCAAGGGAGATCACCACGCAGCCCCCCAAAGTTAGCCATCAGAGGCACTAGATCGATGCCAGTGCAGGAGACAGGGTGAGCCATCGTCTTCTGGATGTTAGTTTTTAGCCCCGAGGCATCCCCAAACAGCTTCAAAATGGCCTGCACAGCAACGAAATCACTCTGCATCGGGTTGATGAAGAGCGCCACGTCATCGGCATAAAAGCTTGATCTGAAGCACGCGATGCGAATATTCAGAGGCGCGAGGATTCTCTTTTCCGTGGCCAAGGAAAGCAGTCATTGTAGTGGTTCCATTGCAAGTATGAATAATAATGTGGAGAGTGGGTCCCCCTGTCGCAACCCTCTCATATGCACAAACAACGATCCTGGCGATCCGTTCAGTAACACCATTGAAGAGGACGATGAAAGTATCAGTGAGATCATGTCTCTCCATCTCTGACCAAAACCCATTGCCTCCAAGACCTCAAGCAAAAAACCCCAAGAGACAGAATCGAACGCCTTGGCCACATCGAGCTTGAGGAAGACCAGAGGGGTTTTTACAGAGTGAGCGGCCTTGAGTACATTCCTCGCATACAGGAAGTTATCCTGGATTGATCGCCCTCGGAAAAAAGCACTTTGATTGTGTGTGACAAGGAGTTTATCTCAGGGGCCAACCGAGCAGCTAGCATGTTGCTCACCAATTTTGGGATACTATGTATCAGGCTAATAGGTCTGAAATCACAGGCATCTTGCGCTCCCTCTTTCTTAGGCAGCAACACAACATTTGCCGTGTTAATGAGCTTCCAGTTTGCTCTCTGAGGCTGGAGACACAGTTTACCGCAGATAACAAGTCCATCTTAACTATTTGCCAGCATCTTTTGAAAAAGCTCCCGTGAATCCGTCTGGCCCCAATGCTTTTTCACCATGGGATTCAGTGATCACAGCCAGCAACTCTTGCTCCGTAAAAGCTCCCTCCAGATGGCTCAAATCCCATGTTGGGGATCCCAAAACTTCCCAATTCAGCTTAGCAGATCTGACAAAAGGTGTTCCCATAAGGCCCTTGAATCTATCGAAGAGGATTTTGGCCTTGTCAGCGTGGTCCGAGACAGGGCCATTGCCACCAATCAGCTGCGGAATATAGTGTTTGCGCCGCCTCCCAGAAGCTCTCAAGTGGAAAAAACGCGTGCTTGCATCACTCTCTTTGATTTCTGTCATTCTAGATTTTTGTCTCCATCTCGCTCCATCCAGTGCAGCAAAACCAAGCAGCTTGGCCTTTAACCGTGCACGTAACTGTCTCTCTTCATCTGAGAGCTGCCTCTCCTCTTGTGCCAAGTCCAGGTTGAAGATCACCTCTCTAGCCATAGCCGGCATGAAAACAGTCCACCTCATCTTCTGCTTGTTCCATGATTTGAGCGCCCTGGCTGTCCTGGCGAGCTTCGTGTGCAACACTCTGACAGGTGATGTCTACTACGCAACCTTTCTCCTTGTAGACGTTGTTGGGCCTCCAAGTGCAGAGTTTTGTAGGACAGTAGCAAATTTCCCTAAAGTAGATGACCTAAGGTTTATCAATCCGTGGGAGGCGTAGGATGAAGATGGTCTCTCTCAAACAGCCCTGCAACCAAATAACAAAGAGTCTCTTGTGTCCCCAACACACCCAATACAATGGTAAATTGTATAGGTGCACTAGTTTGGCGAAGAGATGGTGATACAAGTGTAATATGGATGGTAGATATAGGTTTTTGTAATCTGAAAATATAAAAATAGCAAGGTAGCAAGTGGTAAAAGTGAGCGAAAAGGATATTGCAATGCTTGAAAACAAGGCCTAGGGTTCATACTTTCACTAGTGCAAGTTCTCTCAACAATGATAAAATAATCGGATCATATAACAATCCCTCAACGTGCAACAAAGAATCACTCCAAAGTTCCTATCAGAGAACGTAGGACGAAAACGTGCATCAACCCCTATGCATAGATTACCCCAATGTCACCTTGGAAATCCGCGAGTTGAGTGCCAAAACATACATCAAGTGCATCAATAGAACATCCCACTGTCACCACATATATCCCATCGCAAGACATACATCAAGTGTTCTCAAATCCAATACTCAATCCAACATAACGAAACCTCAAAGAGCAAGACTCAATTCATCACAACAAGAGATAGAGAGGGAAGAAACACCATATGATTCAACTATAATAACAAAGCTTGCGGTACATCAAGATCATGCCAAATCAAGAACACGAGAGAGAGAGAAAGAGAGAGACCAAACACATAGCTACTGGTACATACTCTCAGCCCCGAGGGTGAACTACTCCCTCCTCGTCATGGAGACCGCCGGGATGATGAAGATGGCCATCGGTGATGGTTTCCCCCTCCGGCAGGGTGCCGAAACAGGCTCCCAATTGGTTTTCGGTGGCTACAGAGGCTTGCGGTGGCGGAACTTCCGATCTAGGTTTCTTTCTGGGGGTTTCTGGATTTATAGGAATTTTTGGCGTCGGTTTCAAGTCAGGGGGTCCATGAAGCAGCGGCAAGGTAGGGGGGCGCGCGCTACGGGGGTACCCTCCACCCTTGTGGATGCCTCGTGGCTCCTCAGGTCCATCTCCGATACTCCGTGGGCTTCTTCTGGTCCATAAAAAATCGTCGTAAAGTTTCAGCTCGTTTGGACTCCGTTTGGTATTCCTTTTCTGTAAAACTCAAAAACAAGGAAAAAACAGAAACTGGCACTAGGCTCTAGGTTAATGTAGGAGATATGCCCTAGAGGCAGTAATAACAGTTATTTTGTATCTCCAAGTTTGTAGTGCATGTTTATGTTCCATGCTATAACTGCTATGATTCTCGAGTCTGCAATAACATGAGGCTCAGAGGGAAACTCATATGCACATGTGGTATAATAAATAGTAAAATGTATTCCTGGTCTTGCCTCTAAGACTGGCTCAAGTATTGCATGATGATCCTGTTTTCCTGATCATGGGCATGGATGTGCTGGCAATTTTGAGGGCACATTGTTAGTAGAACACTTGTGTTGAATCGACCCAGATTGATGTTATGCTATGAGTTTCTATCGTTACAGGTTTATGGTTAATAACACAGAGATAGTTAATGTTTGCATAATACCTTAGACCATGAGAGTATCGAGTTCCTTCATACTTGCTTCGTGAACTTTGGGGTTTGTTAAACGTCATCCGTAACTGGGTGGCTATTACGGCGGCTTACGGGTTCACGGAAAAGTATGGCAAGTAACGGGATAGCTCAAGATTGGGATTTGCTCCTCTGACGATGGAGAGATATTCTTGGGCCCTCTCGGTGTTACGGTATCCATCATCATCTGGCCAGACACATTGTGATTTGATCACTTGGATGCCGGAACACGGAAACGGGAAAAGAGAACAAAACCGGTAACGAGGTAACTTGCATAGTGGACAAATTTGTTTATCCATGGGGATGCAATAAATCTCACCTCGGGTGTTTGTGATATATCGCGAAGCAACAGGAATAGCACATGGCAACTGGAGGTTCACTTGAATATTCATTCGTGTGGGTATAGGGGTCAATATGGGTGTCCACGGCTCCGATGTTGATCATTGATCGGAAGGGGTTCCGGGTCATGTCTATACTTCACCGAACCTATAGGTTCACACGCTTAAGGGTCATCTATCTGCTGAATACTAGACAGGGAGTCTGAGAGAAAATCTCCGAAAAAGTTTCGGACACCGAAAAAGTTTCGGACAGCGGAAAAGTTCCGCAGAGAGAACACCGGATGAGTTTCGGTGAAACTGAAAAGTTGTTTCGGGGTATTCCATTAAGTCAAACTGGTTTCGGGACATCCCTGATAATTCTTGGAGGGTGCCAGAATTATTCTGGAAACTTTCTTGAATTTTCTGGGATGAAAACCGGAAATGTTCCGGAGCTGCCGGAGCCACTTCAGATGCTTTTCGCAGATGAAAATCACTAATCTGGAATTGTTTCAGAACGTGTTGAAAATTATTTTAGTGGGTACTGGAAATGTTCTAAGCCCACATAAATATTTTCAGTTCGAACGGACGCTGAAAAATGTCATTGTGAATAGTGAAAGTGCTTTTTGGATATTTTTGGAGAGCCACCTTGTAGGACTTTTCAAAGCTTCTAGAAGGGAAAGGCTTGCAAGGGAAGGAACCCCATTTGGGGGGGCCCCCAAGGAGTGGCCGGCCACATGTGGTGCAGCTCCATGGAGCTCCACATGGCCTCCCATTATGACTTAAATGCCCATGGGGTGTGACCTTATGCATGGGTTTTTGGTAATTTTTCGAGGCACACTACCCCTTGGCTTTCCTATAAATAGAGGAGGTGAGGGCTGCCATCTCTTCATCCCTTGTTCTCATACACATGCTATACTTTGCTAGCTCTCTCTCTCTCTCTCCCTCCCACGAAAAGAGTTTTTCATAGAGCCGAAAGGCTGTCTGGGTTCCGGCAGGAACTAGTTCTGGACGGCGAAGCCCTGTCGGATAGCTGACACCGTATGTGTGCAACCCCGTAGAGAGGTCATAGTTTCGATCCTTTTTACCCGAGGGGCTGTTCGAGTGCCCTCCCGAAGGGCTGTCCGAGTCTCCGTTCGAGTTTCGAGGGTCCTCCCGAAGGGCTGTCCGCGACATCGTCCGGGGGACTGTCCGACCGCCTCCCGAAGGGCTGTCCGGCGAGGGAGTACATCCTCGCGGTTGGGAGGTTGTAAATCCTAGCTGTGGGGATCTGCACCGACGATCTACACCGACTCTTCTTCCGCTGCGCTTCGAGTCGGTACGGATCAGATCAAACCTTGTATGCAGTCTCCATAGTGGTCCTGGGCGTGCTCGCTATACCGAATTTTTTTATTTTCTGTCGCATTCCCCTATAGTGGCATCAAGAGCCGTGCTATGCGTAGATGCAAGTTACGATCTAGAATACATGGATATGTATGGGTATTGCATAATATAATTTTGGAGTAGATGAGATCTATTGCTGAAAATTATTTATGCGGGTGGCAGATGAAATCTGTTACCCGATGTTCTTGTTGCTTCCCTAGAATTGGCGTATTTCTGATCCTGAAAAGGAATGGTGGAATTTCACAAAGTTCTGGCAATCCGCGATCCTGATTGATCAACGAAGTGCTATCAGTTCTTTGGGTTCCACCATAGTTAAAGGAAAGATGAAATTTCACAGATGAAAGGGCAATGCAGATATGATCTGCATGGGGGTCATGCGTATGACAAAGTTTAGTATGGGACTCAAGATTTTATTATCTCATGTTTCATACACCCTGGAAAGTTAATCTAGCGACTTGAATAATCATACTTGATGATGAACGTTGGTAGCTGCGGTTTGAGTCAAAACCTTAGAAGCCACGTAAAATAAAATTTTGCATAAACTGATTAGAGGCGTCTAACTTGGTTTTGCAGGATGGTTTGCATGTGATGTGGTATAGCAATGCTCATATTCAATTTGATTATGTATGAGATGACTATATGATGTAATTAACATGACCTGCGTGTCATGATTCGGCATGATGGCTGGAGCCATATGATTGCACTTTAATGACCTGCGTGTCAACCTTAAGTAATGCATTTAATTCTATCCGCTATGGAGATGGCGATATTATCGGGTGCATCGACAAGGTGGTGGCAATCTTCGCAAAGGTGAACACCGACGCAAGTGCCGAAGACGAAGAATACTTGACTTCTCCGTCAGAAGAGGCTATACCATATCATGCTATTATGAATTGCCTGAGATGTTTATCCCTCTTGATGCACCCTTCTTGATTGCGCGGTAGTCGCTTTTTATTAGGGTGATCTCTCACTAAAAATATCAAGTAGTTAATGTTCTCCCAAGTGTAGCACCGTCACAGCATCTATCCTTTCGGGGTGCGCCATGGTTGCATGGGTACGAACGATTGGAGAAATGTAAGGCGGGTGAGGCCAGACCTCGTAGCGAGATCACTTGGTTGTCTTGACGTTCATGGCAGGATCGTCCTGAGCTCAGAACACACGCATCGAAAGATGAACAAGAGTCACATAAAGATGTGATTGGCAAGTTGGCTTACCAATTGAAATCCTCGTCACGAGATGATGATTCTATGACGTTGAATTGATATTTGGATCTTGAATCACTCACAATCAATTTTGAGAGATATTGATTTGAGTGGTAGTGCACTTTAGAATAAAACTGTTTATTCACTAGTGCAATTTTCATTATAAACAAAGTCTAAGTGAAATTTGTGTTTTCCGTTGTAGATCAAATAGCTCGCAACACCGCGTTCAACCTAGGCCCGATGTTAGAGAGAGAGAAGTTAGCTGCGACTGGAAACAACTATGCGGACTGGGTCCGCAACCTGAGGATTGTCCTCAGGAGTGCTAAGAAGTTGTATGTACTTGAAATTGCTCTTCCAGCTAAACCGGCGGCAGATGCCCCGGAAGATTTACAAAATGTCTGGGCAACTAAGGATGATGATCACAACTTAGTGTAGTGCCTCATGCTAGCTTGCATGAGTGCAGAGCTTCAAAAACGTTTTGAATTCCATAAACCCCGTGATATGATCCGGGAATTGGATGCTCTGTACAAGGAAACTGCAAAGTCTGAACGATTTGATATCATGAAGGCTATGATGGATTGCAAGATGGCTGAGGGTAGTTCAGTTGGCGAACACGTGGTCAAAATGATTGGTTATTCTGAAAGGCTTAAAACCCTGGAATTTCCACTTCCACCTGGCCATATGATGGACATGTTGCTTTCTTCACTCCCCCCCGTCTTACAACAGTTTTGTCTTGAACTACAACATGAGTGGGATGGAGAAGGAACCGGAAGAGGTGCTCGCCATGCTGAAAACTGCAGAAGGAGGACTGCTGAAAAATCGCAAGCAAGTGTTGCTTGTGAATAAAACCGCCAGTTTCAAAAAGAAGAAAGGCAAGCCAAAGAAGGGCAAGTGCGCCGGTAAGACCGGCTCCCAAAGCAACTCTAAGGGTGGAGCCAAGAATGAAACTGAGTGCTTCTACTGCAAGGGCACAGGACAAAGGAAGAGAAACTGCAAGAAGTATCTGGAAGATAAGAAGTCCGGGAAAACCGGAAAAGGTATAATTGTTATACAAGTTAATGTCATTGATGTTTTGCTTGCTAGCAAAAATTCTAAGTCTTGGGTATTTGATACCGGATCGGTTGCTCACATTTGCAACTCAATACAGGGGCTTCAGAAGGTGCGCAAGCTGGCAAAGAATGAAGTCATGATGCATGTCGGGAACGGCGCTGGGATCGCCGCTCAAGCCGTCGGCATTATGCCTCTACGTCTCCCTTCAGGATTTATCTTAGAACTAAGTAACTATTATTTTGTTCCACTGTTGTGTAGAAACATTATCTCCGGATCATGTTTAGTACACGATGGGTATTCGTACAAGTCTGAGAACAATGGTTGTTCACTTTATTGTAAGGATATGTTTTATGGATTTGCACCCATTGTTGGGGGCCTTTTCATACTAAATCTTGAATGTGGAAATGATGTCTTTAACATGAATGCTAAACGCCTTAAGAAGGCTGATACCACCACCACTTATTTGTGGCACTGTTGACTTGGCCACATCGGAAAGAAGCGCATGCAAAGACTCCAGTCAAATGGAGTTTTACCGTCTTTTGATTTTGAATCATTTGACACATGTGAAGCTTGTCTGATGGGAAAAATGACCAATACGCCGTTCACGGGTCATCCTGAACGGGCGGGTGAATTATTGGAAGTAATACATAGTGATGTATGTGGTCCAATGAACATAGCCGCACAGGGTGGGTATTTATACTTCGTGACTTTTACTGATGATTTAAGTCGGTATGGCTATATCTACTTAATGAAGCATAAGTCAGAAACCTTTGAAAAGTTCAAAGAATTTCAGAATGAGGTAGAAAATCATCGTGACAAAAAGATTATGTTTTTGCGGTCTGATCGCGGAGGCGAATATCTTAGTCATGAGTTTGGCCAACATTTGAGTGACCGTGGAATCGTTTCACAGCTTACGCCTCCCAGAACTCCACAGAGAAACGGAGTATCGGAACGACGTAACCGAACCTTGTTGGACATGGTAAGGTCGATGATGTCTCTTACAGATCTTCCGATATCTTTTTGGGGTCACGCACTGGAAACTGCTGCTCACACACTAAACAAAGCACCGTCTAAGTCTGTTAAGACGACACCACATGAGATGTGGAATGGGAAGAAACCCAGTTTGTCGCATCTTAAAATTTGGGGATGTGAGGCACATGTAAAATGTTTACAACCTACCAAACTCGATCCCAGATCAGACAAATGTAACTTTGTAGGTTATCCAAAAGAAACAATTGGGTATTACTTCTACCACCCATCCGAGGGCAAAGTGTTTGTCGCAAAAACCAGAATCTTTCTCGAGAAAGAGTTTCTCGCTAAAGAAATAAGTGGGAGGATAGTACAACTTAATGAGATTAGTGAATCTTCGGCAACCGTTGATATGGCTAAGGAACCGGAAGAAATTCCGCTAATTATCCCTACAACTAAGCCAGAAGTTATCGCATGTGATGCAGAGACTTCAGACAATGTTGTAACTGAACCGCGCAGATCAGGTAGGGCTATCCAGCCACCTAAATGGTTTCATAACGAAATCATCATTCTTGAAGACGATGAACGTGCGCACTACAAAGAAGCGATGGCGGGGCCCAGCTCAAAAGAATGGCACAAGGCCATGAGATCCGAAATGGAATCCATGTACGAAAACCAAGTTTGGAACTTGGAAAAACTCCCAGAAGGCGTTAAGCCGATTGGTTGTAAATGGATTTTCAAAAGATTGACGGACGCGGATGGTAACATTACTATCCACAAAGCTAGACTTGTCGCGAAGGGGTTCACGCAAGTTCCAGGAGTGGACTACGATGAGACTTTCTCGCCCGTAGCTATGCTTAGGTTTGTTCGGATATTACTAGCAATTGCTGCTTATTTCGATTATGAAATATGGCAGATGGATGTCAAAACGGCTTTCCTAAATGGAAACCTCAAAGAGGATGTATACATGATACAACTAGAAGGTTTTGTCATTCATAAGGATGCTGGAAAGGTATGCAAACTTCAGAAAGCCTTTTATGGTCTGAAGCAAGCGTCAAGGAGCTGGAACGTTCGTTTTGATGAAGTGGTCAAAGAGTTTGGCTTCATCAAGAATGATGAAGAATCTTGTGTTTACAAAAAGTTTAGTGGGAGCGCAAAAGCATTTCTAATCTTGTATGTGGATGACATATTGTTGATTGGAAATGACGTAAGTTTTCTTAGCGAAATAAAAGAATCATTGAAGAAGAGTTTTTCAATGAAAGACTTAGGCGAAGCGGCATATGTATTGGGCATCAAAATCTATAGAGATAGATCAAAACGCCTGATAGCGCTTAGCCAAAGCACGTACATTGACAAGGTGTTGAAAAGGTTCAACATGGAGAACTCCAAGAAGGGCCTTCTCCCCATGTCACCTAGCACAGTGCTTTGCACGAATCAGTGTCCTCGGACTCTCGATGAGCGAGTACAAATGAATGATGTTCCATATGCCTCGGCAGTTGGTTCTGTTATGTATGCCATGCTATGTACAAGACTGGATGTTTCCTACGCGCTAAGTGTTAGCAGCCGGTACCAAAGTGATCCAGGATTGGAACACTGGGCCGCAGTCAAGGGTATTCTTAAGTACCTCAGAAGGACCAAGAATTTACTCCTTGTGTACGGAGGTGATGAAGAGCTCATTGTAAGTGGTTACACTGATGCAGGCTTCATGAATGACCCAGATGACTTCAAATCTCAATCAGGCTATGTTTTCATATTGAACGGTGGCGCAGTTGATTGGAAAAGTTCCAAACAGAAGACTGTGGCGGACTCTATGACGGAGGCAGAGTATGTTGCCGCTTCAGAAGCCTCCAAGGAGGCGGTATGGATCAAGCAATTTCTTGAAGACCTTGGTGTGGTTCCTAATGCCCAGGACCCGGTGGAGATCTATTGTGATAATAGTGGCGCCGTGGCTCAGGCAAGGGAGCCAAGTTCGCACCATAAGACAAGACATATTCAACGCAAATATAAACTCATTCGACATCATGTTGAAGAAGGTTTAGTGAAAGTACGCAAAGTTCACACGGATCTAAACGTGTCAGACCCAATGACAAAGCCTCTACCACGAGCAAAGCATGAGCAGCACCGAATAGCCATTGGTGTCAGGGAAGCCATGTAACTGGATTATGACTCTAGTGCAAGTGGGAGTCTGTAGGGGATATGCCCTAGAGGCAGTAATAACAATTATTTTGTATCTCCAAGTTTGTAATGAATGTTTATGTTCCATGCTATAACTGCTATGATTCTCGAGTCTGCAATAACACGAGGCTCGGAGGGAAACTCATATGCACGTGTGGTATAATAAATAGTAAAATGTATTCCTTGTCTTACCTCTAAGACTGGCTAAAGTATTGCATGATGATCCTGTTTTCCTGATCATGGGCATGGATGTGCTGGTAATTTTGAGGGCACATTGTTAGTAGAACACTTGTGTTGAATCGACCCAGATTGATGTTATGCTATGAGTTTCTATCGTTACAGGTTTATGGTTAATAACACAGAGATAGTTAATGTTTGCATAATTCCTTAGACCATTAGAGTATCGAGTTCCTTCGTACTTGCTTCGTGAACTTTGGGGTTTGTTAAACGTCATCCGTAACTGGGTGGCTATTACGGCGGCTTACGGGTTCACGGAAAAGTATGGCAAGTAACGGGATAGCTCAAGATTGGGATTTGCTCCTCCGACGATGGAGAGATATTCTCAGGCCCTCTCGGTGTTACGGTATCCATCATCATCTGGCCAGACACATTGTGATTTGATCACTGGGATGCCGGAACACGGAAACGAGAAAAGAGAACAAAACCGGTAACGAGGTAACTTGCATAGTGGACAAATTTGTTGATCCACGGGGATGCAATAAATCTCACCTCAGGTGTTTGTGATTTATCGTGAAGCAACAGGAATAGCACACGGCAACTGGAGGTTCACTCGAATATTCATTCATGTGGGTATAGGGGTCAATATGGGTGTCCACGGCTCCGATGTTGATCATTGATCGGAAGGGGTTTCGGGTCATGTCTATACTTCACCGAACCTATAGGTTCACACGCTTAAGGGTCACCTATCTGCTGAATACTAGACAGGGAGTCTGAGAGAAAATCATCGAAAAACTTTCGGACACCGAAAAAGTTTCGGACAGTGGAAAAGTTCCGCAGAGAGAACACCGGATGAGTTTCGGTGAAACTGAAAAGTTGTTTCGGGGTATTCCATTAAGTCAAATTGGTTTCGGGACGTCCCTGATAATTCTTGGAGGGTGCCAGAATTATTCTGGAAACTTTCTGGAATTTTCTGGGATGAAAACCGGAAATGTTCCGGAGCTGCCGGAGCCACTTCAGATGCTTTTCGCAGATGAAAATCACTAATCTGGAATTGTTTTAGAATGCGTTGAAATTTATTTTAGTGGGTACTGGAAATGTTCTAAGCCCACATAAATATTTTCAGTTCGAACGGACGCTGAAAAATGTCATCGTGAATAGTGAAAGTGCTTTTTGGATATTTTTGGAGAGCCACCTTTTAGGACTTTTCAAAGCTTCTAGAAGGGAAAGGCTTGCAAGGGAAGGAACCCCATTTGGGGGGGCTGTTGGAAATATGCCCTAGAGGCAATAATAAAATGGTTATTATTATATTTCCTTGTTCATGATAATTGTCTGTTATTCATGCTATAATTGTGTTATCCGGAAATCGTAATACATGTGTGAATACATAGACCACAACATGTCCCTAGTAAGCCTCTAGTTGACTAGCTCGTTGATCAATAGATGGTTACGGTTTCCTGACCATGGACATTGGATGTCATTGATAACGGGATCACATCATTAGGAGAATGATGTGATGGACAAGACCCAATCCTAAGCCTAGCACTAGATCATGTAGTTCGTTTGCTAAAGCTTTTCCAATGTCAAGTAACTTTTCCTTAGACCATGAGATTGTGCAACTCCCGGATACCGTACGAGTGCTTTGGGTGTACCAAACGTCACAACGTAACTGGGTGGCTATAAAGGTGCACTACGGGTATCTCCGAAAGTGTCTGTTGGGTTGGCACGAATCGAGAATGGGATTTGTCACTCCGTGTGACGGAGAGGTACCTCTGGGCCCACTCGGTAGGACATCATCATAATGAGCTCAATGTGATCAAGGAGTTGTTCACAGGATGATGTGTTACGGAAACGAGTAAAGAGACTTGCCGGTAACGAGATTGAACAAGGTATCGGTATACCGACGATCGAATCTCGGGCAAGTATCGTACCGATAGACAAAGGGAATTGCATACGGGATTGATTGAATCCTCGACATCGTGGTTCATCCGATGAGATCATCGAGGAGCATGTGGGAGCCAACATGGGTATCCAGATCCCGCTGTTGGTTATTGACCGGAGAGTCGTCTCGGTCATGTCTGCGTGTCTCCCGAACCCGTAGGGTCTACACACTTAAGGTTCGGTGACGCTAGGGTTGTAGAGATATTAGTATGCGGTACCCCGAAAGTTGTTTGGAGTCCCGGATGAGATCCCGGACGTCACGAGGAGTTCCGGAATGGTCCGGAGGTAAAGAATTGTATATAGGAAGTCCAGTTTCGGCCACCGGGAAGGTTTCGGGGGTAATCGGTATTGTACCGGGACCACCGGAAGGGTCCCGGGGGTCCACCGGGTGGGGCCACCTATCCCGGAGGGCCCCATGGGCTGAAGTGGGAAGGGAACCAGCCCCTGGTGGGCTGGTGCGCCCCCCTATGGGCCTCCCCTGCGCCTAGGGTTGGGAACCCTAGGGGTGGGGGGCGCCTCCACCTGGCTTGGGGGGCAAGCCACCCCCTTGGCCGCCGCCCCTCCCCTCAGATTGGATCTGAGGGGGCCGGCCCCCTCTCCCCTTCCCCCTATAAATAGTGGAGGGGTGGGAGGGAGGACACACCCCAGCCCCTGGCGCCCCCCTCTCCTCCCGTGACACCTCTCCCTCTCGTTGGTGCTTGGTGAAGCCCTGCCGAGATCCCGCTGCTTCCACCACCACGCCGTCGTGCTGCTTGATCCTCATCAACCTCTCCTTCCCCCTTGCTGGATCAAGAAGGAGGAGACGTCTCTCCCAACCGTACGTGTGTTGAACACGGAGGTGCCGTCCGTTCGGCGCTCGGTCATCGGTGATTTGGATCACGATGAGTACGACTCCATCAACCCCGTTCTCTTGAACGCTTCCGCTCGCGATCTACAAGGGTATGTAGATGCACTCCCCTCTCTCGTTGCTAGATGACTCCATAGATTGATCTTGGTGATGCGTAGAAAATTTTAAAATTCTGCTACGATCCCCAACAGTGGCATCATGAGCTAGGTCTATGCGTAGTATCTTGCACGAGTAGAACACAAAGTAGTTGTGGGCGTCGATTTGTCAATCTTCTTGCCGTTACTAGTCTTATCTTGATTCGGCGGCACTGTGGGATGAAGCGGCCCGGGCCGACCTTACACGTACGCTTACGTGAGACAGGTTCCACCGACTGACATGCACTAGTTGTCTGTCTCTCCCACTTTAGTCGACTGGCTAGCGGGTGTCTGTCTCTCCCACTTTAGTCGGATCGGATTCGATGAACAGGGTCCTTATGAAGGGTAAATAGAAATTGGCATATCACGTTGTGGTTTTGGCGTAGGTAAGAAACGTTCTTGCTAGAAACCTATAGCAGCCACATAAAAAAAAAACTTGCAACAACAATTAGAGGACGTCTAACTTGTTTTTGCAGCAAGTGCTTTGTGATGTGATATGGCCAAAGGATGTGATGAATGATATATGTGATGTATGAGATGATCATGTTCTTGTAATAGGAATCACGACTTGCATGTCGATGAGTATGACAACCGGCAGGAGCCATAGGAGTTGTCTTAATTTATTATATGACCTGCGTGTCATTGAAATTCGCCATGTAATTACTTTACTTTATTGCTAACCGTTAGCCGTAGTAGTAGAAGTAATAGTTGGCGAGACAACTTCATGAAGACACGATGATGGAGATCATGATGATGGAGATCATGGTGTCATGCCGGTGACGATGATGATCATGGAGCCCCGAAGATAGAGATCAAAAGGAGCGAAGTGATAATGGCCATATCATGTCACTATTTTGATTGCATGTGATGTTTATCATGTTTTTGCATCTTATTTGCTTAGAACGACGGTAGCATATAAGATGATCCCTCACTAAAATTTCAAGAAAGTGTTCCCCCTAACTGTGCACCGTTGCGAAGGTTCGTTGTTTCGAAGCACTACGTGTTGATCGGGTGTGATAGATTCTAACGTTCGAATACAACGGGTGTAAGCCAGATTTACACAGCAATACACTTAGGTTGACTTGACGAGCCTAGCATGTACAGACATGGCCTCGGAACACAAGAGACCAAAAGGTCGGACATGAGTCGTATAGAAGATACGATCAACATGGAGATGTTCACCGTTGATGACTAGTCCGTCTCACGTGATGATCGGACACGGCCTAGTCGATTCGGATCATGTATCACTTAGATAACGAGAGGGATGTCTATCTGAGTGGGAGTTCATTACATAATTTGATTAGATGAACTTAATTGTCATGAACTTAGTCTAAATGTTACATATCTACCTTGTAGATCAAATGGCCAACGCTAATGTTACCCTCAACTTCAACGCGTTCCTAGAGAAAAACAAGCTGAAAGACGATGGTAGCAACTATGCGGACTGGGTCCGTAACCTGAGGATTATCCTCATAGCTGCCAAGAAATCATATGTCCTTGAAGCACCGTTAGGTGGCCCACCTGCTCTCCCAGCACTGCCAGACGATTTGAACGTTTGGCAGACACGCACCGATGATTACTCCTTCGTTCAGTGCGGCATGCTCTTCAGCTTAGAACCGGGGCTCCAAAAGCGTTTTGAGCATCACGGAGCATATGAGATGTTCGAAGAGCTGAAAATGGTTTTCCAAGCTCATGCCCGGATCGAGAGATATGAAGTCTTCGATAAGTTCTACAGCTGTAAGATGGAGGAAAATAGTTCTGTCAGCGAGCACATACTCAAAATGTCTGGGTTGCACAGCCGCTTGTCTCAGCTGGGGATTAATCTCCCGGATGACGCGGTCATTGACAGAATCCTCCAGTCGCTTCCACCTAGCTACAAGAGCTTTGTGATGAACTTCAACATGCAGGGGATGGAAAAGACCATTCCTGAGGTATATGCGATGCTGAAGTCAGCGGAGGCAGAGATCAGAAAGGAACATCAAGTGTTGATGGTGAATAAAACCACTAAGTTCAAGAAGGGCAAGGGTAAGAAGAACTTCAAGAAGGACGGCAAGGGAGTTGCCGCGCCCGGTAAGCCAGCTGCCGGGAAGAAGTCAAAGAATGGACCCAAGCCTGAGACTGAGTGCTTTTATTGCAAGGGAACCGGTCACTGGAAGCGGAATTGCCCCAAGTACTTAGCAGATAAGAAGGCCGGCAATACCAAAGGTATATATGGTATACATGTAATTGATGTGTACCTTACCAGCACTCGTAGTAGTTCCTGGGTATTTGATACCGGTGCGGTTGCTCATATTTGTAACTCAAAGCAGGAACTGCGGAATCAGCGTAGACTGGCAAAGGACGAGATGACGATGCGCGTCGGGAATGGTTCCAAGGTCGATGTGATCGCCGTCGGCACGCTACCTCTGCATCTACCTACGGGATTAGTTTTAAACCTCAATAATTGTTATTTAGTGCCAGCTTTGAGCATGAACATTGTATCTGGATCTCGCTTAATGCGAGATGGCTACTCATTTAAATCTGAGAATAATGGTTGTTCTATTTATATGAGAGATATGTTTTATGGTCATGCCCCGCTGGTGAATGGTTTATTTTTATTGAATCTCGAACGTGATGTTACACATGTTTATAATGTGAATGCCAAGAAATGCAAGGTTGATAACGATAGTCCCACATACTTGTGGCACTGCCGCCTTGGTCATATCGGTGTTAAACGCATGAAGAAAGTCCATGCAGATGGACTTTTGGAGTCTCTTGATTATGAATCATTTGACAGATGCGAACCATGCCTCTTGGGCAAGATGACCAAGACTCCGTTCTCCGGAACAATGGAGCGAGCAACCAACTTATTGGAGATCATACATACTGATGTGTGTGGTCCAATGAGTGTTGAGGCTCGCGGTGGTTATCGTTATGTTCTCACCCTCACCGATGATTTGAGTAGATATGGGTATGTCTACTTGATGAAGCACAAGTCTGAGACCTTTGAAAAGTTCAAGGAATTTCAGAATGAGGTTGAAAATCAACGTGACAAGAAAATAAAGTTCTTACGATCAGATCGTGGAGGAGAATATTTGAGTCATGAATTTGGCACGCACTTAAGGAAATGTGGAATTGTTTCACAACTCACGCCGCCTGGAACACCTCAGCGTAACGGTGTGTCCGAACGTCGTAATCGCACTCTATTGGATATGGTGCGATCTATGATGTCTCTTACTGATCTACCGCTATCTTTTTGGGGTTATGCTTTAGAGACTGCCGCATTCACTTTAAATAGGGCACCGTCAAAATCCGTTGAGACGACACCGTATGAATTATGGTTTGGGAAGAAACCTAAGCTGTCGTTTCTGAAAGTTTGGGGATGCGATGCTTATGTGAAGAAACTTCAACCAGAGAAGCTCGAACCCAAGTCGGAAAAATGCATATTCATAGGATACCCTAAGGAAACTATTGGGTATACCTTCTACCTAAGATCCGAGGGCAAGATCTTTGTTGCCAGGAATGGATCCTTTCTAGAGAAAGAGTTTCTCTCGAAAGAAGTAAGTGGGAGGAAAGTGGAGCTTGATGAGATGGCCCTCGAACCGGAGAGTAGCGCAGCACAGGAAAATGTTTCTGGTGAGCCTGCACCGGCTAGAGAGGAAGTTAATGATAATGATCATGATCAAGCTACCACTGAACTTCGAAGGTCCACAAGGACACGTGCCGCACCAGAGTGGTACGGCAATCCTGTCCTGGAAATCATGTTGTTAGACAACAGTGAACCTTCGAACTATGAAGAGGCGATGGCGGGCCCGGATTCCGACAAATGGCTTGAAGCCATGAAATCCGAGATAGGATCCATGTATGAAAACGAAGTATGGACTTTGACTGACTTGCCCGATGATCGGCAAGCCTTAGAAAATAAATGGATCTTTAAGAAGAAGACTGACGCGGATGGTAATGTGACCATCTATAAGGCTCGGCTTGTCGCTAAGGGTTATCGACAAGTTCAAGGGGTTGACTACGATGAGACTTTCTCACCCGTAGCGAAGCTGAAATCCGTCAGAATCATCTTAGCAATTGCCGCATACTATGATTATGAGATATGGCAAATGGACGTCAAAACGGCATTCCGTAATGGTTTTCTTAAGGAAGAGTTGTATATGATGCAACCGGAAGGTTTTGTCGACCCTGAGAATGCTGACAAGGTATGCAAGCTCCAGCGCTCAATCTATGGGCTGGTGCAAGCATCTCGGAGTTGGAACATTCGCTTTGATGAGATGATCAAAGCGTTTGGGTTCACACAGACTTATGGAGAAGCCTGTGTTTACAAGAAAGTGAGTGGGAGCTCTGTAGCATTTCTCATATTATATGTGGATGACATACTGCTGATGGGAAATGATATAGAATTCTTGGAAAGTATAAAGGCCTACTTGAATAAGTGTTTTTCAATGAAGGACCTTGGAGAAGCTGCTTATATATTAGGCATCAAGATCTATAGGGATAGATCGAGACGCCTCATAGGTCTTTCGCAAAGCACATACCTTGATAAGATATTGAAGAAGTTCAATATGGATCAGTCCAAGAAGGGGTTCTTGCCTGTATTGCAAGGTGTGAGATTGAGCATGGCTCAATGCCCGACCACGGCAGAAGATATAGAAGAGATGAGTGTCATCCCCTATGCCTCAGCCATAGGGTCTATTATGTATGCCATGCTGTGTACCAGACCTGATGTAAACCTTGCAGTAAGTTTGGTAGGTAGGTACCAAAGTAATCCTGGCAAGGAACACTGGACAGCGGTCAAGAACATCCTGAAGTACCTGAAAAGGACTAAGGATATGTTTCTCGTATATGGAGGTGACGAAGAGCTCGTCGTAAAGGGTTACGTCGACGCTAGCTTCGACACAGATCTGGATGACTCCAAGTCACAAACCGGATACGTGTATATTTTGAATGGTGGAGCGGTAAGCCGGTGCACTTGCAAGCAAAGCGTCGTGGCGGGATCTACATGCGAAGCGGAGTACATCGCAGCCTCGGAGGCAGCACACGAAGCAGTATGGATGAAGGAGTTCATCACCGACCTAGGAGTCATTCCAAATGCGTCAGGGCCAATGGCTCTCTTCTGTGATAACACTGGAGCTATTGCCCTTGCCAAGGAGCCCAGGTTTCACAAGAAGACCAGGCATATCAAGCGTCGCTTCAACTCCATACGTGAACATGTTCAAGATGGAGACATAGATATTTGTAAAGTGCACACGGATTTGAATGTAGCAGATCCGTTGACTAAACCTCTTTCACGAGCAAAACATGATCAACACCAGAACTCTATGGGTGTTCGATTCATCACAATGTAACTAGATTATTGACTCTAGTGCAAGTGGGAGACTGTTGGAAATATGCCCTAGAGGCAATAATAAAATGGTTATTATTATATTTCCTTGTTCATGATAATTGTCTGTTATTCATGCTATAATTGTGTTATCCGGAAATCGTAATACATGTGTGAATACATAGACCACAACATGTCCCTAGTAAGCCTCTAGTTGACTAGCTCGTTGATCAATAGATGGTTACGGTTTCCTGACCATGGACATTGGATGTCATTGATAACGGGATCACATCATTAGGGGAATGATGTGATGGACAAGACCCAATCCTAAGCCTAGCACTAGATCGTGTAGTTCGTTTGCTAAAGCTTTTCCAATGTCAAGTAACTTTTCCTTAGACCATGAGATTGTGCAACTCCCGGATACCGTAGGAGTGCTTTGGGTGTACCAAACGTCACAACGTAACTGGGTGGCTATAAAGGTGCACTACGGGTATCTCCGAAAGTGTCTGTTGGGTTGGCACGAATCGAGAATGGGATTTGTCACTCCGTGTGACGGAGAGGTACCTCTGGGCCCACTCGATAGGACATCATCATAATGAGCTCAATGTGATCAAGGAGTTGTTCACAGGATGATGTGTTACGGAAACGAGTAAAGAGACTTGCCGGTAACGAGATTGAACAAGGTATCGGTATACCGACGATCGAATCTCGGGCAAGTATCGTACCGATAGACAAAGGGAATTGCGTACGGGATTGATTGAATCCTCGACATCGTGGTTCATCCGATGAGATCATCGAGGAGCATGTGGGAGCCAACATGGGTATCCAGATCCCGCTATTGGTTATTGACCGGAGAGTCGTCTCGGTCATGTCTGCGTGTCTCCCGAACCCGTAGGGTCTACACACTTAAGGTTCGGTGACGCTAGGGTTGTAGAGATATTAGTATGCGGTAACCCGAAAGTTGTTCGGAGTCCCGGATGAGGTCCCGGACGTCACGAGGAGTTCCGGAATGGTCCGGAGGTAAAGAATTGTATATAGGAAGTCCAGTTTCGGCCACCGGGAAGGTTTCGGGGGTAATCGGTATTGTACCGGGACCACCGGAAGGGTCCCGGGGGTCCACCGGGTGGGGCCACCTATCCCGGAGGGCCCCATGGGCTGAAGTGGGAAGGGAACCAGCCCCTGGTGGGCTGGTGCGCCCCCCTATGGGCCTCCCCTGCGCCTAGGGTTGGGAACCCTAGGGGTGGGGGGCGCCTCCACCTGGCTTGGGGGGCAAGCCACCCCCTTGGCCGCCGCCCCTCCCCTCAGATTGGATCTGAGGGGGCCGGCCCCCTCTCCCCTTCCCCCTATAAATAGTGGAGGGGTGGGAGGGAGGACACACCCCAGCCCCTGGCGCCCCCCTCTCCTCCCGTGACACCTCTCCCTCTCGTTGGTGCTTGGTGAAGCCCTGCCGAGATCCCGCTGCTTCCACCACCACGCCGTCGTGCTGCTGGATCCTCATCAACCTCTCCTTCCCCCTTGCTGGATCAAGAAGGAGGAGACGTCTCTCCCAACCGTACGTGTGTTGAACGCGGAGGTGCCGTCCGTTCGGCGCTCGGTCATCGGTGATTTGGATCACGACGAGTACGACTCCATCAACCCCGTTCTCTTGAACGCTTCCGCTCGCGATCTACAAGGGTATGTAGATGCACTCCCCTCTCTCGTTGCTAGATGACTCCATAGATTGATCTTGGTGATGCGTAGAAAATTTTAAAATTCTGCTACGATCCCCAACAGGGGCCTCCAAGGGGTGGCCGGCCACATGTGGTGGAGCTCCATGGAGCTCCACATGGCCTCCCATTATGACTTAAATGCCCATGGGGTGTGACCTTATGCATGGGTTTTTGGTAATTTTTGGAGGCACACTACCCCTTGGCTTTCCTATAAATAGAGGAGGTGAGGGCTGCCATCTCTTCATCCCTTTTTCTCATACACATGCTATGCTTTGCTAGCTCTCTCTCTTCCTCCCACGAAAAGAGTTTTTCGTAGAGCCGAAAGGCTGTCTGGGTTCCGGAAGGAACTAGTTCTCGACGGCGAAGCCCTGTCGGATAGCTGACACCGTATGTGTGCAACCCCGTAGAGAGGTCATAGTTTCGATCCTTTTTGCCCGAGGGGTTGTTCGAGTGCCCTCCCGAAGGGATGTCCGAGTCTCCGTTCGAGTTTCGAGGGTCCTCCCGAAGGGCTATCCGCGACATTGTCCGGGGGATTGTCCGACCGCCTCCGGAAGGGCTGTCCGGCGAGGGAGTACATCCTCACGGTTGGGAGGTTGTAAATCCTAGCTGCAGGGATCTGCACCGACGATCTACACCGACTCTTCTTCCGCTGCACTTCGAGTCGGTACGGATCAGATCAAACCTTGTATGCAGTCTCCATAGTTGTCCTGGGCGTGCTCGCTATACCAATTTTTTTTATTTTTTGTCGCGTTCCCCTACAGTTAATAGGTTAGTCCCAAAAATAATATAAAATAGCATATTAATGCATATAAAACATCCAAAACAGATAATATAATAGCATTGAACAATCAAAAATTATAGATACGTTGGAGACGTATCAGCAGGATCACCAGAAATAACCCCTTCGGGAGAAACCACCTCTTCAAAGTCATGACATCTGAGCCAATGGTTCTCAAACCAAAAAGCCTTGGAATGGTTTATCTCCATTCTTCGTAGCACAAGGGAGCAATGATTGGAGATGTTGGTGGAGGCAGGAGATAGCTAAAAATGTGTAAATGCAGCCTCCTACTCGCTTGTGACCAGAATTCTATCAATCTTGGTGAGGGTGATGTTTTCCCTCTCGTTTGACCAGGTGAATCTCCTTCCCCGCAGCAGAAAATCAACTAGCTTAAGGTCTTCCACAGTAGCCCTGAACCTTCCCATCATCTGTGAGAATTATGTTAGTGTTGCTCTGGTCACTTGCTCGACAAATCATGTTGAAATCCCCTAGAATCATCCAACTAGGCAGCAGGTGTTGCTTGATCGACTTGATCTCATCAATGAACACCAACTTATCAGCCTCCACTTGTGGCCCGTACATGCCAGTTATTTACCATCTTTGCCCATCAGTCTTGCTTCTGACCGTTCCCGAGACAGAATGCAGCCCCGTGGCCATTGGTTCAGCGGTTAACTCATGATCATCGGTGCAAGCAATTAGAATTCCCCCCTCTGGATCCAACCGCTGGCAGGGTGAGGAAGTTATCCCCAAATCTCGGCCGTAGAGCTTCAATCACCATGCTCCTGCTCATGTCACATATCTTGGTTTCTTGCAGACAAACAATATTGCAGTTTAGGCCAGCCACAAACAGTTGCACAACCCTCCTCTTCGCAGGGTTATTCAGCCCCCTCATATTCCAATTTAGAACGGTAAAATCCATAAATCAAACAAACAACACTCAACTCTGATACTGTCACCCGCCTGGTGCGCCTTGCTACAATCAGACAACATGGAAGCAGCGACCCAAGCTACGCTCCACATCAGGAGCACCCACCACATCTGACACGTCGTGTCACTACACCCAATACAGAGAGAAAATAAGAACACTAACATAATGAACCTGAGCACCAACACATCTAGTGAGCCTCCCCAGTCAGGCGCAGATCCCTTGGCCCTGCCACTGACCCCCTTGTTCTTGTGCTTGTCGTGCCCATCTGCATCGATCCGTGACTCCACTGCTGCAATGAAGTTGCTAGGCAGTGGTTTCCTGTAGAGCTCTCCGTACTTTTGCAGATCCGCCACCGATGCAGCGGTTGGGAGGGCTTATTCTTGCGAGATGCCGCTCTTCTTGAGGAGGACCAGCTTCACTTAGTCCATCATGTTGGGAAACGTTGCATGGAAAACAAAAAAAATTCTACGCACACGCAAGATCTATCCATGGAGATGCATAGCTATGAGAGGGGAGAGTATCTTCATACCCTTGAAGATCGCAAAGCGGAAGCGTTTATCAACGCGGTTGATGTAGTCGTACACCTTCACGATCCGTCATGATCAAGTACCGAACGTACGGCACCTCCGCGTTCAGCACACGTTCAGCTCGATGACGTCCTCGCCTTCTTGATCCAGCAAGACGGGCCAAATAGTAGATGCGTTCCGGCAGCACGACGGTGTGGTGACGGTGTTGGTGAAGAACAATCTCCGCAGGGCTTCGCCAAGCACAACAGAAACTATGACGGAGGATAAACAAGAGGGACGGGGTTGCCGGCACACGGCTTGGTGATTCTTGATGTGTTTTGGGTGCTAGCCTTGCCCCTCTATTTATATGTTGAGCCTTGGGGTTGAAACTTGGAGTAAAAGCCTCCTCAAAGTCGGTTTGACCCAAAAGTCAAGAGTCCTTCTCGGACTCCAGGACCAGACGCCAGGGTTCCTGGCGTCTAGACCCAGACGCCAGGGACCCTGGCGTCTGGCCACTGGATTCCGCAAAACTTCCTTTTGCGCATTCCAATAACCTCATGGGCTTTACCCACTACTAGGGAAAACCTTATACACAGAATCTTACTAGCAGCGCAGTTTAACACAACCCGCTACTGCTACTTAGCAGTAGCGCGCTGTAGAAAACAGCGCTACTGATATCCAAGTAGCAGTAGCGCGTTAGTTGAAAAGTGCGCTACTACTACAATTGCCACGGCGTTGCCTCCAGACTAGGTATAGTAGTAGCGCCGTTTCCTTAAACGCGCTACTGCTAATGTACTTTAGCAGTAGCGCTTTATCCTAACGCGCGTTGCTGCTAAAGCCATCCTATCTTCTCCAACCGGCCGTCCCTCACTCTCCCCTCCCCACTCCACTCTCACTCTCCCCCGCACCCCCAGTCGTCCGCTGCCGCCGCCGTTCCCCGACCACCGTCGTCGCCCTCCCCGACCACCGTCGTCGTCCTCCCCGAACACCGTCGTTGCCCGCCGCCGCCGCCGCTCTTGCTCTCCTCCACTGAGGTAGTTCCTCCATCCGTCCTCCTTCCACCTCCCTCCCCTCCTCGTCCCTCTCCCGATCGCTCCCTCCCTCCCTCTCCCTCGTCACTCGATCCCCGCCTTCTCCCTCCCACCTCCCTCCCTGCCTCGTCCCTCTCCCGATCCCTCCCTCCCTCCCTCTCCACCCACACGCACCCCTCCCTTCGTTCCCACTCCCTCCACTGAGTGTAGAAATTTGTATGTATTAAGAATAGAAATTTTAGGTATTAAATTTAGTAATAGAAGTAAGAAAATTTAGGGTAGAACTAGGGTACTAGAATTTTTAGTAAGTGCTTAATAGAATTAGTTTATTTATAGTAAATGCTTAATAGAAATAGTTTATTTAGTAAGTAGTTAATAGAACTAGTTTATTTAGTAAGTGCTTAATAGAACTAGTTTAGAGAGAGAGACCTATATTGGCAAATTTAGTTATGTTAGGATTATATATAAGATATTTTGAAATGTTTTTGTTCATATTTTCAACCATTGAAATGCAATGAGCATCAAGTTTGAATGCTCATATGATGTAGATATAAACATGTATATCTAGTGTTGCTCAAATAGGATATGTGCTTGCCCAAGTGGCCTTGTTTGCAGGGAACACCTCCGAGTGGCCTATGTTTTGCCGGAGTGTTGATTAACTTCCGCTCCGGCAAATTTCAGGCGCTCGATATGTCCTTTTTTAGCAAAGGTGATGCCGGATTTTTTCGTGAATTTTGGCATGACTTGTGCTAGAATATGTAGGAAATATCGAGTGGCTAGGATTTTCTAGAAATATAATTAAACGACATTTCGGGTTGACTTTAAGTCTATCGGGACTCCACCATATATGAGAGAAGAAGAATCCCGACTGTTGTCGTGGGGGTAGCTTCTCCTTCGTTCCCGTGTGCTAGACAATTTGGTGTAATGCACTCGGGAACGAAGGGAGGAGCTACCATCACCGACGGTCGAATATATACACCACGTGAGCTGAGAGTTTTCAAGAAAATACTCGACAGACCGATAGTCAACCCGTGATGAATAATAATGATCTAATTTAGTTTTTGTAGTACATATATTTCATGTTAGAAGTTTAATCTTTGAATTATGAACATAGGAAATGTCGTCCGACGATGATAGGATCCCGGAGTGCGACTGGTGCGGCGATGACCGAGGTCTGTGCGACAGGCCTCACCTGGTAGAAGGTCGACGCTTCAGTATTAAACTCCAGGAGACCTTCGATGTTGAAACGGTATGCAACGACGACAATTGTTTTTTCGTAATTAAGCACGACTTTTGCTTCTTCCACGTGTAATTTTCGTCTTTTACAATTCGACTAGCTTATCCCATGCCATGCAAGACGCTATGTCTTGGAGAGGATGGATTTTGAAGATCATGAAAGTATGGAAAACAAAGATAGTTCACCTAAGGACCCATCATGGTATAGATTTTGTTGTAAATCTATACAATTCTGAGAGCGTATCCCATTTTGGTTGCCCGAATTGGGAAGCACTTTGCAAGATGTATGATTTTCATGAGGGTATGCTTGTCACCTTGGATCTTGGTGATCCTGACATCGACGAAGATAATATGGACAGTTGGGTCCTTGTTGATACGCTTCCAATTCTACCGCTATGTGAGTTTCTCAAACATAGTTATTAAGTAATTTATATTGTTTATTTCAAAATAGTTGACAGCTTATTTCCATTGATAGCTTATTCTCATTCTTCAAAGAATGTATGGAAGATGGTAGACAGAACCTACTACACCGACGGCGCAGAATTAACTTATCAGGAGAAAGATCATCTTATCTCATTTATTATTGATGTTGAGAATTACAATATCAATTATCAAACTCCTGCACATTATGGTCAATACGTGCCACTAGTGCACGTGCTGACCTACGGTAACATCCATGGAGATGGCATGGTATGATTTTTTACTATTACGACATCCGTGCATCTTTTGCATATATTCTTCTAAAGCTAAACTACATTGCTAACTACGATGTTATTATTATGTTTTTCAACAGAAAATCCCGAAGAATTGTGTGCCTGATCTGATGTTTCCAAAAGGACGGCTTGATGTTATTAGCTTACGGCCATATCTGCCTAGGGCGTCACAACTGTTCATATCGGATTTCTAAAACCGATCAAGACATGACAATCAAAGAATGGAAAAAATGTATGGACAATCGTAGGGAGTAACTTGGAACCAACATTGTGCGAAGTGCAAGAATTGGAGACAGGATAGTCTCCATTCTCCATAATGGAGAGTCAGGGCCTATCTTGTTTTATGCCATTTTACCTTAGAGAGGGTAGTAGGTCCTATGAGAGAGGAGTAGGTCCTAGGTACAATGTGTTATTATGTGCTACAATGTGTTAGAGTTGATGATGATGATGAGGATGAGTTGTGATTATGACTAGTGACCAAGTTGTTATATGATGTATCATGGACGAAAATGATGATCATGAGGAGTTGTTATATGACAATGATGTATTATGATGATAAGTTGTTAATGATATGATGATGATGATGAGTTATTATATCATTGGGTGAAAGAACCGCGGATTAGTTTCAAGTGGATGGATCCTAAGTGATCAAGTCATGGATTATCACGATAATCCATGACTTGGTCACTTAGGATCCATCCACTTGATACTAATCCACGGTTCTCTCACCCAGTGATTTAATAACTCATTATGATGTAAGAATAGTCTCTAAATTGCTACTGTATGAAAACTTGTATAATGGTGTATGAATACGACATAAAATAAAAGAGAAATAGAATATGGAATAATAGTAGTAGCGCGGGCAGAGAGGAGCGCTGCTAGTAATTACCAGTAGCGCTTTCTGCAAGAAGCGCTACTACTAAGTAGCTATAGCAGTAGCGTGGGTAAACCAACGCTACTGCTAACCTTTAGCTGTAGCGCCGTAGCAGTAGCATGGTACCCCGCGCTACTGCTAGGCCGAAAACCAGTGCTACTGCTAGGCTTTTCCATAGTAGTGACCCCTTGGCCCAAATAAAGTGTTCTCGTACTCGAACATTTCGGGAAACATCCGAAACCCCTTCCGGAGACAAAACACTATTATCCCATATATCAAACTTGACCTACGGACTATTCCGGAGCTCCTCGCCAAGTCCGTGATCACATCCGTGACTCCGAACAACATTCGGTCACCAACATAGATAACTCATATAATACTATAGTGCGCGGACCCTACGGGTTCGAGAACTATGTAGACATGACTGAGACGCCTCTCCGGTTAATAACCAATAGCGGAACCTGGATGCCCATATTGGTTCCTACATATTCTACGAAGATCTTTATCGGTCAAACCGTTATGACAACATACGTAATTCCCTTTGTCCTTTGGTATGTTACTTTCCCGAGATTCGGTCGTCGGTATCTCTATACCTAGTTCAATCTCGTTACCGGGAAGTCTCTTTACTCGTTCCGTAATTCATCATCTCGTAACTAACTCATTAGTCATTTGCTTGCAAGGCTTCTTATGATGTGTATTACCGAGAGGGCCCAGAGATACCTCTCAGAAACTCGAAGTGACAAATCCTAATCTTGATCTATGCCAATTCAACAAACACCTTCGGAGATACCTGTAGAGCATCTTTATGACCAGCCAGTTACGTTGTGACGTTTGATAGCACACAAGGTATTCCTCCCGTATCTGGGAGTTGTATAATCTCATAGTCGAAGGAATATGTATTTGACATGAAGAAAGCAATAGCAATAAACTGAACGATCATTATGCTAAGCTAATGGATGGGTCTTGTCCATCACATCATTCTCCTATTGATGTGATCCCGTTATCAAATGACAACACATGTCCATGGTTAGGAAACCTTAACCATCTTTGACCAACGAGCTAGTCTAGTAGAGGCTCACTCGGGACATGGTATTTGTTTATGTATTCACACATGTATTTAAGTTTCTGATCAATACAATTCTAGCATGAATAATAAACCTTTATCATGAATAAGTAAATATAAAATAACAACTTTATTATTGCCTCTAGGGCATATTTCCTTCAGTCTCCCACTTGCACTAGAGTCAATAATCTAGTTCACATCGCCATGTGACTAATACCCAAAGAGTTTACTAGAGTCAATAATCTAGTTCACATCGCCATGTAATTAACACCCAAAGAGTATGAAGGTATGATCATGTTTTGCTTGTGAGAGAAGTTTAGTCAACGGGTCTGCCACATTCAGAGCCATATGTATTTTGCAAATTTCTATGTCTACAATGCTCTACATGTAGCTACTCTAGCTAATTGCTCCCATGTTCAATACGTATCCAGATTTGAGACTCAGAGTCATTCGGATCGGTGTTAAAGCTTGCATCAATGTAACCCTTTTACGACGAACTCTTTATCACCTCTATAACTAAGAAATATTTACTTAGTCCTCTTAGGTAACTAAGGATAATTTTGACCGCTGTCTAGTGATCTACTCATGGATCATTATTGTACCCCCTTGTGAAACTCATGGCAAGGTACACAATAGGTCTGGTACACAACATGGCATACTTTATAGAACCTATGGCTGAGGCATAGGGAATGAGTTTCATTCTCTCTCTATTTTCTGCCATGGTCAGGCTTTGAGTCTTACTCAATTTCACACCTTACAATACAGGCAAGAACTCCTTCTTTGACTGGTCCATTTTGAACTCTTTCAAAATCTTGTCAAGGTATGTACTCATTGAAAGTCTTATCAAGCGTCTTGATCTATCATGATAGATCTTGATGCCCAATATGTAAGTAGCTTCATTGAGGTATTTTATTGAAAAACTCTTATTCAAGTATCCTTTTATGCTATCCAGAAATTCTATATCATATCCAATCAATATTATGTCATCCACATATAATATCAGAAATGCTACAGAGCTCCCACTCACTTTCTTGTAAATACAGGCTTCAACGTAAGTCTGTATAAAACCATATGCTTTGATCACCTCATCAAAGCGTATATTCCAACTCCGAGATGCTTGCACCAGTCCATAGATGGATCGCTAGAGCTTGCACACTTTGTTAGCACCTTTAGGACCGACAAAAGCTTCTGGTTGCATCATATACAACTCTTCTTTAAGATATCCATTAAGGAATGCAGTTTTGACGTCCATTTGCCAGATTTCATAATCATAAAATGCGGCAATTGCTAACATGATTCGGACGGACTTACGCATCGCTACGGGTGAGAAAGTCTCATCGTAGTCAACCCCTTGAACTTGTCAAAAACCTTTCGCAACAAGTCGAGCTTTGTAGACAGTAACATTACCATCGGCGTCAGTCTTCTTCTTGAAGATCCATTTATTCTCTATGGCTTGCCGATCATCGGGCAAATCCACGAAAGTCCATACTTTGTTCTCATACATGGATCCTATCTCAGATTTCATGGCCTCAAGCCATCTGTCAGAATCTGGGCTCATCATAGCTTCTTCATAGTTCGTAGGTTCGCCTTGGTCTAATAACATGACTTCCAGGACAGGATTACCATACCACTCTGGTGTGGATCGTGTTCTGGTCGACCTATGAAGTTCAGTAGTAACTTGATCTGAAGTTTCATGATCATCATCATTAACTTCCTCTCTAGTTGGAGTAAGCATCACGTGAATGGTTTTCTGTGATGAGCTACTTTCCAATTCGAGAGAAGGTACAATTACCTCATCAAGTTCTACTTTCCTCCCACTCACTTCTTTCGAGAGAAACGCCTTCTCTAGAAAGGATCCAAACTTAGCAACAAAGATCTTGCCCTTGGATCTGTGGTAGAAGGTGTACCCAATAGTTTTCTTAGGGTATCCTATGAAGACACACTTCTCTGATTTGGGTTCGAGCTTATCTGGCTGAAGCATTTTGACATAAGCATCGCATCCCCAAACTTTAAGAAACGACAGCTTAGGTTTCTTCACAAACCACAGTTCATACGGTGTCGTCTCAACGGATTTAGACGGTGCCCTATTTAATATGAATGCAGTTGTCTCTAATGCATAACCCAAAACGATAGTGGTAAATCGGTAAGAGACATCATAGATCGCACCATATCTAATAAAGTACGGTTACGACGTTTGGACACACCATTACGCTGTGGTGTTCCAGGTGGTGTGAGTTGTGAAATAATTCCACATTGTTTTAAATGAAGGCCAAACTCGTAACTCAAATATTCGTCTCTACGATCGGATCGTAGAAACTTTATTTTCTTGTTACGATGATTCTCCACTTCACTCTGAAATTCTTTGAACTTTTCAAATGTTTCAGACTTGTGTTTCATCAAGTAGATATACCCATACCTACTCAAATCATCTGTGAAGGGCAGAAAATAATGATACCCGCCGCGTGCTTCAATACTCATCGGACCGCATACATCGTTATGTATTATTTCCAATAAGTCATTAGCTCTCTCCATTGTTCCAGAGAACGGAGTTTTAGTCATCTTGCCCAGGAGGCATGGTTCGCAAGTATCAAGTGATTCATAATCAAGTGATTCCAAATGTCCATCAGCATGGAGTTTCTTCATGCGCTTTACACCAATATGACATAAACGGCAGTGCCACAAGTATGTTGCACTATCATTATCAATTTTGCATCTTTTGGCATCAATATTATGAATATGTGTATCACAACAATCGAGATTCAACAAGAATAGACCACTCTTCAAGGGTGCATGACCATAAAAGACATTATTCATATAAATAGAACAACCATTATTCTCTGACTTAAATGAATAACCGTCTCGCAATAAACAAGATCCAGATATAATGTTCATGGTCAACGCGGGCACCAAATAACAATTATTCAGGTCTAAAACTAATCCCGAAGGTAGATGTAGAGGTAGCGTGCCGACGGCGATCACATCGACCTTGGAGCCATTTCTGACGCACATCGTCACCTTGTCCTTAGCCAATCTTCGTTTATTCCACAACTCCTGTTTCGAGTTACAAATATGAGCAACCGAACCAGTATCAAATATCCAGGTGCTGCTACGAGCATTAGTAAGGAACACATCAATAACATGTATGTCAAATATACCTTTGTTCACTTTGCCATCCTTCTTATCCACCAAATACTTGGGGCAGTTCCACTTCCAGTGACCACTCCCTTTGCAGTAGAAGCACTCAGTTTCAGGCTTAGGTCCAGCTTTGGGTTTCTTCGCGCGAGCGGCAACTTGCTTGCCGTTCTTCTTGAAGTTTCCTTTCTTTCCTTTGATCTTTTTCTTGAAACTAGTGGTCTTGTTAACCATCAACACTTGATGCTCCTTCTTGATTTCTACCTCCGCGGCCTTAAGCATTGCGAAGAGCTCGGAAATTGTCTTATCCAAACCTTGCATATTATAGTCCATCACGAAGCCTTTGTGGCTTGGTGGCAGTGTCTGAAGAACTCTGTCAATAACACAATCAACTGAAAGATCAACTCCCAGCTGAGTTAAGTGATTATAATACCCATACATTTTGAGTATGTGTTCACTCACAGAACTTTTCTCCTCCATCTTGCAGCTATAGAACTTGTTGGAGACTTCATATCTCTCAACCCAGGCATTTGCTTGAAATATTAACTTCAATTCTTGGAACATCTCATATGCTCCATGACGTTCAAAACGTCTTTGAAGTCCCGGTTCTAAGCCGTAAAACATGGCACACTGAACTATAGAGCAGTCATCAAATCGAGCCTGCCAGACGTTGATAAGATCTGCATCAGCTCCTGCAGCAGGTTTGTCACCTAGCGGTGCATCAAGGACATAATTCTTCTCTGTAGCAATGAGGATAATCCTCAAGTTACGGACCCAGTCCGTGTAGTTGCTACCATCATCTTTCAACTTAGCTTTCACTAGGAACGCATTAAAATTCAGGGGAATGGTAGCACGGCCATTGATCTACAACATAGATATGCAAATACTATCAGGACTAAGTTCATGATAAATTAAGTTCAATTAATCAAATTACTAATGAAATCCCACTTAAATAAACATCCTTCAAGTTATCTAAGTGATACATGATCCGAATTAACTAACCCATGTCCGATCATCATGTGAGATGGGGTAGTCATCAAGTCTCTATGTTGATCATATCTACTATATGACTCATGTTCGACTTTTCGGTCTCCAGTGTTCCGAGACCATGTCTGTACATGCTAGGCTCCTCAAGTTTAACCCAAGTATTCTGCATGTGCAAAACTGTCTTACACCCGTTGTATGTGAATGTAGAGTCTATCACACCTGATCACCATGTGGTGCTTCGAAACGACGAACTTTCGCAACGGTGCATACTTGGGGAGAACACTTATATCTTGAAATTTAGTGAAGGGATCATCTTATAATGCTACCGCCGTTCTAAGCAAAATAAGATGCATAAAAGAGAAACATCACATGCAATCAAAATATGTGACATGATATGGCCATCATCATCTTGTGCTTTTGATCTCCATCTCCAAAGCATCGTCATGATCTCCATCGTCACCGGCTCGACACCTTGATCTCCATCGTTGCTTCGTGGTCGTCTCGCCAACTATTGCTTCTACAACTATTGCTAACTCATAGCGATAAAGTAAAGCAATTACATGGCGATTGCATTTCCTACAATAAAGAGACAACCATAAGGATCCTGCCAGTTGCCGATAAATTACAAAACATAATCATCTCATACAATAACGTATATCACATCATGTCTTGACCATATTACATCACAGCATACCCTGCAAAAACAAGTTAGACATCCTCTACTTTGTTGTTTGCAAGTTTTACGTGGCTGCTACGGGTTTCTAGCAAGAACCGTTCTTACCTACAGCAAAAACCACAACGGTGATTTATCAGGTTTGCTGTTTTAAACCTCTTCAAGGATCGGCCGCAGTCAAATTCGATTCAACTAAAGTAGGAGAAACAGACACCCGCCAGCCACCTTTATGCAAAACAAGTTGCATGTCTGTCGGTGGAACCGGTCTCATGTACATGGACATGCAAAGTTGGTCCGGGCTGCTTCATCTTACAATACAGCCAAATCAAAATAAGACGTTGGTGGTAAGCAGTATGACTATCACCGCCCACAACTCTTTGTGTTCTACTCGTGCATATCATCTAGGCATAGACCTGGCTCGGATGCCACTGTTGGGAAACATTGCATGGAAAACAACAAAATTTCTACGCACACGCAAGATCTATCCATGGAGATGCATAGCTACGAGAGGGGAGAGCATCTTCATACCCTTGAAGATCGCAAAGCGGAAGTGTTTATCAATGTGGTTGATGTAGTCGTACACCTTCACGATCCGTCCTGATCTAGTACCGAACGTACAGCACCTTCGCGTTCAGGACACGTTCAGCTCGATGACGTCCTCGCCTTCTTGATCCAGCAAGACGGGCGAAGTAGTAGATGAGTTCCGGCAGGCGACGGCGTGGTGACGGTGTTGGTGAAGAACAATCTCCATAGGGCTTCGCCAAGCACAACAGAAACTATCACGAGGGATAAACTAGAGGGACGGGGTTGCTGGCACACGGCTTGGTGATTCTTGATGTGTTTTGGGTGCTAGCCCTGCCCCTCTATTTATATGTTGAGCCTTGGGGTCGAAACTTGGAGTAAAAGCCTCCTCAATGTCGGTTTTACCCAAAAGGCAAGAGTCCTTCTCGGACTCCAGGACCAGACGCCAGGGTTCCTGGCGTCTGGACCCAGACGCCAGGGACCCTGGCGTCTGGCCCCTAGACTCCGCAAAATTTCCTTTTGCGCTTTCCAAAAACCTCGTGGGCTTTACCCCTTGGCCCAAATAAAGTCTTCTCGTACCCAAACATTTCGGGAAACATCCGAAACCCCTTCTGGTGAATTCCGGAACCCTTCCGGAGACAAAACACTATTGTCCCATATATCAAACTTCACCTTCAGACTATTCCGGAGCTCCTCATCATGTCCCTGATCACATCCGGGACTCCGAACAACATTCAGTAACCAACATACATAACTCATATAATACTATATTGTCAACGAACGTTAAGCGTGCGGACCCTACGGGTTCGAGAACTATGTAGACATGACCGAGACGCCTTTCCGGTCAATAACCAATAGCGGAACCTGTATGCCCATATTGGTTCCTACACATTCTACGAAGATCTTTATCGGTCGAACCGTTATGACAACATACATAATTCCTTTGTCCATTGGTATGTTACTTACCCGAGATTCGATCGTCGGTATCTCTATACCTAGTTCAATCTCGTTACCGGCAAGTCTCTTTACTCGTTCCGTAATACATCATCTCGTAACTAACTCATTAGTCATTTGCTTGCATGGCTTCTTATGATGTGTATTACCGAGAGGGCCCAGAGATACCTCTCCGAAACACGGAGTGACAAATCCTAATCTTGATCTATGCCAACTCAACAAACACCTTCGGAGGTACCTGTAGAGCATCTTTATGATCACCTAGTTACGTTGTGAGGTTTGATAGCACACAAGGTATTCCTTCGGTATCTGAGAGTTGCATAATATCATAGTCGAAGGAATATGTATTTGACATGAAGAAAGCAATAGCAATAAACTGAATGATCATTATGCTAAGCTAACGGATGGGTCTTGTCCATCACATCATTTGTGATCCCGTTATCAAATAACAACACATGTCCATGGTTAGGAAACTTTAACCATCTTTGATCAACGAGCTAGTGTAGTAGAGGCTCACTAGGGACACGGTATTTGTTTATGTATTCGCACATGTATTTAAGTTTCCGATCAATAAAATTCTAGCATGTATAATAAACTTTTATCATGAATAAGAAAATATAAAATAACAACTTTTTTATTGCCTCTAGGGCATATATCCTTCACATCATGGATAGGCCGGCTGTTGGCTTGCCAGCCAGCTGCCCACTGCTTCTTTTGACAGGCGCTTCCGCTCGGACTCTCGCCAGATTGCCGCGGCCAGCCGGCGTCTGGAGCAGAGCAGGGGGTGGGGGATAAGAGTAGGTGACGAGAAACATCGTCAGTGGGTCTGTCACCGTGCTGGAATCCCCCATCTCCTTTAGCCCAGACGCAGCCTCCTTGCTTGCTTCCATACCGTCAGCCCGCAGCCCATCTTGAAGTAGACCACCATCGCCCGTATAGTGGAGCCCATTGGGGGCAGCAACTCATTCGTTAGGCCTTCCCGCGGTGAGTGCGGCCCAAAGAGTTCCGCCTGCTCACTCGTTTTCTCGGTCAACCGCCAGTCGCCCGCCTCCCTCTCCATCTCCATGCTTGGACCCACTCTGAGCAGCGCACATGCACCAATGGCCGAAACTGGATGAGAAAGGCCATGCACGTTGCCCATCTTGTCTCTGGGCATCGTCCCCCCTTCCGCATCTTGCCTGGCTCCTTCTTTTCTGCTCTGCACCGTATCAGCGCCCTGGTCCGGCTCATCGTCGTTCAGATCATGCAGACTTTCACAAGCAGGGGCCGGCAATCCCTCTTCCAACTCCATCTGACCCTCCCCATCCATTCCATTTTTTGTCGTGGTCTGCTCTGCCACCGTAAGCGTCTCTGGCCGCTGCGCAGTGAGGCCCAGCGCACCGGCCGGGCAGGCAAACGGGTCCACACCCGTCGTCTCGCCATCCATGGCTGCCGTATCGATGAGCGGCGGCACCACCGCATCGATCGCTGGCTGACCTGCGTGCCTCCGACCGCCAACACCCCCACCGCCTGTCGTTCCACCCCCACCCTGTTGAGCTCATCCTCCTCCAAGGTGCTGCAAACCCACACTGGCCTGCCTGTAGCCACTGCCGCTGCCATACGTCCGCCTTCCTCCGCCTCCACCACTACCGCCGGCATCAGGGAACCGCAACCTTGAGTGCGCCGAGGCCCTGGGCGGTGGCGGCGGGAAGTCTCCCTCTTCATAGTTGAGGTACCACCTGTACCCCCATCGGCATGGCCATGGCTCCACCGTGCCATCCTCTGAGGGCAGACCACTGATCCCACTGTCGCAGCTCATCCCACTGTCCGGGCTGCAATCCGGTGGGCATGTGAAGTCCACCACATGGTCAAGGTGGATGAGCACTGGATGCACAAGCATGTCCACCCGTCCCCAGCGTTGCAGCACCTCCTCGAGGATGTTGAGCACAGGGAAATGCATCCCAGGTGAGCCCCTCTCCCGTGGCTCCTCCAGCTGCAGCACGCCTCCCGTCTTGAGCTTCTGTACTGCATCCATCCATACCCATAGCCTGAATCATCCAGTCTCTTCTTCCCTTCGCACCTCATGGTCGATCCCGTCGATGAGCATGGAGGGATCAAACAAGGATGCCACCGACTCGATGTCCCACACGTGCTCCGGCACCCCTTCCAGGCAGACCCGCACGTTGTAGAGCATCTTGACCAGCGACGCGCGTCTGAACCGTGACCATGGCGCCACCATGAGCGACATCCGCCCGAGCACGAGCGGCCCATGGCCGGCAAGCACTCTGTCGCGGACCACCGCATCATCAAATATGAGCAGGAGTTCACCCAGGGCCCTCCGCGACACTTTCACCGCCTCTTCCTGGATTTGGAACCTCATCGCAATCGCCCTCTTGACGTCGACGACCTCGAACCACTGCGGCGATCCCACAACCACCGCCACCACCGCACACCGAGTAAGCCTCCTCTCCGCCTCCGCCTGGCCCGCCGTCCTCCTCGCCGTGGCAATGACCAAGCCCTGCCTCACCTCGAGGGCGACTGCCGGAGCCTCCATTGGTGCGCGAACCGCGGAGCTTGGAATCAGTGTACAAAATTACAGCCCCTCGACAATGCAGATGTATGTGCAGGTAAAATATAGGACAACAATTCCCAGCTTTACTATAAAAATTGGCAACACTTGTAATGACAATCAGTGTACAAAATTACAGTCCCTCGACAATGTAGATGTATGTGCAAGTAAAATCTAGAATGGATAAATTTTGTACAACTCTGTTTCACTACAAAACTAGCATAATCACTTTTTTTTAGAGAAAAGGCATACGCCCGACTTTATAAATAAAGCCATCAGGCAGAAATCCAACCAACACAACCAAACCAACCAACCAGAGAAGTAAACGAAAGTACGCCCCAAACTAGGGAAGACCCGAAGTTAAGGTACATGGCTCCCAGGCCAGTACACGGCACGCAGGCCGGAGAGAAGGAAATGACCTAGCCAACAACTAGTCGATCCACCACAAAAACAGCCAAGCAGCATGATCCTGTCTGGAAAGGGAAGACGCCGAGGCCCGTACTTTAGCAATCAGCAGATCAAGAGCGTCACGGTCCGCCATCTTAGTCAATGATCTCCACTGCTGCAATAGGATACAAGATTTAAATAAACAGTCTGCAGGCTTAGCAGGAAATACATGCTCAATGGTAAACTTGTTCCTAGTCGTCCACAGGGCCCAATATATCGCTCCAAGTCCGACCCAGAAGACCCTTTTAGTAACACCAGTCAACAACTGGGCAAGGACCCGGAGCTCAGAGAAAGACGAGGGGTCCCATGAGACCTGAAGCCACGATCTGACGCAACTCCAAACCAACTTGGCCAAAACACAATGAAAAAAGATATGATTCTTATCTTCCAAAGCACCACAAAGAGGACAAAATTCCGACCCAGGACCGTTCCTCTTGCGAATTTGGTCGGGTGCGGGCAGCCGCCCTCTGAAAGATTGCCAGAGGAAAATTTTGATTTTAGGAGGAATGCGGGCCCACCAGACCTGAGAAAATCTATTGGTGGGAGAGCCACCAACAAGCTTAGAGTACAAAGACTTAACCGAAAAGAGGCCAAACGAAGTATGGGGCCAGACCACAGAGTCCATGTTCTCCGAGAGCAGGGGGAAGAGAGCAGAGAGTCTTTGCCTGTCTTCAAGCTCTACGGGAGATAATGAACGCCGGAAGGCCAGGTCCCAATTATTAGCCGGGAGCTCGGCGATAGAAATATTCGGGTAAGGGCAATAAGAGAACAAAGTGGGGAAGCTCACGGAGAGAGGTGAGTCTCCACACCACCAATCAAGCCAAAAGCGGACAGAGGAGCCATCTCCTACTACAAACTTAACGTGATCCAAGAACAGAGATCTAACTTTAACCATGTCCCTCCAGAATTGGGTACCACCTCGGCCAGAAGCAAACAGAGGACTGAAAAGGGGGAAATACTTAACTTTGATGATGGAGTACCATAAGGATCCCACACCTGTTGTCATGATCTTCCACCACCATTTAATCAGAAGACACTTATTCATAATGGCAGTATTAGTAATGCCCAACCCCCCAAGGTTTTTAGGTCTACACATAAGTTTCCACCGAACAAATCTGTACTTTCGCTTATTATCAGCAGCGTACCAATAAAATGCCCCTCTATGTTTGTCGAAGCCTGCATGCGTACCAGCCGACAGTAAATAAAAGCCCATGAGGAACATAGGTAAGGAGGATAGACACGCGTTGATCAGCGCTACTTTGCCAGCAATAGTATTGTATCTACCTCGCCAAGGTAGGACCCTATTGCCCACCTTAGCAACAGCAGGTGCAAATTCTTTCACAAACAGCAGATCAGGGGAGATAGGTAGGCCCAAGTATTTAAAGGGGAAGGATCCCAACTTGCAGTTGAGGAGGTGGGCCACCCTTAAGGCTTCGGTATCATCCACACCGGTAACAATAACTTCACTTTTAGAGAAGTTAATTTTGAGTCCCGATAAAGCTTTGAAGCAAAGCAGAATGAACTTGAGGTGGGCAATGCAAGAGTCATTGAGATCGACCATAATGATAGTATCATCCACATATTGAAGATGGGTGACCCCTTCCGGGACGAGGTGTGAGATGACAGGGGAGATGTGGCCATGAGAGGCCGCTCTAGACAAGATTCGAGATAAGGCATCTGCAATAAAGTTGAACAGGACAGGGGACGCAGGATCACCTTGCGAAGGCCCCTACCATTGGCAAAGTAGTTACTGATCTGGCCATTAGTAGAGACCGTAGTATGGCCCCCGGAAACCAACTGCATGATCCTGTGGACATAAGCCCCATCAAAGCCTTTTGCAAGAAGCACCTTCCTCAAAAAAGGCCAGCTAACCGAGTCGTAAGCTTTCTCAAAGTCTAATTTTAGGATTACAGCTTTAGATTTACGAATCTTAAGATCATGCACGATTTCATGAAGGCAAAGGATCCCATCAAGGATAAAACGACCTTTGATGAAAGCAGATTGGAAAGGGCTAATAGTTCTGTGAGCTATAGGGGTAAGGCGAGTGGCAAATCCCTTAGCCGGAAACTTAGCAAAATTGTTAATAAGGGCAATAGGTCCGAACTGGAAAATGAGCTCCGCTCCTTTCACTTTAGGGATAAGAGTGATGATCGCATAGTTCAGGAGCGAGATGTCCACCGTGCCCAGGCAGAATCCCTGAATAATTTGGCAAACCGACCAACGTAACTGTGGCCAGAACTTCTTAAAGAAGGGAATAGAAAACCCATCCGAGCCAGAAGCAGCATTAGGGTTAGCAGAATTAATAACCTCCCAGATCTCCTTATCAGATAAAGGAATCAAAAGCGCAGCATTCTCCTCTGCCGAAATCCTATTCGCAATTTCCCAAAGAGAGGAAGAAATAGAGAGGCCACTCTCCTGTTTAGCAACCAGGAGAGAGAAGAAAAAATCCATGACATGGGCAATGATCTGGGATTGATCCGAGGATCTGGCACCATTAATGATAAGGCTATCAATGAAGCATCTCCTTCTTCTCCCATTAGCAATGGCAAAGAAATATGCCGTAGGGGAATCACCTTTAGGGGTCCAATTAAGGGTACCACGCTGACGCCAGTATATTTCTGCCTGCTGATGCAACTGCATCAGCGCGGCTTCTAGGTTATATCTGATAGACCAGTCATGATCAGAAAGGCCGATCGAATCAGTAGTTAGGTCCAGGCTCGAGATTTGATTTTCTAAGAAATTCTTCTCCCTGCGAACCTCCGCAGCCCTGTTGCGAGACCAGCCCCTGAGAAACTTCTGCAACTCGTAAGAACATTTGTGCCAATAGTCCATGGGGCCAAAGGAGCGTGGGGAAGGGGAGAGGAGAAGTGCGATCCTGTTAGCTAGCATGGGAGTGAAACCCTCCACAAGGAGCCAAGAGGCATCAAATTGAAAGCGCGAAGAGGCCATAGGGAGGTTGAGGCCCGAGTCCAGGATGAGAGGAGAATGGTCAGAACCCACCGCCGGTTTAGCTCTCAGATAAGCACGAGGAAATAAAGAATCCCAGCCAGGACAAATGAAAGCCCGGTCCAGCACCGACCGGACCGGATTGACCTGGTGATTAGACCAAGTGAAGCGAGCTCCCACCCTAGGAAGCTCACGAATGGCACAAGCGCTGATGAAATCGTTAAAAGCATTAGCAAGTGACCAAGAGAAGTTGTTATTATTTTTGTCAGAGGGAGAACACAGGAGGTTAAAGTCTCCAATAACAATGGGAATCGTGCAAGATGCAATCTTAGTAGATAACTCGTCAAGGAACAGGGAGGTAAGCGAATGATCTGCAAGGCCATAAACCACCATAAATTCCCGCAAGGTGTTAAGATGCCGATGGTGTACAACAATACTTGCCCAGAAAATGCCATGGTCAAAAGCAACAATTTAGGAGGCATTTTCTGGGCTCTTGAGGAGAATACTGCTCGTATTTATTATTGTTTTTCCCAATCGCTTTTCCCAATAATTTCATGGTCAAAAACAATATTATACTTGCCCAGAAAATGCCATGATCTATCCATGCCCGCTACCGCTAGCATAATCTCGAACAGTACATATGGGCTAAATCGACGTACATCCCATTTAGTTCAATCACAACATACCCACCACAGAAATCCATGTTTGCATCAAGTTAAGGAGAATTAAGGTTTCAAAAGCGATCTGGTTCATTGTTTTTCCCAATAATAAATACAGAATCATTGTTTTTCCTCATACAGATCATTGTTTTTCCCAATAATGCTCCTGAAGACCTGAAGCAAAGCTATCTGGCTTTCAGAAGGAACAGGGCACCGCATGGCAAGGGGCAGAAGAGATGGATTTGGGACGTTGTATTGATCTTTGAGTGCATGCGTGCAACCAGGATCCAGTCTCTCTGGAAGTTTAGGGCGTACCAGAGTTCTTCATCTCTAGCCGCAGACCGCCGCTATGCATGGTGATCGGGACCGTGGGTTTCGCACGTCTGGGCTGTGGAGGGTGTCCTTGAAAATCTACACGATTAACTTACGGAGGAACAGGACTGGAGGCGGGCGGCTTAGTGCAAAAATTCCTACGACTTAGCACACGCAGAGAATTTAAATCGGACGACTGGGAACGAGAGGGGTATAGGGGATTCATAAGATATACGAGGCCCATATCCAGAGCGTAATTTTTGGCCTCGGTTATCTTTGGAAGCAGAAAATAAGGAAACGGAACTACTAGAGGAGGCCGGGCCGTAGTCGAGTCGACCCGATGGCGAAGATGAATACGAAACGAGCACGACCCCGAGTCGGCATCGCCTCACCGTCCCAATAAATTCTCCCGGTTCCTCACCCTACCCAACACGCAAATAAGCTCCTGTCTTTCGTTAGCTCTTCCGCCGCCGCGTCTTTTTGCTAGGGTTTCGTTTCGCCTCCCAATCCTCCGATCGATGGCGGCCGAGGAAGGCGAGAAGAAGATGATCACGCTCAAGAGCTCGGACGGTGAGGAATTTCAGGTCGAGGAGGCGGTCGCCATGGAGTCGCAGACCATCCGCCACATGATCGAGGACGACTGCGCCGACAACGGGATCCCGCTCCCCAACGTCGACTCCAAGATCCTCTCCAAGGTCATCGAGTACTGCAAGAAGCACGTCCAGGCCAGCCCCAAACTGGCCGACTCCACCGACGCCAGCTCCTCCACCTCTACTGCAGCCGCCGCCCCAGCCGAGGACCTCAAGAGCTTTGACGCCGAGTTCGTCAAGGTCGACCAGGCCACCCTCTTCGACCTCATCCTGGCTGCAAACTACCTCAACATCAAGGGATTGCTCGACCTTACTTGCCAGACCGTTGCAGACATGATCAAGGGAAAGACTCCGGAGGAGATCCGCAAGACTTTTAACATCAAGAATGACTTCACACCCGAGGAGGAGGCGGAGATCCGCAGGGAGAACCAGTGGGCTTTTGAGTAGAAAAGAGTAGCACCTAGCTAGCCATTGTTGCGTTGAATTAATGAAGTATTCTTCTTTTTTGTTTAGACTTCGTATTATGCAAGAAGAAACCTATCGTGGTCAGAGGTCATTACTTGTGAAACTGAATTGTTATTTGTAGAGTCAATGTTTGGCTTGGTAACATCATCCTTAGCTGATTTTTCCCGTGTGGTTTGAGATATTTTTGGCTATTTCCGATTTTCTATCTACAGATTTGCAAAAGATCCGTCGACATGATTCTTCAGTTTGAATTTTGTGACCGTTGGACCGTTGTCATGAATCTCTTGTCCGTCGCACGGAGCGGCGTACGTTTTAGTTAAAAAAATTGGGTTACAGGTCTCCTTTTTTTCACCCACCCTAGTCTTGACGCTGACCAGGTCCCCAAGATCCTGTGTCACTTCGTCGTTTTTGCCAGAGCCCAGCGAGAGGAGGCGGGGGTTCCTGGGCGGCCGAGAGACAGGTATGGCGACCCTCTACCCCCGACGTCCGTGCAGCAGGAACATTGTCCATGGATGTCTTCTGTTACTCAAAGTGTATTTGATATATCCTTCTTTAAAGCAAACTAACATTCCTGGGATCTTTTCTTAGCTGAAGAGTTCGTTGATTAAAAAAGAAGAATATGCAGATGGCTAATGGGAGATAGTATATTTTCTTGGTCAGAGTTATCTGTGCTCCTTTGATGACTTAGGTTCTTGGCCTGTCTACGGGGTAAAATCATGCAGAATAAAAGTAGTGTGGAGCTTCATCAGGGAACTTGACTAACTTCGCCTTATACTTTTGAAGGTGTATTACTTCATTTATTTATTAAAATAACATTTTTCTAAGGATTACTGCAATCAGCAGTTACAGTTTATCTGATGCATTAGCAAATGCTAATAGCAGTTTCCATTTGTATCACGTTGTAGCAACCGCTGTTTGCGGTTAGATTCTACTACCTCCGTCCCACAATATATAAGACATTTTTGCAAGCCAATAGCTTGTAAAAACATCTTATATTATGGGACGGAGGGAGTATCTCACAAAGATGTAACTATCTCTTGTATATAAACAGGGGCATGCTAGGCATCGGCCGGCGGATCTTTTGAAAAGATCCACCGCCTCGACGGCCGTTAGATCCAGCGTCCAACATTGTCCTTATCACTGCAACAAGGATTCTGTTGCACCATTTTTTGCAGCAAAACTTATTTTGCAGAAACCTTTTGCAATGTAGGTGATGTTGCAGATTTTTTTTCACTATTTTTGCGACATGGGTGTTGTTGCGAAAAAAATTGCAACAAGAATAATGTTGCAGAAAATATTTGCAATTTTTTTCGTCTTCATTTTTTTTGCAACATGCGTGTTCTTGCGGAAGGCACTTTGCAGCACACGTGACGTTGTAGAAAAAATTACAAAAAAGAAACAGAAAGGACACGCATCATACAGAGGAGGCTGCGGATCGCTCGCGAAAATCCACTGGCTGAAGGCAAGCTTTTCCCATATAAATAGTGCGGAAACAATGAGAATCATATCAGGTCAATCACTCAGAGTTTTACTGTTCACACGTTCACTTTGCTGAGGGCAACAACACATGAAAGCGAAGGGAAAGACTTTCCGGGAAACAATCCAATGGAAGAACTACGTTTGATGGACAGCTGTACCACTAACTCAATACGATGGAAAGCAAAATATTTCCAAATTCTAACCAAGAGGAAAGGTAGTACTATGACCATTGTCGGTCGTGATGCATCAAATAATGGTTCAGGATGAGCCACACTCATTCTACCTATGGGTACTATCATTGTAACTGAGGATGCACTCTTGTATTCCGAATCTACACGTACCCTTCTCTCTTTTTCTCTCATTGTTTTTGGTGGGCTCTTTTTGGCCTCACTTTTTTTCCTCACTGGGACAATCCTCTAATAATGAATAATGATGATCATCACACTTCTATTTACTTACAACTCAAAATTACAACTCGATACTAGAACAAAAATATGACTCTATATGAATGCCTCTGGCAGTGTACCGGGATGTGCAATGATCTAGCGTAACATGTACCAAAAAAATAATGAATGGTGGTTGTGCCACAAATACTATGTCAGCCGTATGATCATGCAAAGCAATATGACAATGATGATGTGTGTAACATAAACGGAACGGTGGAAGTTGCATGGCAATATATCTCGGAATGACTATGGAAATGTCATAATAGGTAGGTATGGTGGCTGTTTTAAGGAAGATATAAGGAGGCTTATTTGTCATAGAGCGTGTCATATCACAGGGTACGGATGCACCGGGGAAGTTTGCACCAACTTTCGAGGTGAGAAAGGGCAATGCACGATACTGAAGAGGCTAGCAAATTGAGGAAAGGTGAGAGTGCATATAATCCATGGACTCACATTAGTCATAAAGAACCCATATACTTATTGCGAAAGTTAACTAGCCCTCGAATCAAATTATTACTACCAATGCTCCTAGAGGGATATATATTGGTAGGAAAAGACCATCGCACGTCCCCGATCACCACTCATATGGAAGATAATCAATAAATAATCATGCTCCAACTTCTTAGCATAACTAGAGACCATACATGCATGCTTCGAGAATCACAAACCTTAACACCAATATGCTTATTAAACCACAATTATCCACTAGCATCTCCCACATATTACCATCTTAATATCGCAAAACTATTGCAAGGAACCAAACTTATCATATTCAGTGATCTACATGAAAGTTTTTATTATATCCCTCTTGAATACCTATCATATTCGGACCAATTTCATAACCCGTGTATATTGCCATTACTATTTGTTTGACTCTGAAAATGATATAAGTGAAGCATGAGAGTGCAACTATTTCTTTAAAATATAACCACCACCATGCTTTAAAAGATATAAGTGAAGCACTAGAGCAACTGCCTAGACCAAAAGATATAAGTGAAGCACATAGAGTATTCTAACAAATCACGAATAAATGTGTGTCTCTCTCAGAAGGTGTGTCCAACAAAGATGATTGTGGCATACTAAAAAGCAAACAAAGCAAATACCACTATAATACACGATGCTCCAAGCAAAACACATATCATGTGATGAATAAAAATATAGCTCTAAGTAATTTACCGATGGTTTGTGGGCGATAGAGGGGACGACTTCTGGGGCATACCAAGCTTAGACGCTTGGGTGTCCTTGAATATTACCTTGGGGTGCCTTGGGTATCCCTAATCTTAGGGTCTTTCCACTCCTTATTTTTTCAACCATCGTAATCTCACTCTATAACATAAAAACGTCAGCACACAAAACTCAACAGAAACCTCGTGAGAGCCATTAGTATAACAATCAAATCATAAACTTTAGCTACTATTATGAACCCATTCATATTTTATTATTGTATAATACCTACTGCATTCCAACTTCTCCATGACTTATACCACCCGATATAATACATAGATTCATCAAAACAAGCAAACTATGCAACGAAAATAGAATCTGTCTAAAACAGAACAGTATGTAGTAATCTGAATAATGACTATACTTCTGGAACTCCAAAAAAAATTCAAACTTAGGACAACATGGGAAATTTGTATATCAGTCATGTGTAAAAAATTCATATTAAAAGGACGTTCCAGTGATTTTTATAATTTTCTGGATTGAGCGCAAAAGTTTCTGTTTTTTTCATAGAATCAAATCAACTATCCACCACCACACCCCAAAGTCTTTACTTGGCACAAACACCAACTAAAACACAAAAACACAATCATAACAGTGGCAGAATTGTGTGAACACTAAAAAACAGAAAGTATTGGATTGTCTCCCAACAACGTCTTTCTTTATAGCCTTTAAGATATGCTTTGAGATTTCAATGATGCTCACATAAAAGACAAGAATTGAAGCACAAAGAGAGCATCATAATACATGTGACAAACACATTTATGTCTAGCATACTTCCTATGTGTAGGCATTCATAAGCAAACAAATTATCAAGACAAGCGATTTCAAGCATATGGAAATAGGAAAAATAAAGCATTAATAATTTCAACACAAAGAGAGGTAATTTAGTAACATGAAAATTTCTACGACCATATTTTCCTCTCTCGTAATAATAACATGTAGGATCATACTCAAATTCAACAATATAGCTATCATAAACAATATTCTCATTATGATTCACATGCATATTTTGTGTAATCTTCCAAGATAGTTGGATTAACATTAACTAAAGTCATGACCTCTCCAAATCCACTTTTATCAATAATTTCATAAGATTGAACAATCTCCAAATATGTGGGATTCTTTTTTCCTAAAGTTGACACTCTTCCAAACCCACTTTCAATATTATTACAAACATAATTACGAATTTCATATTCATCATGAGGCTTAAATAAATTTACAAGATCACAAGAAGCATTATCACCCCAATCATGATCATTACAATGAGTAGTGCACATAACAAAATTATCATTACCAAGCTTGTAGCTTTGCATATCACTAGCACAATTGACATTAATAGAATTTACATCATTGCAATTATATTTTTCATTTAAGGAGCTATCAAGTGTGGGTGCAACATCAATAATTTCATTTTTAGCATAAGGAACTATAGCAAGTTCACCTTCATAACACTACTAGGGAAAACCTTATACTCAGAAGCTTAGCAGTAGCGCTGGCTAAAATGAGGTGCTACTGCTACTTAGCAGCATCGCGTGGCCACAACCGGCGCTACTGCTAAAAATATAACAGTAGCGCGGCTGGAATAAAAGGCGCTACTACTAAAATTGCCCCACCGTTGCCGCCAGGCTAGGTTTAGTAGTAGCGTCCTTCCAATAACTGCGCTACTGCTAACTAAATAGTAGTAGCATGTTTTTTGGGGGCGCTACAGCTAAGTTTAAACCTGGCCACATTGTGGGCCCCACTTAACAGTAGCGCGTCTCCCAGGAGGGCGCTACTGCTACATATTTAGCAGCAGCACGTTTTACTCCCCCGCGCTACTGCGGCGCTGCCACCACCTTTTCCCTCCCCCCTCCCGCTTCCCTAACCTCTCTTCCTTCACTTTCCCCTAGCTCCCACCTCCTCTCTCCCTCACTTTGCTTCTTCCTCACTACTTCTCCCCCCATTACTCTCTTTCTTCTACCTCTCTTTCTCTCTCTTTATTGCTCCTAGCTAACTACACCACCTCCATTAATGCATCTTCTTTATCTTTTTCCTCCCCCTCCACTAGTTAAACTCATCTCCTTCCCCAACTAGCTAGGTAGATCTAGCATTTAATGAAGAGACCTATGTACCTCCCTAACTAGATCTAGCCATGTCAAGAAGTAAGCTTTGTCCACTTTTGATCATTCCCTAGGTGTGTGGCAACACCGATCGACATCATCATCACTGTGCTCAATCTCGAGATAGGTGATTAAAAATTTGTGCTTCTGCAAGAATAGAAATATGTGTATGTGTGCGATATGACATAATCGGGCGATATGATGGAAATTGTTGGGTGTGGCATGAGTTATAGCCGAATTGTGCTTGAGTTGCCTATGTTTTGCCGAAATGGCGATTTATTTCCATTTCGGCGAATTCCGGGTAAACTCTATATCTCCTATTTTTAGGGAACGTCATGCCGGATTTTTGTATGACTTTTGATGCATGCATGCATTTTATAATCAATTTGTTATTATTACCGCGCAGGCGTTCATGATGGTCAGTGGAACGATGGTGGAAAGGTGGTTGCGGTCAGCGGTGCAGGACATGAAAGAAAATAACGGACAGGGATTTTATGTCTGTGTCGAAGATGCAAAGGAGGAGTTTGGCTCGACCCCTATGAGGATGGTCGTTGATGGTGCACCTGCTCATGACTGGTTTCTGGATGGCTATACTCAGTGGATAATTGAAGATGCTGATGATGATGAGAACGTCGACGAGGCAGGCAATGACGACACGGGGCAAGACGAAGAGATGACCGATAATTGCGGCGGAGAAGGGGCCGACACTGCCGGCGGAGAAGAGGCCGGCGGACATGGCATAGGAGAAGAGGCCGGACATGGCTGCGGAGAAAACGTGGACACGCCGCAGACTTCGTTGCTACTAAGTTCAATCATGCGGGACCCTCATGTTCGAGAACTGTTCGCAAGAAGACGAGTACTGACAGAGCTGCTTCTAGAGAGGAGGCCAAGCTGGAGCAACTGGTGGTAGAATCGAACACTCCATTGTATGATGGTTGCGATCCTGAGGTGACCCGCTTGAGTTTCACGCTCGAACTTCTGAAGACGAAGGCTAAAAACATATGGACCGACACTAGCCTCGATGAGCTTCTCAAGTACCAAAAGGATGTTCTTCCACGGGGAATCTTGTCCTCTAGTGTGGATGAGGCCAAGAAGATCGTGTGCCCTCTTGATCTACCGCACATTAGATACCAAGAAAGTTGTATGGTACTTACCGATCACTCCCCATCTGCAACGTTATTTTGTAGATCCCAAGGAAGCAAAGCTCATGCTGTGGCACGTAGAGAGGACAAAGCCGACGATGGAGATGACCAAAGCTGAGACACCTGCGGATGCAAGCCAGTGGAGAGCGTTCAATGGCGAATATCGATATTACGCATGTGATGCAAGGAACATCGTGCTTGGCATGTGTAACGATGGCATGAATCCGTTTGGCAACCAGAACACCAACCATGGCACATGGCCTGCGTTTGTATGGATGTACAACATCCCCCCTGGTGTGCATGAAGTCGAAGTACATACACATGAGCATGCTGATTCATGGGCCGAAACAACCGGGAAATAATATTAATCTGAATCTAGAGCTACTTCAAGAGGAGTTAGACACATTATGGAAAACACCGGCCAAGACATGGGACGCCAGTAAAGGCGAGTATTTCAATATGAGAGTCGCGCTGATCACGACGGTGCATGATTATCTCGGTTACGGATATGTCGCAGGCCAGGTGTGCCATGGATATTGCGGATGCACGCGGTGCATGGATGATATGACGTCTCAGTAGCTAACGTCAACGAAAGAAGGTGGGTCTGGGAAAATCGTGTACATGGGGCATTGAAGATGACTCGAGAAGGATGACCCGTGGAGAAACCGTGGAGATCTATTCAATGGTGAGGCTGAGCATCGAGGACCTCCACGTAAGCGGAGCGGCACCAAAATCGATGAGCTATTAAAAAACTGGGAATAGTACCCCGTGCCGGGAAAGATGATGAAAAAGGCGCCGGAGCCGCTGCTGAAGGTATGGAAGACGAGGTCTGTTTTCTGGGACTTGGAGTACTAGCACAAATTCGACACGCCTCATTGCCTTCATCAAATGCATATCTGTAAGAATGTCCTTGAGAGCTTGCTTGCGACACTGATGAACGTGCCGGATAAGACCAAGGATGGGCCGAAGGCAAGAAGAGACTTGCAAGATTTGAATATCAGGGCAGATCTGCAACTTCCGCCCCGTAAAAAGTCACAGGAGACAGAGACGGAGGGCGGGAGGGGAAGAAGGGCAAAAAAGTGAAGGAAGAGGATTATTGCCCCCCTTCTTGCTTCACCTTTAGTCCCGTAAGATCGATATCATTCTTCAAGTGCCTTACCGGAATCAAAGTTAGTTCCGGTTACTGTGGGAAGATAAGCAGATTTCTAGACACGAAGAAGAAAAGGTTCAGCGGGATGAAGTCCCATGACTGTCATGTGATGATGACGCAGATACTACATGTTGCCCTTAGAGGGATAATGGACAAGCACGTCCGTGACGCAATTATTGGTCTCTGCAACTTTTTTGACGTCATCTCTCGAAAGTCGATCAGTGTGAAGCAGCTCCGAAGGCTATAGGAAGAGATCGTTGTGATACTAAAGAGCTGAGATGTACTTCCCGCCCGCGTTCTTTGAATGGGCATGCTGCATTGATACGTCCATTTTGCATCATGTTTACCTACTGTTATTTATGATGTTTTTATCCATAATAATTCTTTTTGGAGTAATTCTAATGCCTTTTCTCTCATAATATGCAAGGTACACACAAAGAGGGAGAATTCCGGCAGCTGGAAATCTGGACCTGGAAAAGCTACATCAGGCCACCTATTCTGCACAACTCCAAATGAGCTGAAACTTCACGAGGATTTTTATGGAATAAATAAGAAATACTGGAGCAAATAACCACCGAAGGGGGGCCACCTGGTGAGCACAAGACACCAGGGCGCGCCTGGCCCCCCAGGCGCGCCTTGGTGGGTTGTGCTCAGCCCAGCCCACCTCCGGTGCCCATCTTCTGGTATATAAGTCATTTTGACCTAGAAAAAAAAATAAGGACAGGACTTTCGGGATGAAGAGCCGCCGTCTCGAGGCGGAACTTGGGCAGGAGCACTTTTGCCCTCCGGCGGAGCGATTCCGCCGGAGGAACTTCCCTCCCGGAGGGGGAAATCATCGTCATCATCATCACCAACAACTCTCCCATCATGGGAGGGAAATCTCCATCAACATCTTCAACAGCACCATCTCCTCTCAAACCCTAGTTCATCTCTTGTGTTCAATCTTTGTACCGGAACTATAGGTTGGTGCTTGTGGGTGACTAGTAGTGTTGATTACATCTTGTAGTTGATTACTATATGGTTTATTTGGTGGAAGATTATATGTTCAGATCCATTATGCTATTTAATACCCCTCTGATCTTGAGCATGATTATCATTTGTAAGTAGTTACTTTTGTTCTTGAGGTCACGGGAGAAATCATGTTGCAAGTAATCATGTGAACTTAATATGTGTTCGATATTTAGATGATATGTATGTTGTGATTCCCTTAGTGGTGTCATGTGAACGTTGACTACATGACACTTCACCATATTTGGGCCGAAGGGAATGCATTGTGGAGTAGTTATTAGATGATGGGTTGCGAGAGTGACAGAAGCTTAAACCCTAGTTTATGCGCTATTCCGTAAGGGACCGATTGGATCCAAAAGTTAATGCTATGGTTAGAATTTATTCTTAATACTTTTCTCGTAGTTCAGGATGCTTGCGAGGGGATTAATCATAAGTAGGAGGTTTGTTCAAGTAATTACCAGTAGCGCTTTCTGCAAGAAGCGCTACTACTAAGTAGCTATAGCAGTAGCGTGGGTAAACCAACGCTACTGCTAACCTTTAGCTGTAGCGCCGTAGCAGTAGCATGGTACCCCGCGCTACTGCTAGGCCGAAAACCAGTGCTACTGCTAGGCTTTTCCATAGTAGTGACCCCTTGGCCCAAATAAAGTGTTCTCGTACTCGAACATTTCGGGAAACATCTGAAACCCCTTCCGGAGACAAAACACTATTATCCCATATATCAAACTTGACCTACGGACTATTCCGGAGCTCCTCGCCAAGTCCGTGATCACATCCGTGACTCCGAACAACATTCGGTCACCAACATAGATAACTCATATAATACTATAGTGCGCGGACCCTACGGGTTCGAGAACTATGTAGACATGACTGAGACGCCTCTCCGGTTAATAACCAATAGCGGAACCTGGATGCCCATATTGGTTTCTACATATTCTACGAAGATCTTTATCGGTCAAACCGTTATGACAACATACGTAATTCCCTTTGTCCTTTGGTATGTTACTTTCCCGAGATTCGGTCGTCGGTATCTCTATACCTAGTTCAATCTCGTTACCGGGAAGTCTCTTTACTCGTTCCGTAATTCATTATCTCGTAACTAACTCATTAGTCATTTGCTTGCAAGGCTTCTTATGATGTGTATTACCGAGAGGGCCCAGAGATACCTCTCAGAAACTCGAAGTGACAAATCCTAATCTTGAACTATGCCAATTCAACAAACACCTTCGGAGATACCTGTAGAGCATCTTTATGACCAGCCAGTTACGTTGTGACGTTTGATAGCACACAAGGTATTCCTCCCGTATCTGGGAGTTGTATAATCTCATAGTCGAAGGAATATGTATTTGACATGAAGAAAGCAATAGCAATAAACTGAACGATCATTATGCTAAGCTAATGGATGGGTCTTGTCCATCACATCATTCTCCTATTGATGTGATCCCGTTATCAAATGACAACACATGTCCATGGTTAGGAAACCTTAACCATCTTTGACCAACGAGCTAGTCTAGTAGAGGCTCACTCGGGACATGGTATTTGTTTATGTATTCACACATGTATTTAAGTTTCTGATCAATACAATTCTAGCATGAATAATAAACCTTTATCATGAATAAGTAAATATAAAATAACAACTTTATTATTGCCTCTAGGGCATATTTCCTTCAGTCTCCCACTTGCACTAGAGTCAATAATCTAGTTCACATCGCCATGTGACTAATACCCAAAGAGTTTACTAGAGTCAATAATCTAGTTCACATCGCCATGTAATTAACACCCAAAGAGTATGAAGGTATGATCATGTTTTGCTTGTGAGAGAAGTTTAGTCAACGGGTCTGCCACATTCAGAGCCATATGTATTTTGCAAATTTCTATGTCTACAATGCTCTACATGTAGCTACTCTAGCTAATTGCTCCCATGTTCAATACGTATCCAGATTTGAGACTCAGAGTCATTCGGATCGGTGTTAAAGCTTGCATCAATGTAACCCTTTTACGACGAACTCTTTATCACCTCTATAACTAAGAAATATTTACTTAGTCCTCTTAGGTAACTAAGGATAATTTTGACCGCTGTCTAGTGATCTACTCATGGATCATTATTGTACCCCCTTGTCAAACTCATGGCAAGGTACACAATAGGTCTGGTACACAACATGGCATACTTTATAGAACCTATGGCTGAGGCATAGGGAATGAGTTTCATTCTCTCTCTATTTTCTGCCATGGTCAGGCTTTGAGTCTTACTCAATTTCACACCTTACAATACAGGCAAGAACTCCTTCTTTGACTGGTCCATTTTGAACTCTTTCAAAATCATGTCAAGGTATGTACTCATTGAAAGTCTTATCAAGCGTCTTGATCTATCATGATAGATCTTGATGCCCAATATGTAAGTAGCTTCATTGAGGTATTTTATTGAAAAACTCTTATTCAAGTATCCTTTTATGCTATCCAGAAATTCTATATCATTTCCAATCAATATTATGTCATCCACATATAATATCAGAAATGCTACAGAGCTCCCACTCACTTTCTTGTAAATACAGGCTTCAACGTAAGTCTGTATAAAACCATATGCTTTGATCACCTCATCAAAGCGTATATTCCAACTCCGAGATGCTTGCACCAGTCCATAGATGGATCGCTAGAGCTTGCACACTTTGTTAGCACCTTTAGGACCGACAAAAGCTTCTGGTTGCATCATATACAACTCTTCTTTAAGATATCCATTAAGGAATGCAGTTTTGACGTCCATTTGCCAGATTTCATAATCATAAAATGCGGCAATTGCTAACATGATTCGGACGGACTTAAGCATCGCTACGGGTGAGAAAGTCTCATCGTAGTCAACCCCTTGAACTTGTCAAAAACCTTTCGCAACAAGTCGAGCTTTGTAGACAGTAACATTACCATCGGCGTCAGTCTTCTTCTTGAAGATCCATTTATTCTCTATGGCTTGCCGATCATCGGGCAAATCCACGAAAGTCCATACTTTGTTCTCATACATGGATCCTATCTCAGATTTCATGGCCTCAAGCCATCTGTCAGAATCTGGGCTCATCATAGCTTCTTCATAGTTCGTAGGTTCGCCTTGGTCTAATAACATGACTTCCAGGACAGGATTACCATACCACTCTGGTGTGGATCGTGTTCTGGTCGACCTATGAAGTTCAGTAGTAACTTGATCTGAAGTTTCATGATCATCATCATTAACTTCCTCTCTAGTTGGACTAAGCATCACGTGAATGGTTTTCTGTGATGAGCTACTTTCCAATTCGAGAGAAGGTACAATTACCTCATCAAGTTCTACTTTCCTCCCACTCACTTCTTTCGAGAGAAACGCCTTCTCTAGAAAGGATCCAAACTTAGCAACAAAGATCTTGCCCTTGGATCTGTGGTAGAAGGTGTACCCAATAGTTTTCTTAGGGTATCCTATGAAGACACACTTCTCTGATTTGGGTTCGAGCTTATCTGGCTGAAGCATTTTGACATAAGCATCGCATCCCCAAACTTTAAGAAACGACAGCTTAGGTTTCTTCACAAACCACAGTTCATACGGTGTCGTCTCAACGGATTTAGACGGTGCCCTATTTAATATGAATGCAGTTGTCTCTAATGCATAACCCAAAACGATAGTGGTAAATCGGTAAGAGACATCATAGATCGCACCATATCTAATAAAGTACGGTTACGACGTTTGGACACACCATTACGCTGTGGTGTTCCAGGTGGTGTGAGTTGTGAAATAATTCCACATTGTTTTAAATGAAGGCCAAACTCGTAACTCAAATATTCGTCTCTACGATCGGATCGTAGAAACTTTATTTTCTTGTTACGATGATTCTCCACTTCACTCTGAAATTCTTTGAACTTTTCAAATTTTTTAGACTTGTGTTTCATCAAGTAGATATACCCATACCTACTCAAATCATCTGTGAAGGTCAGAAAATAATGATACCCGCCGCGTGCTTCAATACTCATCGGACCGCATACATCGTTATGTATTATTTCCAATAAGTCATTAGCTCTCTCCATTGTTCCAGAGAACGGAGTTTTAGTCATCTTGCCCAGGAGGCATGGTTCGCAAGTATCAAGTGATTCATAATCAAGTGATTCCAAATGTCCATCAGCATGGAGTTTCTTCATGCGCTTTACACCAATATGACCTAAACGGCAGTGCCACAAGTATGTTGCACTATCATTATCAATTTTGCATCTTTTGGCATCAATATTATGAATATGTGTATCACAACAATCGAGATTCAACAAGAATAGACCACTCTTCAAGGGTGCATGACCATAAAAGACATTATTCATATAAATAGAACAACCATTATTCTCTGACTTAAATGAATAACCGTCTCGCAATAAACAAGATCCAGATATAATGTTAATGGTCAACGCGGGCACCAAATAACAATTATTCAGGTCTAAAACTAATCCCGAAGGTAGATGTAGAGGTAGCGTGCCGACGGCGATCACATCGACCTTGGAGCCATTTCTGACGCACATCGTCACCTTGTCCTTAGCCAATCTTCGTTTATTCCACAACTCCTGTTTCGAGTTACAAATATGAGCAACCGAACCAGTATCAAATATCCAGGTGCTGCTACGAGCATTAGTAAGGAACACATCAATAACATGTATGTCAAATATACCTTTGTTCACTTTGCCATCCTTCTTATCCACCAAATACTTGGGGCAGTTCCACTTCCAGTGACCACTCCCTTTGCAGTAGAAGCACTCAGTTTCAGGCTTAGGTCCAGCTTTGGGTTTCTTCGCGCGAGCGGCAACTTGCTTGCCGTTCTTCTTGAAGTTTCCTTTCTTTCCTTTGATCTTTTTCTTGAAACTAGTGGTCTTGTTAACCATCAACACTTGATGCTCCTTCTTGATTTCTACCTCCGCGGCCTTAAGCATTGCGAAGAGCTCGGGAATTGTCTTATCCAAACCTTGCATATTATAGTCCATCACGAAGCCTTTGTGGCTTGGTGGCAGTGTCTGAAGAACTCTGTCAATAACACAATCAACTGAAAGATCAACTCCCAGCTGAGTTAAGTGATTATAATACCCATACATTTTGAGTATGTGTTCACTGACAGAACTTTTCTCCTCCATCTTGCAGCTATAGAACTTGTTGGAGACTTCATATCTCTCAACCCAGGCATTTGCTTGAAATATTAACTTCAATTCTTGGAACATCTCATATGCTCCATGACGTTCAAAACGTCTTTGAAGTCCCGGTTCTAAGCCGTAAAACATGGCACACTGAACTATAGAGCAGTCATCAAATCGAGCCTGCCAGACGTTGATAAGATCTGCATCAGCTCCTGCAGCAGGTTTGTCACCTAGCGGTGCATCAAGGACATAATTCTTCTCTGTAGCAATGAGGATAATCCTCAAGTTACGGACCCAGTCCGTGTAGTTGCTACCATCATCTTTCAACTTAGCTTTCACTAGGAACGCATTAAAATTCAGGGGAATGGTAGCACGGCCATTGATCTACAACATAGATATGCAAATACTATCAGGACTAAGTTCATGATAAATTAAGTTCAATTAATCAAATTACTAATGAAATCCCACTTAAATAAACATCCTTCAAGTTATCTAAGTGATACATGATCCGAATTAACTAACCCATGTCCGATCATCATGTGAGATGGGGTAGTCATCAAGTCTCTATGTTGATCATATCTACTATATGACTCATGTTCGACTTTTCGGTCTCCAGTGTTCCGAGACCATGTCTGTACATGCTAGGCTCCTCAAGTTTAACCCAAGTATTCTGCATGTGCAAAACTGTCTTACACCCGTTGTATGTGAATGTAGAGTCTATCACACCTGATCACCATGTGGTGCTTCGAAACGACGAACTTTCGCAACGGTGCATACTTGGGGAGAACACTTATATCTTGAAATTTAGTGAAGGGATCATCTTATAATGCTACCGCCGTTCTAAGCAAAATAAGATGCATAAAAGAGAAACATCACATGCAATCAAAATATGTGACATGATATGGCCATCATCATCTTGTGCTTTTGATCTCCATCTCCAAAGCATCGTCATGATCTCCATCGTCACCGGCTCGACACCTTGATCTCCATCGTTGCTTCGTGGTCGTCTCGCCAACTATTGCTAACGCATAGCGATAAAGTAAAGCAATTACATGGCGATTGCATTTCCTACAATAAAGAGACAACCATAAGGATCCTGCCAGTTGCCGATAAATTACAAAACATGATCATCTCATACAATAACGTATATCACATCATGTCTTGACCATATTACATCACAGCATACCCTGCAAAAACAAGTTAGACATCCTCTACTTTGTTGTTTGCAAGTTTTACGTGGCTGCTACGGGTTTCTAGCAAGAACCGTTCTTACCTACAGCAAAAACCACAACGGTGATTTATCAGGTTTGCTGTTTTAACCCTCTTCAAGGATCGGCCGCAGTCAAATTCGATTCAACTAAAGTAGGAGAAACAGACACCCGCCAGCCACCTTTATGCAAAACAAGTTGCATGTCTGTCGGTGGAACCGGTCTCATGTACATGGACATGCAAAGTTGGTCCGGGCTGCTTCATCTTACAATACAGCCAAATCAAAATAAGACGTTGGTGGTAAGCAGTATGACTATCACCGCCCACAACTCTTTGTGTTCTACTCGTGCATATCATCTAGGCATAGACCTGGCTCGGATGCCATTGTTGGGAAACGTTGCATGGAAAACAACAAAATTTCTACGCACACGCAAGATCTATCCATGGAGATGCATAGCTACGAGAGGGGAGAGCATCTTCATACCCTTGAAGATCGCAAAGCGGAAGTGTTTATCAATGTGGTTGATGTAGTCGTACACCTTCACGATCCGTCCTGATCTAGTACCGAACGTACAGCACCTTCGCGTTCAGGACACGTTCAGCTCGATGACGTCCTCGCCTTCTTGATCCAGCAAGACGGGCGAAGTAGTAGATGAGTTCCGGCAGGCGACGGCGTGGTGACGGTGTTGGTGAAGAACAATCTCCATAGGGCTTCGCCAAGCACAACAGAAACTATCACGAGGGATAAACTAGAGGGACGGGGTTGCTGGCACACGGCTTGGTGATTCTTGATGTGTTTTGGGTGCTAGCCCTGCCCCTCTATTTATATGTTGAGCCTTGGGGTCGAAACTTGGAGTAAAAGCCTCCTCAATGTCGGTTTTACCCAAAAGGCAAGAGTCTTTCTCGGACTCCAGGACCAGACGCCAGGGACCCTGGCGTCTGGCCCCTGGACTCCGCAAAATTTCCTTTTGCGCTTTCCAAAAACCTCGTGGGCTTTACCCCTTGGCCCAAATAAAGTCTTCTCGTACCCAAACATTTCGGGAAACATCCGAAACCCCTTCTGGTGAATTCCGGAACCCTTCCGGAGACAAAACACTATTGTCCCATATATCAAACTTCACCTTCAGACTATTCCGGAGCTCCTCATCATGTCCCTGATCACATCCGGGACTCCGAACAACATTCAGTAACCAACATACATAACTCATATAATACTATATTGTCAACGAATGTTAAGCGTGCGGACCCTACGGGTTCGAGAACTATGTAGACATGACCGAGACGCCTTTCCGGTCAATAACCAATAGCGGAACCTGTATGCCCATATTGGTTCCTACACATTCTACGAAGATCTTTATCGGTCGAACCGTTATGACAACATACATAATTCCTTTGTCCATTGGTATGTTACTTACCCGAGATTCGATCGTCGGTATCTCTATACCTAGTTCAATCTCGTTACCGGCAAGTCTCTTTACTCGTTCCGTAATACATCATCTCGTAACTAACTCATTAGTCATTTGCTTGCATGGCTTCTTATGATGTGTATTACCGAGAGGGCCCAGAGATACCTCTCCGAAACACGGAGTGACAAATCCTAATCTTGATCTATGCCAACTCAACAAACACCTTCGGAGGTACCTGTAGAGCATCTTTATGATCACCTAGTTACGTTGTGAGGTTTGATAGCACACAAGGTATTCCTTCGGTATCTGGGAGTTGCATAATATCATAGTCGAAGGAATATGTATTTGACATGAAGAAAGCAATAGCAATAAACTGAATGATCATTATGCTAAGCTAACGGATGGGTCTTGTCCATCACATCATTTGTGATCCCGTTATCAAATAACAACACATGTCCATGGTTAGCAAACTTTAACCATCTTTGATCAACGAGCTAGTGTAGTAGAGGCTCACTAGGGACACGGTATTTGTTTATGTATTCGCACATGTATTTAAGTTTCCGATCAATAAAATTCTAGCATGTATAATAAACTTTTATCATGAATAAGAAAATATAAAATAACAATTTTTTTATTGCCTCTAGGGCATATATCCTTCACATCATGGATAGGCCGGCTGTTGGCTTGCCAGCCAGCTGCCCACTGCTTCTTTTGACAGGCGCTTCCGCTCGGACTCTCGCCAGATTGCCGCGGCCAGCCGGCGTCTGGAGCAGAGCAGGGGGTGGGGGATAAGAGTAGGTGACGAGAAACATCGTCAGTGGGTCTGTCACCGTGCTGGAATCCCCCATCTCCTTTAGCCCAGACGCAGCCTCCTTGCTTGCTTCCATACCGTCAGCCCGCAGCCCATCTTGAAGTAGACCACCATCGCCCGTATAGTGGAGCCCATTGGGGGCAGCAACTCATTCGTTAGGCCTTCCCGCGGTGAGTGCGGCCCAAAGAGTTCCGCCTGCTCACTCGTTTTCTCGGTCAACCGCCAGTCGCCCGCCTCCCTCTCCATCTCCATGCTTGGACCCACTCTGAGCAGCGCACATGCACCAATGGCCGAAACTGGATGAGAAAGGCCATGCACGTTGCCCATCTTGTCTCTGGGCATCGTCCCCCCTTCCGCATCTTGCCTGGCTCCTTCTTTTCTGCTCTGCACCGTATCAGCGCCCTGGTCCGGCTCATCGTCGTTCAGATCATGCAGACTTTCACAAGCAGGGGCCGGCAATCCCTCTTCCAACTCCATCTGACCCTCCCCATCCATTCCATTTTTTGTCGTGGTCTGCTCTGCCACCGTAAGCGTCTCTGGCCGCTGCGCAGTGAGGCCCAGCGCACCGGCCGGGCAGGCAAACGGGTCCACACCCGTCGTCTCGCCATCCATGGCTGCCGTATCGATGAGCGGCGGCACCACCGCATCGATCGCTGGCTGACCTGCGTGCCTCCGACCGCCAACACCCCCACCGCCTGTCGTTCCACCCCCACCCTGTTGAGCTCATCCTCCTCCAAGGTGCTGCAAACCCACACTGGCCTGCCTGTAGCCACTGCCGCTGCCATACGTCCGCCTTCCTCCGCCTCCACCACTACCGCCGGCATCAGGGAACCGCAACCTTGAGTGCGCCGAGGCCCTGGGCGGTGGCGGCGGGAAGTCTCCCTCTTCATAGTTGAGGTACCACCTGTACCCCCATCGGCATGGCCATGGCTCCACCGTGCCATCCTCTGAGGGCAGACCACTGATCCCACTGTCGCAGCTCATCCCACTGTCCGGGCTGCAATCCGGTGGGCATGTGAAGTCCACCACATGGTCAAGGTGGATGAGCACTGGATGCACAAGCATGTCCACCCGTCCCCAGCGTTGCAGCACCTCCTCGAGGATGTTGAGCACAGGGAAATGCATCCCAGGTGAGCCCCTCTCCCGTGGCTCCTCCAGCTGCAGCACGCCTCCCGTCTTGAGCTTCTGTACTGCATCCATCCATACCCATAGCCTGAATCATCCAGTCTCTTCTTCCCTTCGCACCTCATGGTCGATCCCGTCGATGAGCATGGAGGGATCAAACAAGGATGCCACCGACTCGATGTCCCACACGTGCTCCGGCACCCCTTCCAGGCAGACCCGCACGTTGTAGAGCATCTTGACCAGCGACGCGCGTCTGAACCGTGACCATGGCGCCACCATGAGCGACATCCGCCCGAGCACGAGCGGCCCATGGCCGGCAAGCACTCTGTCGCGGACCACCGCATCATCAAATATGAGCAGGAGTTCACCCAGGGCCCTCCGCTACACTTTCACCGCCTCTTCCTGGATTTGGAACCTCATCGCAATCGCCCTCTTGACGTCGACGACCTCGAACCACTGCGGCGATCCCACAACCACCGCCACCACCGCACACCGAGTAAGCCTCCTCTCCGCCTCCGCCTGGCCCGCCGTCCTCCTCGCCGTGGCAATGACCAAGCCCTGCGTCACCTCGAGGGCGACTGCCGGAGCCTCCATTGGTGCGCGAACCGCGGAGCTTGGAATCAGTGTACAAAATTACAGCCCCTCGACAATGCAGATGTATGTGCAGGTAAAATATAGGACAACAATTCCCAGCTTTACTATAAAAATTGGCAACACTTGTAATGACAATCAGTGTACAAAATTACAGTCCCTCGACAATGTAGATGTATGTGCAAGTAAAATCTAGAATGGATAAATTTTGTACAACTCTGTTTCACTACAAAACTAGCATAATCACTTTTTTTTAGAGAAAAGGCATACGCCCGACTTTATAAATAAAGCCATCAGGCAGAAATCCAACCAACACAACCAAACCAACCAACCAGAGAAGTAAACGAAAGTACGCCCCAAACTAGGGAAGACCCGAAGTTAAGGTACATGACTCCCAGGCCAGTACACGGCACGCAGGCCGGAGAGAAGGAAATGACCTAGCCAACAACTAGTCGATCCACCACAAAAACAGCCAAGCAGCATGATCCTGTCTGGAAAGGGAAGACGCCGAGGCCCGTACTTTAGCAATCAGCAGATCAAGAGCGTCACGGTCCGCCATCTTAGTCAATGATCTCCACTGCTGCAATAGGATACAAGATTTAAATAAACAGTCTGCAGGCTTAGCAGGAAATACATGCTCAATGGTAAACTTGTTCCTAGTCGTCCACAGGGCCCAATATATCGCTCCAAGTCCGACCCAGAAGACCCTTTTAGTAACACCAGTCAACAACTGGGCAAGGACCCGGAGCTCAGAGAAAGACGAGGGGTCCCATGAGACCTGAAGCCACGATCTGACGCAACTCCAAACCAACTTGGCCAAAACACAATTAAAAAAGATATGATTCTTATCTTCCAAAGCACCACAAAGAGGACAAAATTCCGACCCAGGACCGTTCCTCTTGCGAATTTGGTCGGGTGCGGGCAGCCGCCCTCTGAAAGATTGCCAGAGGAAAATTTTGATTTTAGGAGGAATGCGGGCCCACCAGACCTGAGAAAATCTATTGGTGGGAGAGCCACCAACAAGCTTAGAGTACAAAGACTTAACCGAAAAGAGGCCAAACGAAGTATGGGGCCAGACCACAGAGTCCATGTTCTCCGAGAGCAGGGGGAAGAGAGCAGAGAGTCTTTGCCTGTCTTCAAGCTCTACGGGAGATAATGAACGCCGGAAGGCCAGGTCCCAATTATTAGCCGAGAGCTCGGCGATAGAAATATTCGGGTAAGGGCAATAAGAGAACAAAGTGGGGAAGCTCACGGAGAGAGGTGAGTCTCCACACCACCAATCAAGCCAAAAGCGGACAGAGGAGCCATCTCCTACTACAAACTTAACGTGATCCAAGAACAGAGATCTAACTTTAACCATGTCCCTCCAGAATTGGGTACCACCTCGGCCAGAAGCAAACAGAGGACTGAAAAGGGGGAAATACTTAACTTTGATGATGGAGTACCATAAGGATCCCACACCTGTTGTCATGATCTTCCACCACCATTTAATCAGAAGACACTTATTCATAATGGCAGTATTAGTAATGCCCAACCCCCCAAGGTTTTTAGGTCTACACATAAGTTTCCACCGAACAAATCTGTACTTTCGCTTATTATCAGCAGCGTACCAATAAAATGCCCCTCTATGTTTGTCGAAGCCTGCATGCGTACCAGCCGACAGTAAATAAAAGCCCATGAGGAACATAGGTAAGGAGGATAGACACGCGTTGATCAGCGCTACTTTGCCAGCAATAGTATTGTATCTACCTCGCCAAGGTAGGACCCTATTGCCCACCTTAGCAACAGCAGGTGCAAATTCTTTCACAAACAGCAGATCAGGGGAGATAGGTAGGCCCAAGTATTTAAAGGGGAAGGATCCCAACTTGCAGTTGAGGAGGTGGGCCACCCTTAAGGCTTCGGTATCATCCACACCGGTAACAATAACTTCACTTTTAGAGAAGTTAATTTTGAGTCCCGATAAAGCTTTGAAGCAAAGCAGAATGAACTTGAGGTGGGCAATGCAAGAGTCATTGAGATCGACCATAATGATAGTATCATCCACATATTGAAGATGGGTGACCCCTTCCGGGACGAGGTGTGAGATGACAGGGGAGATGTGGCCATGAGAGGCCGCTCTAGACAAGATTCGAGATAAGGCATCTGCAATAAAGTTGAACAGGACAGGGGACGCAGGATCACCTTGCGAAGGCCCCTACCATTGGCAAAGTAGTTACTGATCTGGCCATTAGTAGAGACCGTAGTATGGCCCCCGGAAACCAACTGCATGATCCTGTGGACATAAGCCCCATCAAAGCCTTTTGCAAGAAGCACCTTCCTCAAAAAAGGCCAGCTAACCGAGTCGTAAGCTTTCTCAAAGTCTAATTTTAGGATTACAGCTTTAGATTTACGAATCTTAAGATCATGCACGATTTCATGAAGGCAAAGGATCCCATCAAGGATAAAACGACCTTTGATGAAAGCAGATTGGAAAGGGCTAATAGTTCTGTGAGCTATAGGGGTAAGGCGAGTGGCAAATCCCTTAGCCGGAAACTTAGCAAAATTGTTAATAAGGGCAATAGGTCCGAACTGGAAAATGAGCTCCGCTCCTTTCACTTTAGGGATAAGAGTGATGTCCACCGTGCGAGATGTCCACCGTGCCCAGGCAGAATCCCTGAATAATTTGGCAAACCGACCAACGTAACTGTGGCCAGAACTTCTTAAAGAAGGGAATAGAAAACCCATCCGGGCCAGAAGCAGCATTAGGGTTAGCAGAATTAATAACCTCCCAGATCTCCTTATCAGATAAAGGAATCAAAAGCGCAGCATTCTCCTCTGCCGAAATCCTATTCGCAATTTCCCAAAGAGAGGAAGAAATAGAGATGCCACTCTCCTGTTTAGCAACCAGGAGAGAGAAGAAAAAATCCATGACATGGGCAATGATCTGGGATTGATCCGAGGATCTGGCACCATTAATGATAAGGCTATCAATGAAGCATCTCCTTCTTCTCCCATTAGCAATGGCAAAGAAATATGCCGTAGGGGAATCACCTTTAGGGGTCCAATTAAGGGTACCACGCTGACGCCAGTATATTTCTGCCTGCTGATGCAACTGCATCAGCGCGGCTTCTAGGTTATATCTGATAGACCAGTCATGATCAGAAAGGCCGATCGAATCAGTAGTTAGGTCCAGGCTCGAGATTTGATTTTCTAAGAAATTCTTCTCCCTGCGAACCTCCGCAGCCCTGTTGCGAGACCAGCCCCTGAGAAACTTCTGCAACTCGTAAGAACATTTGTGCCAATAGTCCATGGGGCCAAAGGAGCGTGGGGAAGGGGAGAGGAGAAGTGCGATCCTGTTAGCTAGCATGGGAGTGAAACCCTCCACAAGGAGCCAAGAGGCATCAAATTGAAAGCGCGAAGAGGCCATAGGGAGGTTGAGGCCCGAGTCCAGGATGAGAGGAGAATGGTCAGAACCCACCGCCGGTTTAGCTCTCAGATAAGCACGAGGAAATAAAGAATCCCAGCCAGGACAAATGAAAGCCCGGTCCAGCACCGACCGGACCGGATTGACCTGGTGATTAGACCAAGTGAAGCGAGCTCCCACCCTAGGAAGCTCACGAATGGCACAAGCGCTGATGAAATCGTTAAAAGCATTAGCAAGTGACCAAGAGAAGTTGTTATTATTTTTGTCAGAGGGAGAACACAGGAGGTTAAAGTCTCCAATAACAATGGGAATCGTGCAAGATGCAATCTTAGTAGATAACTCGTCAAGGAACAGGGAGGTAAGCGAATGATCTGCAAGGCCATAAACCACCATAAATTCCCGCAAGGTGTTAAGATGCCGATGGTGTACAACAATACTTGCCCAGAAAATGCCATGGTCAAAAGCAACAATTTAGGAGGCATTTTCTGGGCTCTTGAGGAGAATACTGCTCGTATTTATTATTGTTTTTCCCAATCGCTTTTCCCAATAATTTCATGGTCAAAAACAATATTATACTTGCCCAGAAAATGCCATGATCTATCCATGCCCGCTACCGCTAGCATAATCTCGAACAGTACATATGGGCTAAATCGACGTACATCCCATTTAGTTCAATCACAACATACCCACCACAGAAATCCATGTTTGCATCAAGTTAAGGAGAATTAAGGTTTCAAAAGCGATCTGGTTCATTGTTTTTCCCAATAATAAATACAGAATCATTGTTTTTCCTCATACAGATCATTGTTTTTCCCAATAATGCTCCTGAAGACCTGAAGCAAAGCTATCTGGCTTTCAGAAGGAACAGGGCACCGCATGGCAAGGGGCAGAAGAGATGGATTTGGGACGTTGTATTGATCTTTGAGTGCATGCGTGCAACCAGGATCCAGTCTCTCTGGAAGTTTAGGGCGTACCAGAGTTCTTCATCTCTAGCCGCAGACCGCCGCTATGCATGGTGATCGGGACCGTGGGTTTCGCACGTCTGGGCTGTGGAGGGTGTCCTTGAAAATCTACACGATTAACTTACGGAGGAACAGGACTGGAGGCGGGCGGCTTAGTGCAAAAATTCCTACGACTTAGCACACGCAGAGAATTTAAATCGGACGACTGGGAACGAGAGGGGTATAGGGGATTCATAAGATATACGAGGCCCATATCCAGAGCGTAATTTTTGGCCTCGGTTATCTTTGGAAGCAGAAAATAAGGAAACGGAACTACTAGAGGAGGCCGGGCCGTAGTCGAGTCGACCCGATGGCGAAGATGAATACGAAACGAGCACGACCCCGAGTCGGCATCGCCTCACCGTCCCAATAAATTCTCCCGGTTCCTCACCCTACCCAACACGCAAATAAGCTCCTGTCTTTCGTTAGCTCTTCCGCCGCCGCGTCTTTTTGCTAGGGTTTCGTTTCGCCTCCCAATCCTCCGATCGATGGCGGCCGAGGAAGGCGAGAAGAAGATGATCATGCTCAAGAGCTCGGACGGTGAGGAATTTCAGGTCGAGGAGGCGGTCGCCATGGAGTCGCAGACCATCCGCCACATGATCGAGGACGACTGCGCCGACAACGGGATCCCGCTCCCCAACGTCGACTCCAAGATCCTCTCCAAGGTCATCGAGTACTGCAAGAAGCACGTCCAGGCCAGCCCCAAACTGGCCGACTCCACCGACGCCAGCTCCTCCACCTCTACTGCAGCCGCCGCCCCAGCCGAGGACCTCAAGAGCTTTGACGCCGAGTTCGTCAAGGTCGACCAGGCCACCCTCTTCGACCTCATCCTGGCTGCAAACTACCTCAACATCAAGGGATTGCTCGACCTTACTTGCCAGACCGTTGCAGACATGATCAAGGGAAAGACTCCGGAGGAGATCCGCAAGACTTTTAACATCAAGAATGACTTCACACCCGAGGAGGAGGCGGAGATCCGCAGGGAGAACCAGTGGGCTTTTGAGTAGAAAAGAGTAGCACCTAGCTAGCCATTGTTGCGTTGAATTAATGAAGTATTCTTCTTTTTTGTTTAGACTTCGTATTATGCAAGAAGAAACCTATCGTGGTCAGAGGTCATTACTTGTGAAACTGAATTGTTATTTGTAGAGTCAATGTTTGGCTTGGTAACATCATCCTTAGCTGATTTTTCCCGTGTGGTTTGAGATATTTTTGGCTATTTCCGATTTTCTATCTACAGATTTGCAAAAGATCCGTCGACATGATTCTTCAGTTTGAATTTTGTGACCGTTGGACCGTTGTCATGAATCTCTTGTCCGTCGCACGGAGCGGCGTACGTTTTAGTTAAAAAAATTGGGTTACAGGTCTCCTTTTTTTCACCCACCCTAGTCTTGACGCTGACCAGGTCCCCAAGATCCTGTGTCACTTCGTCGTTTTTGCCAGAGCCCAGCGAGAGGAGGCGGGGGTTCCTGGGCGGCCGAGAGACAGGTATGGCGACCCTCTACCCCCGACGTCCGTGCAGCAGGAACATTGTCCATGGATGTCTTCTGTTACTCAAAGTGTATTTGATATATCCTTCTTTAAAGCAAACTAACATTCCTGGGATCTTTTCTTAGCTGAAGAGTTCGTTGATTAAAAAAGAAGAATATGCAGATGGCTAATGGGAGATAGTATATTTTCTTGGTCAGAGTTATCTGTGCTCCTTTGATGACTTAGGTTCTTGGCCTGTCTACGGGGTAAAATCATGCAGAATAAAAGTAGTGTGGAGCTTCATCAGGGAACTTGACTAACTTCGCCTTATACTTTTGAAGGTGTATTACTTCATTTATTTATTAAAATAACATTTTTCTAAGGATTACTGCAATCAGCAGTTACAGTTTATCTGATGCATTAGCAAATGCTAATAGCAGTTTCCATTTGTATCACGTTGTAGCAACCGCTGTTTGCGGTTAGATTCTACTACCTCCGTCCCACAATATATAAGACATTTTTGCAAGCCAATAGCTTGTAAAAACATCTTATATTATGGGACGGAGGGAGTATCTCACAAAGATGTAACTATCTCTTGTATATAAACAGGGGCACGCTAGGCGTCGGCCGGCGGATCTTTTGAAAAGATCCACCGCCTCGACGGCCGTTAGATCCAGCGTCCAACATTGTCCTTATCACTGCAACAAGGATTCTGTTGCACCATTTTTTGCAGCAAAACTTATTTTGCAGAAACCTTTTGCAATGTAGGTGATGTTGCAGATTTTTTTTCACTATTTTTGCGACATGGGTGTTGTTGCGAAAAAAATTGCAACAAGAATAATGTTGCAGAAAATATTTGCAATTTTTTTCGTCTTCATTTTTTTTGCAACATGCGTGTTCTTGCGGAAGGCACTTTGCAGCACACGTGACGTTGTAGAAAAAATTACAAAAAAGAAACAGAAAGGACACGCATCATACAGAGGAGGCTGCGGATCGCTCGCGAAAATCCACTGGCTGAAGGCAAGCTTTTCCCATATAAATAGTGCGGAAACAATGAGAATCATATCAGGTCAATCACTCAGAGTTTTACTGTTCACACGTTCACTTTGCTGAGGGCAACAACACATGAAAGCGAAGGGAAAGACTTTCCGGGAAACAATCCAATGGAAGAACTACGTTTGGTGGACAGCTGTACCACTAACTCAATACGATGGAAAGCAAAATATTTCCAAATTCTAACCAAGAGGAAAGGTAGTACTATGACCATTGTCGGTCGTGATGCATCAAATAATGGTTCAGGATGAGCCACACTCATTCTACCTATGGGTACTATCATTGTAACTGAGGATGCACTCTTGTATTCCGAATCTACACGTACCCTTCTCTCTTTTTCTCTCATTGTTTTTGGTGGGCTCTTTTTGGCCTCACTTTTTTTCCTCACTAGGACAATCCTCTAATAATGAATAATGATGATCATCACACTTCTATTTACTTACAACTCAAAATTACAACTCGATACTAGAACAAAAATATGACTCTATATGAATGCCTCTGGCAGTGTACCGGGATGTGCAATGATCTAGCGTAACATGTACCAAAAAAATAATGAATGGTGGTTGTGCCACAAATACTATGTCAGCCGTATGATCATGCAAAGCAATATGACAATGATGATGTGTGTAACATAAACGGAACGGTGGAAGTTGCATGGCAATATATCTCGGAATGACTATGGAAATGTCATAATAGGTAGGTATGGTGGCTGTTTTAAGGAAGATATAAGTAGGCTTATTTGTCATAGAGCGTGTCATATCACAGGGTACGGATGCACCGGGGAAGTTTGCACCAACTCTCGAGGTGAGAAAGGGCAATGCACGATACTGAAGAGGCTAGCAAATTGAGGAAAGGTGAGAGTGCATATAATCCATGGACTCACATTAGTCATAAAGAACCCATATACTTATTGCGAAAGTTAACTAGCCCTCGAATCAAATTATTACTACCAATGCTCCTAGAGGGATATATATTGGTAGGAAAAGACCATCGCACGTCCCCGATCACCACTCATATGGAAGATAATCAATAAATAATCATGCTCCAACTTCTTAGCATAACTAGAGACCATACATGCATGCTTCGAGAATCACAAACCTTAACACCAATATGCTTATTAAACCACAATTATCCACTAGCATCTCCCACATATTACCATCTTAATATCGCAAAACTATTGCAAGGAACCAAACTTATCATATTCAGTGATCTACATGAAAGTTTTTATTATATCCCTCTTGAATACCTATCATATTCGGACCAATTTCATAACCCGTGTATATTGCCATTACTATTTGTTTGACTCTGAAAATGATATAAGTGAAGCATGAGAGTGCAACTATTTCTTTAAAATATAACCACCACCATGCTTTAAAAGATATAAGTGAAGCACTAGAGCAACTGCCTAGACCAAAAGATATAAGTGAAGCACATAGAGTATTCTAACAAATCACGAATAAATGTGTGTCTCCCTCAGAAGGTGTGTCCAACAAAGATGATTGTGGCATACTAAAAAGCAAACAAAGCAAATACCACTATAATACACGATGCTCCAAGCAAAACACATATCATGTGATGAATAAAAATATAGCTCTAAGTAATTTACCGATGGTTTGTGGGCGATAGAGGGGACGACTTCTGGGGCATACCAAGCTTAGACGCTTGGGTGTCCTTGAATATTACCTTGGGGTGCCTTGGGTATCCCTAATCTTAGGGTCTTTCCACTCCTTATTTTTTCAACCATCGTAATCTCACTCTATAACATAAAAACGTCAGCACACAAAACTCAACAGAAACCTCGTGAGAGCCATTAGTATAACAATCAAATCATAAACTTTAGCTACTATTATGAACCCATTCATATTTTATTATTGTATAATACCTACTGCATTCCAACTTCTCCATGACTTATACCACCCGATATAATACATAGATTCATCAAAACAAGCAAACTATGCAACGAAAATAGAATCTGTCTAAAACAGAACAGTATGTAGTAATCTGAATAATGACTATACTTCTGGAACTCCAAAAAAAATTCAAACTTAGGACAACATGGGAAATTTGTATATCAGTCATGTGTAAAAAATTCATATTAAAAGGACGTTCCAGTGATTTTTATAATTTTCTGGATTGAGCGCAAAAGTTTCTGTTTTTTTCATAGAATCAAATCAACTATCCACCACCACACCCCAAAGTCTTTACTTGGCACAAACACCAACTAAAACACAAAAACACAATCATAACAGTGGCAGAATTGTGTGAACACTAAAAAACAGAAAGTATTGGATTGTCTCCCAACAACGTCTTTCTTTATAGCCTTTAAGATATGCTTTGAGATTTCAATGATGCTCACATAAAAGACAAGAATTGAAGCACAAAGAGAGCATCATAATACATGTGACAAACACATTTATGTCTAGCATACTTCCTATGTGTAGGCATTCATAAGCAAACAAATTATCAAGACAAGCGATTTCAAGCATATGGAAATAGGAAAAATAAAGCATTAATAATTTCAACACAAAGAGAGGTAATTTAGTAACATGAAAATTTCTACGACCATATTTTCCTCTCTCGTAATAATAACATGTAGGATCATACTCAAATTCAACAATATAGCTATCATAAACAATATTCTCATTATGATTCACATGCATATTTTGTGTAATCTTCCAAGATAGTTGGATTAACATTAACTAAAGTCATGACCTCTCCAAATCCACTTTTATCAATAATTTCATAAGATTGAACAATCTCCAAATATGTGGGATTCTTTTTTCCTAAAGTTGACACTCTTCCAAACCCACTTTCAATATTATTACAAACATAATTACGAATTTCATATTCATCATGAGGCTTAAATAAATTTACAAGATCACAAGAAGCATTATCACCCCAATCATGATCATTACAATGAGTAGTGCACATAACAAAATTATCATTACCAAGCTTGTAGCTTTGCATATCACTAGCACAATTGACATTAATAGAATTTACATCATTGCAATTATGTTTTTCATTTAAGGAGCTATCAAGTGTGGGTGCAACATCAATAATTTCATTTTTAGCATAAGGAACTATAGCAAGTTCACCTCCATAACACTACTAGGGAAAACCTTATACTCAGAAGCTTAGCAGTAGCGCTGGCTAAAATGAGGTGCTACTGCTAAAAATATAACAGTAGCGCGGCTGGAATAAAAGGCGCTACTACTAAAATTGCCCCACCGTTGCCGCCAGGCTAGGTTTAGTAGTAGCGTCCTTCCAATAACTGCGCTACTGCTAACTAAATAGTAGTAGCATGTTTTTTGGGGGCGCTACAGCTAAGTTTAAACCTGGCCACATTGTGGGCCCCACTTAACAGTAGCGCGTCTCCCAGGAGGGCGCTACTGCTACATATTTAGCAGCAGCACGTTTTACTCCCCCGCGCTACTGCGGCGCTGCCACCACCTTTTCCCTCCCCCCTCCCGCTTCCCTAACCTCTCTTCCTTCACTTTCCCCTAGCTCCCACCTCCTCTCTCCCTCACTTTGCTTCTTCCTCACTACTTCTCCCCCCATTACTCTCTTTCTTCTACCTCTCTTTCTCTCTCTTTATTGCTCCTAGCTAACTACACCACCTCCATTAATGCATCTTCTTTATCTTTTTCCTCCCCCTCCACTAGTTAAACTCATCTCCTTCCCCAACTAGCTAGGTAGATCTAGCATTTAATGAAGAGACCTATGTACCTCCCTAACTAGATCTAGCCATGTCAAGAAGTAAGCTTTGTCCACTTTTGATCATTCCCTAGGTGTGTGGCAACACCGATCGACATCATCATCACTGTGCTCAATCTCGAGATAGGTGATTAAAAATTTGTGCTTCTGCAAGAATAGAAATATGTGTATGTGTGCGATATGACATAATCGGGCGATATGATGGAAATTGTGTGTGTGGCATGAGTTATAGCCGAATTGTGCTTGAGTTGCCTATGTTTTGCCGAAATGTCGATTTATTTCCATTTCGGCGAATTCCGGGTAAACTCTATATCTCCTATTTTTAAGGAACGTCATGCCGAATTTTTGTATGACTTTTGATGCATGCATGCATTTTTATAATCAATTTGTTTATTATTACCGCGCAGGCGTTCATGATGGTCAGTGGAACGATGGTGGAAAGGTGGTTGCGGTCAGCGGTGCAGGACATGAAAGAAAATAACCGGACAGAGATTTTATGTCTGTGTCGAAGATGCAAAGGAGGAGTTTGGCTCGACCCCTATGAGGATGGTCGTTTGATGGTGCACCTGCTCATGACTGGTTTCATGGATGGCTATACTCAGTGGATAATTGAAGATGCTGATGATGATGAGAACGTCGACGAGGCAGGCAATGACGACACGGGGCAAGACGAAGAGATGACCGATAATTGCGGCGGAGAAGGGGCCGGACATGCCGGCGGAGAAGAGGCCGGCGGACATGGCATAGGAGAAGAGGCCGGACATGGCTGCGGAGAAAACGTGGACACGCCGCAGACTTCGTTGCTACTAAGTTCAATCATGCGGGACCCTCATGTTCGAGAACTGCTTCGCAAGAAGACGAGTACTGACAGAGCTGCTTCTAGAGAGGAGGCCAAGCTGGAGCAACTGGTGGTAGACTCGAACACTCCATTGTATGATGGTTGCGATCCTGAGGTGACCCGCTTGAGTTTCACGCTCGAACTTCTGAAGACGAAGGCTAAAAACATATGGACCGACACTAGCCTCGATGAGCTTCTCAAGTACCAAAAGGATGTTCTTCCCACGGGGAATCTATGTCCTACTAGTGTGGATGAGGCCAAGAAGATCGTGTGCCCTCTTGATCTACCGCACATTAGATACCAAGAAAGTTGTATGGTACTTACCGATCACTCCCCATCTGCAACGTTATTTTGTAGATCCCAAGGAAGCAAAGCTCATGCGTTGGCACGCAGAGAGGACAAAGCCCGACGATGGAGATGATCCAAAGCTGAGACACCTCGCGGATGCAAGCCAGTGGAGAGCGTTCAATGGCGAATATCGATATTTCGCATGTGATGCAAGGAACATCGTGCTTGGCATGTGTAACGATGGCATGAATCCGTTTGGCAACCAGAACACCAACCATGGCACATGGCCTGCGTTTGTATGGATGTACAACATCCCCCCTGGTGTGCATGAAGTCGAAGTACATACACATGAGCATGCTGATTCATGGGCCGAAACAACCGGGAAATAATATTAATCTGAATCTAGAGCTACTTCAAGAGGAGTTAGACACATTATGGAAAACACCGGCCAAGACATGGGACGCCAGTAAAGGCGAGTATTTCAATATGAGAGTCGCGCTGATCACGACGGTGCATGATTATCTCGGTTACGGATATGTCGCAGGCCAGGTGTGCCATGGATATTGCGGATGCACGCGGTGCATGGATGATATGACGTCTCAGTAGCTAACGTCAACGAAAGAAGGTGGGTCTGGGAAAATCGTGTACATGGGGCATTGAAGATGACTCGAGAAGGATGACCCGTGGAGAAACCGTGGAGATCTATTCAATGGTGAGGCTGAGCATCGAGGACCTCCACGTAAGCGGAGCGGCACCAAAATCGATGAGCTATTAAAAAACTGGGAATAGTACCCCGTGCCGGGAAAGATGATGAAAAAGGCGCCGGAGCCGCTGCTGAAGGTATGGAAGACGAGGTCTGTTTTCTGGGACTTGGAGTACTAGCACAAATTCGACACGCCTCATTGCCTTCATCAAATGCATATCTGTAAGAATGTCCTTGAGAGCTTGCTTGCGACACTGATGAACGTGCCGGATAAGACCAAGGATGGGCCGAAGGCAAGAAGAGACTTGCAAGATTTGAATATCAGGGCAGATCTGCACATGCCGCCCCGTAAAAAGTCACAGGAGACAGAGACGGAGGCGCGGGAGAAGAAGGGCAAAAAAGTGAAGGAAGAGGATTATTGCCCCCCCTTCTTGCTTCACCTTTAGTCCCGCTAAGATCGATCAATTCTTCAAGTGCCTTACCGGAATCAAAGTTAGTTCCGGTTACTGTGGGAAGATAAGCAGATTTCTAGACACGAAGAAGAAAAGGTTCAGCGGGATGAAGTCCCATGACTGTCATGTGATGATGACGCAGATACTACATGTTGCCCTTAGAGGGATAATGGACAAGCACGTCCGTGACGCACTTATTGGTCTCTGCAACTTTTTTGACGTCATCTCTCGAAAGTCGATCAGTGTGAAGCAGCTCCGAAGGCTATAGGAAGAGATCGTTGTGATACTAAATGAGCTTGAGATGTACTTCCCGCCCGCGTTCTTTGATGTCATGGTGCATTGATACGTCCATTTTGCATCATGTTTACCTACTGTTATTTATGATGTTTTTATCCATAATAATTCTTTTTGGAGTAATTCTAATGCCTTTTCTCTCATAATATGCAAGGTACACACAAAGAGGGAGAATTCCGGCAGCTGGAAATCTGGACCTGGAAAAGCTACATCAGGCCACCTATTCTGCACAACTCCAAATGAGCTGAAACTTCACGAGGATTTTTATGGAATAAATAAGAAATACTGGAGCAAATAACCACCGAAGGGGGGCCACCTGGTGAGCACAAGACACCAGGGCGCGCCTGGCCCCCCAGGCGCGCCTTGGTGGGTTGTGCTCAGCCCAGCCCACCTCCGGTGCCCATCTTCTGGTATATAAGTCATTTTGACCTAGAAAAAAAAATAAGGACAGGACTTTCGGGATGAAGAGCCGCCGTCTCGAGGCGGAACTTGGGCAGGAGCACTTTTGCCCTCCGGCGGAGCGATTCCGCCGGAGGAACTTCCCTCCCGGAGGGGGAAATCATCGTCATCATCATCACCAACAACTCTCCCATCATGGGAGGGAAATCTCCATCAACATCTTCAACAGCACCATCTCCTCTCAAACCCTAGTTCATCTCTTGTGTTCAATCTTTGTACCGGAACTATAGGTTGGTGCTTGTGGGTGACTAGTAGTGTTGATTACATCTTGTAGTTGATTACTATATGGTTTATTTGGTGGAAGATTATATGTTCAGATCCATTATGCTATTTAATACCCCTCTGATCTTGAGCATGATTATCATTTGTAAGTAGTTACTTTTGTTCTTGAGGTCACGGGAGAAATCATGTTGCAAGTAATCATGTGAACTTAATATGTGTTCGATATTTAGATGATATGTATGTTGTGATTCCCTTAGTGGTGTCATGTGAACGTTGACTACATGACACTTCACCATATTTGGGCCGAAGGGAATGCATTGTGGAGTAGTTATTAGATGATGGGTTGCGAGAGTGACAGAAGCTTAAACCCTAGTTTATGCGCTATTCCGTAAGGGACCGATTGGATCCAAAAGTTAATGCTATGGTTAGAATTTATTCTTAATACTTTTCTCGTAGTTCAGGATGCTTGCGAGGGGATTAATCATAAGTAGGAGGTTTGTTCAAGTAAGAACAGCACCTAAGCACCGGTCCACCCAGATATCAAAAAATCAAAGTAGCGAACACGAATCGAGTCAACATGATGAAAGTGACTAGATGAAATAACCGTGTACCCTCAAGAACGCTTTGCTTATTATAAGAGACCGTTTTGGCCTGTCCTTTGCCTCAAAAGGATTGGGCTACCTTGCTGCACTTTTGTTACTACTTTCATTACTTGCTCGTTACAAATTATCTTGCAATCAAACTACTCACTACTTACAATTTCAGTGCTTGCAGACATTACCTTGCTGGAAACCACTTGACATTTCCTTCTGCTCCTCGTTGGGTTTGACACTCTTACTTATTGAAAAGGCTACAATTGATCCCATATACTTGTGGGTCATCAAGGCTCTTTTCTGGAGCCATTGCCGGGGAGTGAAGCGCTCTTGGTAAGTGGAAATTGGTAAGGAAAAATTATTACTACGTGCTGAAATTTATTGTCACTTGTTAGTATGGAAAACAATCCTTTAAGGGGTTTGTTCGGGGCATCTTCGCCTCGACCGGAACCACAATTAGTTATCCCTCAACCTACTGCACCTACTGAAAATATTGAATATGAAATTCCTTCGGGTATGATAGAACAACCGCTAGCTAATCCTTATGCAGGAGATGGAACAGAGCATCCTGATATGCACTTGATATATGTGGAAGAAATTTGTGGATTGTTTAAGCTTGCAGGTTTACGTGGAGATGAGGTTAAGAAGAAGATTTTTCCTTTATCTTTGAAGGGAAAAGCATTGGCATGGTATAGGCTATGCGATGATATTGGATCTTGGAATTGGAATCGATTGAAATTGGAGTTTCACCAAAAAATTTATCCTATGCATCTAGTTTATCGTGATCGGAATTACATATATAATTTTTGGCCTCGTGAAGGAGAAAGTATCGCTCTAGCTTGGGGGAGGCTTTAGTCAATGTTATATTCATGCCCCAATCATGAGCTCTCAAGAGAAATTATTATCCAGAATTTTTATGCTGGGCTTTCTCATAATGATCGATCCATGCTTGATACTTCTTGTGCTGGTTCTTTTATGAAGAAGACTATTGAATTCCGGTGGGATCTTTTGGAAAGGATTAAACGCAACTCTGAAGATTGGGAACTCGACGAAGGTAAAGAGTCAGGTATGAAGCTTAAGTATGATTGTGTTAAATCTTTTATGAATACCGATGTTTTTCAAAAGTTTAGCACTAAATATGGACTTGACTCTGAGATAGTAGCCTCCTTTTGTGAATCATTTGCTACTCATGTTGATCTCCCTAAGGAGAAGTGGTTTAAATATCACCCACCTATTAGAGAAGAAATTAAAGAACCAGTACTAGCTAAAGAGGAAACTATTATTTATAATGTTGATCCAGTTGTTCCTACTGCTTATACTGAGAAACCACCTTTCCCTGTTAGGATAAAGGAACATGCTAAAGTTTCAACTGTGGTCAACAAAAGCTATATTAGAACACCTAAACCTGATGATCAACTCAAAGTAGAACCTAGTGTTGCTATGGTTAAGGATCTCCTGGTAGAAAATATAGATGGGCATGTTATTTATTTCTGTAATGAAGCTACTAGAATTGCCAAACCTGATAAAGAGGATAAACATAGACCCGTTGTTGGCATGCCTGTTGTCTCAGTTAAAATAGGGGATCACTGTTATCATGGTTTATGTGACATAGGTGCTAGCATGAGTGCTATTCCCTTTACCTTATATCAAGAAATTATGAATGACATAGCACCCGCTGAAATAGAAGAAATAGATGCTACTATTAAACTTGCTAACAGAGACACCATCACACCACTTGCGATTGTTAGAGATGTTGAAGTCTTGTGTGGGAAAATAAAATATCCTATTGATTTTCTTGTTCTTGGTTCCCCACAAGATGACTTTTGTCCCATTATCTTTGGTAGACCTTTCTTGAACACCGTTAATGCTAAAATAGATTGTGAGAAACAAAGTGTCGGTGTCAGCTTTGGTGATGAGTCTCATGAGTTTAATTTTTCCAAGTTTAGTAGAAAACCTCATAAAAAAGAATTGCCTAGTAAGGATGAAATAATTAGTCTTGCTTCTATTGCTATGCCTCCTACCGATCCTCTAGAACAATATCTGCTAGACCATGAAAATGATTTACATATGCATGAAAGAAATGAAATAGTTAAGATGTTCTTTGAACAACGTCCTCTGCTTAAACACAATTTGCCTATTGAAACTCTAGGAGGTCCTCCTCCACCTAAAGGTGATCCTGTGTTTGAATTAAAACAATTGCCAGACACTTTGAAATATGCTTATCTTGATGAGAAAAAGATATATCCTGTTATTATTAGTGCTAACCTTTCAGAACATGAAGAAGAAAGATTATTGAAAGTTCTTAGGAAGCACCGAGATGCTATCAGATATACTCTTGATGATTTAAAGGGCATTAGTCCCACTCTATGTCAGCACAAGATTAATATGGAACCTGATGCTAAACCCGTTGTTGATCACCAACGTCGGTTAAATCCGAAGATGAAAGAAGTGCTAAGAACGGAAATATTAAAACTTCTGGAAGCAGGTATAATCTATCCTATAGCTGATAGTAGATGGGTAAGTTCTGTTCATTGTGTCCCTACGAAAGGAGGTATTACTGTTGTTCCTAATGATAAGAATGAACTTATTCCACAAAGAATTGTTACAGGCTATAGAATGGTAATTGATTTTAGAAAATTAAACAAAGCAACTAGAAAAGATCGTTACCCTCTGCCTTTTATTGATCAAATGCTAGAAAGATTATCTAAGCACACACATTTTTGCTTCCTTTATGGATATTCTGGTTTTTCACAAATACCTGTTTCTCAATCTGATCAAGAAAAGACCACTTTCACTTGTCCCTTTGGAACTTATGCTTATAGACGTATGCCTTTTGGTTTATGCAATGCACCTGCTACCTTTCAAAGATGTATGACTACTATATTCTCTGACTTTTGTGAAAAGATTGTTGAGGTTTTCATGGATGACTTTTCTGTTTATGGGAAGTCTTTTTAAGCAATCTTGATCGACTTTTGCAGAGATGCGAGCAAACAAATCTTGTCTTGAATTGGGAGAAGTGCCACTTTATGGTTAATGAAAGTATTGTTTTGGGCCATAAAATTTCTGAAAGAGGTATTGAAGTGGACAAAGCTAAGGTTGATGCAATTGAGAAAATGCCATGTCCTAAAACTATCAAAGGTATTCGTAGTTTCTTAGGTCATGCTGGTTTCTATAGGAGATTTATCAAAGACTTTTCTAAAATTTCTAGGCCCCTTACAAATCTTTTGCAAAAGGATGTTCCTTTTGTTTTTGGTGATGATTGTTTAGAAGCCTTCGAAACACTCAAGAAAGCCTTAATTTCGGCACCTATTATTCAACCACCTGATTGGAATTTGCCTTTTGAAATTATGTGTGATGCTAGTGATTATGCTGTTGGTGCTGTACTAGGACAAAGAGTTGATAAGAAACTAAATGTTATTCATTATGCTAGTAAGACTCTAGACAGTGCTCAACGAAATTATGCTACTACTGAAAAAGAATTTCTAGTAGTGGTGTTTGCCTGTGATAAATTTAGATCTTACATTGTCGATTCAAAAGTAACTATTCACACTGACCATGCTGCTATTAAATATCTTATGGAAAAGAAGGATGCTAAACCTAGGCTTATTCGATGTGTTCTCTTGCTACAAGAATTTGATTCACATATCACTGATAGAAAAGGAGCAGAGAACCCCGTAGCTGATAACTTGTCTAGGTTGGAGAATGTCCTTGATGACCCACTACCTATTGATGATAGTTTCCCTGATGAGCAGTTAGCAGCAATAAATGTTTCTCATAACACTCCTTGGTATGCTGACTATGCTAATTACATTGTTGCCAAATATTTACCGCCTAGCTTTACATACCAACAAAAGAAAAAATTCTTCTATGATTTAAGACATTACTTTTGGGATGACCCACATCTTTATAAAGAAGGGGTAGATGGTATTATTAGACGTTGTGTACCTGAGCATGAACAGGGACAAATCCTATGGAACTGTCACTCCGAAGCTTATCGAGGGCATCATGCGGGGGACAGAACTGCTCACGAGGTATTGCAGTCTGGATTTTATTGGCCTACTCTCTTCAAGGATGCTCGTAAGTTCGTCTTATCTTGTGATGAATGTCAAAGAATAGGTAATATTGGTAAGTGTCAAGAAATGCCTATGAATTATTCTCTTGCTGTTGAACCATTTGATGTTTGGGGTTTTGATTACATGGTACCTTTTCCTTCCTCTAATGGGTATACACATATTTTGGTTGCTGTTGATTATGTTACTAAGTGGGTAGAAGCTATTCCAACTAGTAGTGCTGATCACAACACCTCTATTAAAATGCTTAAGGAAGTTATCTTCCCAAGGTTTGGAGTCCCTAGATATTTACTGAGTGATGGTGGTTCACACTTTATTCATGGTGCTTTCCATAAAATGCTTGCCAAATATGACTTTAACCATAGAATTGCATCACCCTATCATCCTCAGTTTAGTGTTCAAGTTGAACTTAGCAATAGAGAAATATAATTAATTTTGCAAAAGACTGTCAGCAGGTCCCGGAAGAATTGGTCTAAGAAATTAGATGATGCACTTTGGGCTTATAGAACAGCATACAAAAATCCTATGGGTATGTCTCCTTATAAAATGGTTTATGGAATAGCTTGTCATTTGCCTCTTGAATTAGAACATAAAGCATATTGGGCAATTAAAGAACTCAACTATGATTTTAATCTTGCCGGTGAAAAGAGGTTATTTGATATTAGCTCATTAGATGAATGGAGAACCCAAGCTTATGAAAATGCCAAGTTATTTAAAGAAAAAGTTAAAAGATGGCATGATAAAAGAATCCAAAAGCGTGAGTTCAAAGTTGGAGAATATGTTCTTTTGTACAACTCTCGTTTCAGATTCTTTGCGGGAAAACTCCTCTCCAAATGGGAAGGACCCTATGTTATCGAGGAGGTTTATCGATCTGGAGCTATCAAAATAAATAATGCCGAAGGTACAAACCCGAAGGTTGTTAATGGGCAACGAATAAAGCATTATATCTCAGGTACGCCCATTAGTGTTGAAAGTAATATTATCCAAACTATGACACCGGAAGAACACATAAAAGAAACCTTCCGGAACACTCCAGAATCATGAAAAAGAGGAGGTACGTGATACGGTAAGTAAACGGACTCCGAAAAATCCACAAAAATATTTTTTTGTAAGTTTTGGAATATTTAGAAAATTAGGAAAATAAGAAACTACCAGGAAGGTGACCCTGGTGGGCACAAGACACCAGGGCGCGCCTGGCTTGCCAGGCGCGCCCAGGTGGGTTGTGCCCACCTCGGGTACCTTCTGGACTCCGTTTTTCTTCCGTTTGCTTGTTTCCCAAGATAAAAATTCTTTATATACCCCCCGAACCTATTGACCACCGTATCGCAGAGAAATCTTCTGTTTTCTTTTCCTTGCTGTTTCCTGATAGATCCCATCTACCATGGCCGCTTCAAGCTCCTCCAAGGACAAGTTCTTCAAGAATGTCATCAACCCATATTTGCGGGAGGTGTTGCAGCACCCTCAAGTCATCCAGATGCATGAGGGGGTGCTTCACATCCTCAATATGCAAGGACCCATGGGTATGGGAACCGTGGAGGCCAGACTTGAAGCTATTGAGCAGGAAGACTTCCGGTGCAAGGGGATGGTGGAGCGTGGACTCAATGCCAATCACCTCATGATCACGGACTTTACCCGTGATCTCAAGGTGGATGGCAAGTCCATGAAGGACATCGTCTTCACCCTCAACAAGCAAGTCAACTTCCTCCAAAGCTAGATCTACGATCTCCAAATCCAAGTCTTTGAATATGAGGCAAGGTTTAAAGGTATGAGTTTGGCTGCCAGTTGCAGGACCCGTGAGACTCATTCTTCCTCTTATGATGGTGGACCTCTGCCATGGAAACCCAAGGACAAGATCGCCTCTACTTCATCACCACCACCTTCTTCATCACCAAAAGAAAACTGAGTATCGGGTATGGGCACTCCCCTTGTCTTCCGCCAAGCTTGGGGGAGGTGCCCTCGTATCATATCACCCTCACTATCCTTTGCTTTTACTTATTTTAGTTCGATCCATAGTTATCTTTTGCTTTAGATGAATAAAAGTTTAGTTCGATCCTTTCTTTTTGAGAGTTTGCTTAGTGATCTATCCTTGTAATCATGTGCAAGATATATAATAAAGTTTAGTTTGAGTTTTTGCTTTCTCTACTTTCATGTTTCAATAAAATGAAAGAAAATAAATGAAAAAGATCATGTGCTAATCTTATGGTAGGTAATGACACCACATAAGGAAAAGTACAAGTAGAAAATTCTATTAGAGATTGACAAACATAGCTTTGGTCAATGATGCAACTCATGAAAGAATTAATAAGGGAAGAGAAGATTCACATAAAAATACTCTATCCTGGAAATCTTTTCTGATTGTGAGCCCCCATCAAAATATTATATGCCAAAATTGTTGACGTTGGACAAGGAAGACAACTTAATGATTTATGTTTGTTCATATTCACATAGAAGTTATATTGTCATAGATCCTTCAACATGTGGTGCTTGCTCCCCATCTTTGCTAGCCAAAAATTCCGCACTAATTAGAGATACTACTTGTGCATCCAAAAACCCTTAAACCCAAATCTTATTTTCAAGAGTCCACCATACCTGCCTATGGATTGAGTAAGATCCTTCAAGTAAGTTGTCATCGGTGCAATAAGGCAATAAAAATTGCTTCTAAAAGTGTCAGATCATTTAGTGTAAGAGAAAATTGAGCGTTGTACGAACTTGTGATGGCGAAGAATAGAAGCGACAGACTACATAATAAAGGTTGCCATCACAAGGGGCAATATAAAGTGACGTTCTTTTGCACTAAGGGGTTGAGCATAAAAACAAATAAGCGCATGGCAACCTCTGCTTCCCTCTGCGAAGGGCCTATCTTTTACTTTTATGTATTTACTTTCATCCAAGAGTCAAAGTTCTTCTCTCTATTCCTTTTTATTTTCTCTTTTGGCAAGCATCATGTGGTGAGGAAAGATCTAGGACATATATCCAGTTGAATATGGGTAGCATGAGTTATTATTGTTGACATCACCCTTGAGGTGAATACGTTGGAAGGCGAAACTATAAGCCCCTATCTTTCTATGTGTCCGGTTTAGATGTTTTGCTCATGTGTATGTGGTGAGTGTTAGCAATCATAGAAGACTATATGATGGTTGAGTATGTGGACTTGCCTAAAGGCTCCGATACGTGACCCATCCCGAAAAGATGATGAATTGTAGTTGCAAAGTTGACTGAGAACATAGTTTGTTGGTTTCCAATAGATTTTATGCTTTATACTTCGATAGTGTGATGAATTGTTTGTTATTCATGAGAAGTCTATGATAAAAGTTCTATGATAAAAGTTTTATGTTAAAGTTTGTTGCTGTTATAATAATTCACATGATGCTGCTATGTCCGTATTTTGTTTTTATCGACACCTCTCTCTCTAAGCATGTGGACATGTTTTTCGATTTCGGTTTTCGCTTGAGGACAAGCGAGGTCTAAGCTTGGGGGAGTTGATACGTCCATTTTGCATCAGGTTTACCTACTGTTATTTATGATGTTTTTATCCATAATAATTCTTTTTGGAGTAATTCTAATGCCTTTTCTCTGATAATATGCAAGGTACACACAAAGAGGGAGAATTCCGGCAACTGGAAATCTGGACCTGGAAAAGCTAAGTCAGGCCAACTATTCTGCACAACTCCAAATGAGCTGAAACTTCACAAGGATTTTTTATGGAATAAATAAGAAATACTGGAGCAAATAACCACCGAAGGGGGGCCACCTGGTGAGCACAAGACACCAGGGCGCGCCTGGCCCCCCAGGCGCGCCCTGGTGGGTTGTGCTCAGCCCAGCCCACCTCCGGTGCCCATCTTCTGGTATATAAGTCATTTTGACCTAGAAAAAATAAGGAGAGGACTTTCGGGATGAAGCGCCGCCGTCTCGAGGCGGAACTTGGGCAGGAGCACTTTTGCCCTCCGGTGGAGCGATTCCGTAGGGGGGACTTCCCTCCCGGAGGGGGAAATCATCGTCTTCATCATCACCAACAACTCTCTCATCTTGGGGAGGGAAATCTCCATCAACATCTTCAATAGCACCATCTCCTCTCAAACCCTAGTTCATCACTTGTGTTCAATCTTTGTACCGGAACTATAGGTTGGTGCTTGTGGGTGACTAGTAGTGTTGATTACATCTTGTAGTTGATTACTATATGGTTTATTTGGTGGAAGATTAGATGTTCAGATCCATTATAGTATTTAATACCCCTCTGATCTTGAGCATGATTATCATTTGTGAGTAGTTACTTTTGTTCTTGAGGTCACGGGAAGAATCATGTTGCAAGTAATCATGTGAACTTGATATGTGTTCGATATTTTGATGATATGTATGTTGTGATTCCCTTAGAGGTGTCATGTGAACGTCGACTACATGACACTTCACCATATTTGGGCCTAAGGGAATGCATTGTGGAGTAGTTATTAGCAGATGGGTTGCGAGAGTGACAGAAGTTTAAACCCTAGTTTATGCACTATTTCGTAAGGGACCGATTGGATCCAAAAGTTTAATGCTATGGTTAGAATTTATTCTTAATACTTTTCTCGTAGTTGCGGATGCTTGCGAGGGGGTTAATCATAAGTAGGAGGTTTGTTCAAGTAAGAACAGCACCTAAGCAACGGTCCACCCACATATCAAATTATCAAAGTAGCGAACACGAATCGAATCAACATGATGAAAGTGACTAGATGAAAGTCCCATGTACCCTCAAGAACGCTTTGCATATTATAAGAGTCCGTTTTGGCTTGTCCTTTGCCTCAAAAGGATTGGGCTACCTTGCTAGACTTTTGTTACTACTTTCATTACTTGCTTGTTACAAATTATCTTGCAATCAAACTACTCGCTACTTACAATTTCAGTGCTTGCAGACATTACCTTTCTGAAAACCACTTGTCATTTACTTCAGCTCCTCGTTGGGTTCGGCACTCTTACTTATCGAAAAGGCTACAATTGATCCCATATACATGTTGGTCATCATGCATCTGTGTGTCCATATTGTGGATGACATAATAGACCTGGGGCCATCATTCCTGCACAACATGATGCCGTTCGATAGGATGAATGGGGTCATCAAAGGATTTGTTCGTAACATGTCCCGTCCGGATGGAAGCATCGTCTAGGGCTATCTGACACAAAGAGTGCATCACTTTCTGCGAGAATTATCTATATGGCGGAGACCGGCCTGGTGTTGGTTTGCCCGTTAAAAAGCACCTTGGGAGGCTCGAAGGAGAAGGTCACTACAACGGTCGCAGGGAACTGCATGTGGGTTACTCGCATCGACGCAACGACTTTGACATAGCAAACTTAGTAGTGCTACATCACCTAGACGAGGTAGATCCTTTCATGACACTGCATAAAGAAACCATCGCAAAGAAGTATCGTGACCGTGGGCTATGCAGGACGGACGCCAAAGTTACTAGAGAGCACAACTCCACTTTCCTGGATTGGTTCAAAGAGCATATTGTTGCTAATCCCCCGGAAGAGGGCTCTAAGGACGGATTGCTCATATACACCTTAACACATGGCCCCGCAGCCAACCTCGCGACCTATCAGTTATACGATATCAACAGATACACGTTCTACATGGAGGCCAAAGATATGAACAGTGATTTTCGGAACTCAGGGGTGACGATGGAATGCATGACCGGCGACAACGGCGCAACTGAGAGATTCTACAGAAGGGTCAAGGAGATCTGGGAGCTTGACTACTCTGGACTGCATAGCGCGACGATGTTCCGTGTCAGATGGGCTAAGAATGTCTAAAGTGAAAACCGGTATTTCACTACCATTTCTATACCCGACTCCAAGAGTGCTACCGTGAACGCCATCGCAAAAATCAAGCCATGGGTACACGCTAAGCACGTGACACAATGTTTCTTCATAACCGACCCGAGCAATCCCAGCCGTGTTGTCGTGAGGAGAGGCAAAAGGAACATCATTAGAATGGATGGAGTCGCCAACGAGGAAGACTACGACCAGTACGGCAACCCGATGAGGGAAGATGACGATGACGATGAAGTATACGTCAGAAGAAGAATCAATACTACATTACCTAAGAAAGATCATACTCCATGGAAAAGGAAAAGTCACAATGAGGGGCTAAATTATTCGTCAACGAACAAGAAGGGAAAGAAGCTCACTCAAAAACGGAAACGTTGACGCTGAGAAACCGTTATGGGTCAAATGATGCAATATATATGTTCCTATTTTGTATGCACACTTAACCGTTATGGGTCAAATGATGTAATATATATGTTCCTATTTTGTATGCACACTTAACCGTTATGGGTCAAATGATGCAATATATATCGCCTTAATTATATACATTGTATCACCTTTCCTCTGTTCCGGCTCTCAGAAAAAAATGAAAAGAAAAGAAAAGAAAGAAAGCAACAAATGAAAAGGAAAAGAAAAGAAAAGAAAGAGAGCAAAAAAGAAAAAGAAAAGAAAAGAAAAAGGAAAATAAAATAGAAGAAACAAAATGGAAAAGAAAAGAAAAAAAGCAAAAAAGAAAAGGTGGCGCTGTTTGAAGAAAAGAAAAAGAAAAAATGAAAACAATAGCAGTAGCGCTGGTTTAAAAAAAGCGCTATAGCTATGTCAGGTAGCAGTAGTGTTGTCTCATAAATGCGCTATAGCTACATCAGATAGCAGTAGCGTTCTTTTAGAAAACGCGCTATAGCTAAATTAGCTATAGCGCGTTTCCTAGTACAGCGGTACTGCTATGTTGACATAACCCCCCGTGTGGACATCCCTCCTCTGCTACCTCCCCCAATTCCCAACTCTCTTCTCCCCCTCGTCGCCACCGCCGGAGCCCCTGCCCTCACCCTCGCCTGAGCCCTTCCCTCGACGTCGCCGCGTGCCTGTGCCTCCTCCTCCTCGACCTCGCCGGAGCCCCTGCCCTCGCTCTCCGCCGCCGTCTCCCCCGACCCTGCCTCACCGTGCCTACTCCCCCAACTGTCTCCCGCAACCGTTCCTCGCGGCCACCGGAGCCCCTGCCGCCGTCTCCCCCGACCCCATCTCTCTCTCCGCCCTCTGTAAGCACTCTCCCCTCCCCTGAACCCTAGCTATTTAGTGCTAGTTAGTATGAATTAGTTTGAACCCTAGGCTATTTTATAGTGCTAGTTAGTTAATTAGAATTAGTATGAACCCTAGGCTATTTTATAGTGCTAGTTAGTTAATTAGAATAAGTATGAACCCTAGGACAGATTAGTTAAACAATTGTTGCTATTTAGTTTTTTTAGTTAAAGCAATTGTTGCTATTTAAAAAAACAGAATTAGTATAAAACCTAGTTAATTAGGTGGTATGAACCCTATTTAAAAAAACAGAATTAATATGGGTTAAATGAATTCTATGTATTTTATGTGTAGTTAACAGAATTCTAGGTATATATTTTTTAGTTAAAGCAATTGTAGGACAGATTAGGTAGTATGAACCTAGTTAATTAGTATGAACCCTAAGTTTCAAATTTGGACAGAAATTTAGCTAGGTGTCAAATTAGGACAGAAATTTAGGTAGGCTTAATTTAGTTTCAAATATTGTGAAGAAAAAGGACTTCTTGCATTTTTCTTCAAGTTCTATATTTTTCTTCCTATTATATGCAAATGTGAAGTGGAGATGTGATATGTGGACATGTGATTTGGACATGTGATATTTGGAATTCGGACATGTCATATTTGGACATGTGATGTTTTTGACATGTCATATTTGGAAAATGATGATTATGTGTAGGGTAAATGATCCGAGTGGCCTATGTTTCGCCGGAATGTCGATTCATTTCCGTTCCGGTGAATTTCAGGCGCTCGATATGTCCACTTTTAAGCAAAGGTCATGCCGAAATTTCCCGTGAATTTTGGCATGACTTGTGCTAGACATTAGGCATATCGAGTGCCGGGATTTGCTGCGACGAGGATGAAACGGCATTCCGGCAGACCATAGACCTTTTTTTATGTCATTACTCATTTTTATTATAGTTTAAGAATTAAACGAGGAGACTTAATCGTAGGAAACATGTCGAACAACGAAGAAACCGGGCCTTCTGACCACGATGCAGATGAGATGGATTATGAGGGTGAACAAAACTACCTCGACTATTTGTCTGCTAAGCACAGTCAAGGTTTGCAGGGCTGCGTCGATGATGGTACTAACGCCGACATCGACACCGACGGCACCGGCCCCGATGGCGGTGCCAAAACCGGCGGGGAAGGTACCAGTGGGGAAGGTACCGGCACCGAAGCTGCTAACGAAAAGAAGAAGCAAAAGAAGCAGAGGATACGAAAACCTAACAAACTCTGCATCGGACGACTGCTCATCACAAAGATGGCCCCTGACAAGTTTGAGCCATTAGAGCCGGATGAACCTTGCAAGTGCTACGGGAACCAACTCGGATGCTTCCTAAGGGAAACCGCAAGCATCAACGACGATGACTTAAGGGGTAAAGAACATTTGAAGCAGTTGCTCCTAACGAAGCTGCATAAGAGATTCCAGTTCCCCGACCGGGATGACAACATAGAATTCCTATGGGATGATCCGAAGATGAAAAAGATTAACAATCACGCTATGGGCATGTTCAGCAATGATTTGGCCTCCTGGAAAGGGAGGGTGAAATGAGCTATTGAGGCTGATGAACCCCTCTCCAAGATTGTGGAGGAAAATCCAACACTTATGGAAGAGGAGTTCCAAAAGTTCAAGGACACTTGCGCTACCGAGGATGCCAAGGCTAGGGCTCAGAAATTCAAGAGCCTTCAGCAAAGGAACACGGGAACCAACTCCTTGGAAGCCGTGGCTACCTTGGCAAAAGGACCATCTGGGATAAGGAGGACACGGAACGTGAAGCCGCGGGTCTCCCAGACCCCTTCGCAAAGTTCACCAACCCCTTGGAGCATGACTTCATCGGGGACCGCTACAAGTGGGACAAGGAAAAGAAGGTTTTTTACACGGACCCGATCACGAGAAAATAGATTAGATTGCTGGTAATTATTCTTTTACCACCTTACATTTAGCTTATGATCAAGTCGACTACACATTGGTAAACGGTTCACGTTCCTTCTACAGGAGAAGCAACACAAGCTTGCAGCCGAAAGCGAGTTTTTGTCAATGAGGCCCAAGTGGGACACCCCTCTCAACCGGGCCTTGAACGAACTTTAGGGACTCCCTTTGGACCAGCGGCCGCAATATGGACTTGTGCACAGCGCCGGAGACGGCGCCACGTGGATGGTCTTTTACAACGAGGGCCCAGAGGCCAAGAAGCAGAAAAAGAAGTTCAGCCAGGCGGAAATCAACGAGTAGGTGAAGCTTGCGTTCGAGAAAAAAGCAGCCAAGGACGCGAAAAAAGCAGCTCGGGAGAAAAATGAGTTGGTCCAGCAGGCAGTCGCTGCAGCTGTAGATGCCTGCAGAAATAATTTTTCTACTAACTTGATCCCGGCTATCATCAACTGGACAATGGAAAATCCAGACAAGACGGTAGATGATTTCCCCATGACGAGCTTCGTCGGGAGCAACTCGGTGAACATCACAACCGCACCATCACCTGCTCATGTAACTTCGCCCGCACTCGCCCCCGCACCCGCTCATAGCAGCCCGTCCTCAGTCTCTGGCGCGCTAGGTGGGCCTTCGTCTTTGGCTGAGCTCGACGCCCTCACGGTAATTACACGTCGCACGAACATATATCTAGAATATTCCGTTTTCGTTGCCTTTCGGAAGTTTTACGCCGCAGACATGTCTTTGCAGGCTGACGAAACCCCGTGCACCATACTGTACTTGATCAAAGGCCAGAAGGTGGACGTGGGAAAGGCAGTGATAACGAAGCCCTTGGAACTCACGTTCCACGGCCAGTAGATCTCCGGTGGCCACTTCAGGGTTACCTTGTCGAGTGTGAAACCGGGGCACGAGGATTTGCCTCCTCCAATACAGCTCGGGGGCGAGGACGACGAGACCCCGTCGCAGCTTGGAAACTGCAAGGGTTGGATGCTGCTATGGTCGAAGAATCTTCTTCGTCTGGAGGTGGCTGAGAGCACACCAATAACCACACATCAGCAAGCAGGTATGAACACCACCACCCTGCCTACGCAATTACCAGCTCCTGTAGTGCCGGGTGAGAGCGGCGGACGACGCGAGGAAGGGGGTCCAATAGTGGCTGATGTAATCGCCCCTGTAGAACAAAGAATGAATGATGAGATGGACGAGGATGACCCTCTTCGGTTCCTCAATATAGGCGCCTATGACGACAACTTAGAAATGATGAGTCAGCCATATGATGACTTGGGCTATTAGCATGCTGATGAAGAGATGGATGATGTGCCTGCCGGGCAGGAACGTCCTAGCAGGGTTGATTGCAAGAAGTCTCTCTTCATGCAATCCTCACAGGATATGCCTGAAGGTGCCGCCTCAACGCAGGCTCAACTATCCGAGTGTCGTACAGTGCTTAGCCCGACAACACTGGGGCAGGGGTTAAGGAAGGGTCTGGAAGGTCAGCCCAAGAAAAAGTAGAGGAAGAGACCGGCGAAGAAAGGCTCTGCTGCCTACAAACAAGCCAGAGCACATAGCTGCCAGACGGCAGATTTTGAAGAGCGTGTACCCGTCAAAGGTGCGGCCATGTTCCATGTCGCTGGCTAGCCGATGCTACTGCCAAAACCGCTGGAGGCCATATCAGGGGATCTCAGGAGACTGCACGACCATGTGATGTCGACTGAGATAAGCCTACTAGCCTCGAAGGATCCAGGATATCCGACATACGCGGCTCATGTGCCTGAGGGGAAGTGCTACGTCGACACACGGCCCGCGGAGGTGTTCTTCCTGCGGTTTGAGCATATATTTGAGATGTTTCTGACAAGGCGGCTCGATTTTACAATCGTCCACCTTTTTGCGCTACATATGAGCTCCATCATGAAGAGAGAACAAGTCTCACAAATGTGTGTGGCAGATCCATATTACATGCACGAGTCCTTCTTGAGTCTCGGCGACTTCGAGCTTAAAACTGCTAGGGAGTACCTCGAAAACTTCATGATAAGGAATAAGGACTAGGAAATTGTCCTCCTGCCTTATCATCCAATGTAAGTCAGTGCCGGACAACCCTTTCGTACATTTCAATCATTCCTTCTCGCTCATATGGAGAATAATTTGAGGTGTTTTTCCCCACAGCAACGGGCGCGCCATCCTTATCGTTCTTTACCCGCGAGTCTCCCACGCTGTGTATTTTGACCCTACCAGAAACTATGAGAAGAAGGACTACACGCACGTAATGAATATTCTAGATGATGCTCTCCAAGGCTTCAGCTTGAGGGGTGGCCACCTGCAGGTCAGGAAACAAAGGAACAAGAAGACGGTTTTCTTGCATAAAACTAACTTCTGATGCATCCAAGTCCTGAAACAAAGCAGGAACGATGGATTCTACCTCCTCCATCTCATGATGGAGTTTAGAAGGGATCACCAAAAGTTTCGCATGACAACCAGAAGCGAGGATCATATCCGCAAGTGGGTAGAATCTCAAGGAGAAGCGGATTATAAACTTAGAGATGACTTCTTTCGCATCCAGAGGGACATTGCGATGATCATCATGAAAGAAGTCGTCGAAGAGAAGGGGATGTTCCACCATGGCCCTATATCACGATCTGACGTCCGGACTCGCATAGGCATGCAACGTCAGGACCTCATGCCATTCAAGAAGCTAGGGTGCATCCTCGATGATACAGAAGGATGTAAGTTCTAGTGATTTATGATGCCGATGATGATGATATGTGTCGGTTGAACTTGTATACTTTCTGTAGTGATGAAACTTTGTGATGTCCACGGTCCCTGCCGAACTTGCGTAACGCTACTTTGTTAGTTTGGGTACGATGACCTGCGTACCTCTAGTTAATTAGTTTGTGTACGATGAAACTGCGTTGATTATTTATGTTTACTATATGTTGCATCTAGTTGCTAACCCTTTCTTTTTCGTGTTGCTCAAGTATATTTTGTTGCATATGATTGTACATTCTCTTGATGAAGATGCATCTCTAACAGGTACCTAGATCCTTCATGGTGAAGAAGCACGAGTGTCACGAGTGTGAGGATCAAGTGGAGCGGGTCTCGGGTGCCAGCCATAAAGGCTTCAAAAGCAGACAAGAAGCAGAAGCTAGTTACTTGAGGTTCACGCTAGCGCGAGAGAGGACTCATAACCGCCGCTTCATGTACTGCATAGTTCCGCTCTCACTCGTAGTGATAGCTCTTCTCATGTATATCATTGTTTAGATGGATGACGATGTAGTTGCAAGTATTCGAGACTTGTATCACTATTTCGAGATGATGATGAGAGACCACTTTGTGTTGGATGATGATTATGATGATGACATGATTTGATGAGACTATTTGTATGTGTATGCTATGATTACATTTGTATGTGCATGATATGCTAGAAATTATTGTATAAAGCCTATACAAATACAAAAGAAATATCAAGAAAAAAACAGAAACTAATAAAACTAGCAGTAGCAAGGGGAATGAAGATTGCAGCAGCGTGCACTTAGTAGTAGTGCGTCTTATGGTAAAGCGCTGCTGATATTAGCAGTAGCGCGTTTAGGGGAAGCCCGCTACTGCTACGCATATATAGCAGTAGCGCTGTTCAACACGTGCTACTGCTACAAGTTAGCTGTAGCGCCGTATCAGTAGCGTGGGACCCCACGCTACTAATACATGTTAGACCCGCGCTACTGCTAGGTTTTTCCCTAGTAGTGTAAGCATCATAAATATTGGCATCATGGCCACAAGCATAGCAAGCATCATGCTCAACAAAAAGGGATATTTCAAGCAAATCGACATGATCATAATTATCTATAGATTCCTGCATATCATTATTCTCTTCCAAAGCAGTAGACATTCTCCCTATGAATTAACTAACATAGGCATTAGAAGCATAGTTTTCATAGTAATATTTAAGTATGGCAAAATTTTCAGATTTGTAGAGAGTAGCATCATACTTTTCAATCAAAGAAACAACTTCATAGGCACCCTTTAAAGCAACAAATTCTTCAATTTGTTCGATATCATAGTAACTATAAACATCCTTTGCATAAGAAGATAAAATTTTATTATCATTAAACTCACATAGGTAGGGAAGGTGTTTTTAGGGTTCTCTGAGCAACAAGTAAAATCATGAATTTCACAAAGATTCCAAGCATAGCATAGCAAACAATTTATTTTATTCCATAAGAGTCTTCCTTTTTGAGACAAACGGTGACACACAAAATAAGCATGCTCATCCAATGATTTTCCCTCAACTAAACTAGTTGGGGTTTCGGCACGAGCACAAATGGATCGAAGATGATCCAAGTAGAAGATTTTAAGTGGATCCATAGTCATCTTAAATTTTTTCTTTCATTTTCTGTTTTTGAGTGTTGACATGAAGGCAAAAAACAAGCAACCGAGCAAACAAAAATATTTTTGTGTTTTTGTAAAATTGTTTTATAATTGGGGAAGATGAAAATGAGAGGCAAAGGCAAATAAAAAGGCTAATAAAAATAAGGGCAAGTAGATGATAGTTTGTGTGAAGGTACTTGATAGGCTTTGGTGATGTCTCCCCGGCAACGGCTCGGAAATTCATCCAACTACTTTTGAGCTGCGTTGGGATTTCCTCGAAGAGGAGAGGATGAAGTAGTACAGTAGAGATAAGTATTTCCCTCAGTTAAGACCCAAGGTTATCAATACAGTAGGAGAACCACAAAGAACCTCGTTAGCAGTACTTGCACACACAAAAGCAAATACTTGCACCCAACACGATCCAGGGGGCTGTCAATCCCCTTGCCGATTATTTGCAAGGATCAAATCTCGTAGTGGTAGATAGATAAAATAAAATACAAAACTAATAAAATAGAAAAAAGTGCAGTAAGGTATTTTGGATTTTATATATGATAAAAGTAGACCCGGGGGCCATAGTTTTGACTAGAGGCTTCTCTCTCGAACACATAGCATACGGTGGGTAAACAATTTACTGTTGGGCAATTGACAGAACAACGCATAGTTATGACGATATTCAAGTCAATGATCATGTATATAGGCATCACGTCGGAGACAAGTAGACCGACTCATGCCTGCATCTACTATTATTACTCCACCCATCAACCGCTATCCAGCATGCATCTAGGGTATTAAGTTAATAAAAATAGAGTAACGCCTTCAGCAAGATGACATGATATAGACAAAGTAAATCCAAGCAATATGAATAAACCCCATCATTTTATCCTTAATGGCAAAAATACAAATATGTGTCCTTTCCCTTTCTGTCACTGGGATGGAGCACCGCAAGATTGAACCCATCACAAAGCACCTCTCCCATTGCAAGATAAATCAATCTAGTTAGCCAAACCAAACGGTTAGATCTGAGAGAAATACAAAGCTATAACAATCATGCACAAAAGAGTTCAGAGAAGACTCAATCAACAAACACTCCGCAAAAGAAGATTACACTGGATAGAACTCCAAGAAGATCGAGGAGAACATGATATTGAAGATCAAAGATAGAGAAGAAGCCATCTAGATACTAGCTATGGACCCATAGGTCTGTGGTAAACTACTCACGCATCATCGGTAGGGTAGCAAGGTTGATGTACAAGCCCTCCGTGATCGATTCCCCTTCCGGCTGAGTACAGAAGGAGGTCTCCAGATGGGATTGCACAAGAATAGACACTTGTGGCGGCAGAAAAAGTGTTTCGGGTGGCACTCTATTGGTTTGGGAATATTTGAGAATTTATAGAGGTGGAATTAGGTCAAGTGGTGCCATTAGGGGCCCACAAGCCTGGGGACACCCCCCTGGGGTGCGCCTGGCGAGCTTGCCGCTCCCTCGTGGATCGTCTGGTCTTCTCTGGAACCTTCTGGGGTCTCTCTTAGTCCAGAAAAAATCATCAAAAAGTTTCGTTGTGTTTGGACTCTGTTTGGTACTAATTTCCTGAAAAGCCGAAACCAAGCAAAAAACAGTAACTGGCACTAGGCACTTGTGAAGGAAATATGCCCTAGAGGCAATAATAAAGTTGTTTTTTATATTTCCTTTTATCATGGTGAATGTTTATTATTCATGCTAGAACTGTATTAACCGGAAACTTGATACATGTGTGAATACATAGACAAACAGAGTGTCCCTAGTATGCCTCTACTTGGCTAGCTTGTTTATCAAAGATGGTTATGTTTCCTGACCATAGACATGTGTTGTCATTTGATAAACAGGATCACATCATTAGGAAAATGATGTGATGGACAAGACCCATCCGTTAGCATAGCATTATGATCGTTAAGTTTATTGTTGTTGCTTTCTTCATGACTTATACATATTCCTTTGACTATGAGATTATGCAACTCCCGAATACCGGAGGAACACCTTGTGTACTATCAAATGTCACAATGTAACTGGGTGATTATAAAGATGCTCTACAGGTGTCTCCGAAGGTGTTTGTTGGGTTGGCATAGATTGAGATTAGGATTTGTCACTCCGAGTATCAGAGAGGTATCTCTGGGCCCTCTCGGTAATGCCCATCATATGAAGCCTTGCAAGCAATGTGACTAATGAGTTAGTTGCGGGATGATGCATTACGGAGCGAGTAAAGAGACTTGCCGGTAATGAGATTGAACTAGGTATGATGATACCGACGATCGAATCTCGGGCAAGTAACATACCGATGACAAAGGGAATAACGTATGTTGTTATGCGGTTTGACCGATAAAGATCTTCGTAGAATATGTAGGAGCCAATATGAGCATCCAGGTTCCGCTATTGGTTATTGACCGGAGATGTGTCTTGGTCATGTCTACATAGTTCTCGAACCCTTAGGGTCCGCACGCTTAACGTTCGATGATGATTTGTATTATGAGTTATGTGATTTGATGACCGAAGTTTGTTCGGAGTCCCGAATGAGATCATGGACATGATGAGGAGTGTTGACATGGTCGAGACATAAAGAATTATATATTGGACAATGTTATTCGGACACCGGATGAGTTCCGAGAGGTACCGGGTAATTATCGGAGTGCCGGAAGGGTTACCGGAACCCCCCGGGGAAGTAATGGGCCAACATGGGCCTTAGGGGAGAGAGAGGGCAGGCCACGAGGAGCTGGCGCCCCCCCCCCTTGGGGAGTTCGAATAGGACTAGGGGAGGGGGCGCGGCCCCCCTTTCCCTCTCCCTCTCCCTCTCCCTTCCTTCTTCCACCTTCCACCAAGTGGAATCCTACTAGGACTTGGAGTCCTAGTAGGACTCCTCTCTCTTGGCGCGCCCTACAGGGGCCGGCCGGCCTCCCCCTCTCCTCCTTTATATATGGAGGCAGGGGCACCGTAGAACACAACAAGATCAATTGTCTTAGCCGTGTGCGGTGCCCCCCTCCACAGTTTAACACCTCGGTCATATCGTCGTAGTGCTTAGGTGAAGCCCTACGCCGGTAATTTCATCATCACCATCGCCACGCCGTCATGCTGACGGAACTCTCCCTCGACCCTCTGCTGGATCAAGAGTTCAAGGGACGTCATCGAGCTGAACGTGTGCTGAACACGGAGGTGCCGTACGTTCGGTACTTGGATCGGTTGGATCGTGAAGATGTTTGACTACATCAACCGCGTTAACCTAACGCTTCCGCTTTCGGTCTACGAGGGTACATGGACACACTCTCCCCTCTCGTTGCTAAGCATCTCCTAGATAGATCTTGCGTGAGCGTAGAATTTTTTTGAAATTGCATGCTACGTTCCCCAACAGTGGCATCCGAGCCAGGTCTATGCGTAGATGATATGCATGAGTAGAACACAAAGAGTTGTGGGCGATAATAGTCATACTGCTTACCACCATCGTCTTACTTTGATTCGGCGGTATTGTTGGATGAAGCGGCCTGGACCGACATTACATGACCGCGTTCATGAGACTGGTTCTACCGACGTGCTTTGCACACAGGTGGCTGGCGGGTGTCTGTTTCTCCAACTTTAGTTGAATCGAGTTTGACTACGGCCGGTCCTTGTTGAAGGTTAAAACAGCATGCTTGACGAAAAATCGTTGTGGTTTTGATGCGTAGGTAAGAACGGTTCTTACTAGAAGCCCGTAGCAGCCACGTAAAACTTGCAACAACAAAATAGAGGACGTCTAACTTGTTTTTGCAAGGCATGTTGTGATGTGATATGGTCAAGACATGATGTGATACACGTTATTGTATGAGATGATCATGTTTTGTAAAAGTTATCAGCAACTGGCAGGAGCCTTATGGTTGTCGCTTTATTGTATGAAATGCAATCGCCATGTAATTGCTTTACTTTATCACTATGCGGTAGCAATAGTCATAGAAGCAATAGTTGGCGAGGCGACAACGACGCTACGATGGAGATCAAGGTGTTAATCCGGTGACGATGGAAATCATGACGGTGCTTTGGAGATGGAGATCAAAGGCACAAGATGATGATGGCCATATCATGTCACATATTTTGATTGCATGTGATGTTTATCTATTATGCATCTTATTTTGCTTAGTACGGCGGTAGCATTATAAGATGATTCCTCACTAAATTTCAAGGTATAAGTGTTCTCCCTGAGTATGCACTGTTGCGACAGTTCGTCGTGCCGAGAAACCACGTGATGATCGGGTGTGATAAGCTCTACGTTCACATACAATGGGTGTAAGACAGTTTTGCATGTGCAGAATAGTCGGGTTAAACTTGGCGAGCCTAGCATATGCAGACATGGCCTCGGAACACTGGAGACCGAAAGGTCGAACGTGAATCATATAGTAGATATGGTCAACATAGAGATGTTCACCATTGAAAATTACTCCATCTCATGTGATGATCGGACATGGTTTAGTTGATATGGATCACGTGATCATTTAGATGACTAGAGGGATGTCTATCTAAGTGGGAGTTCTTAAGTAATATGATTAATTGAACTTAATTTATCATGAACTTAGTCCTGATAGTTTTTGCATATCTATGTTGTCGATCAATGGCCCGTGCTACCATTCCCTTGAATTTTAATGCGTTCCTAGAAAAGCTAAGTTGAAAGATGATGGTAGCAACTACACGGACTGGGTCCGTAACTTGAGGATTATCCTCATTGCTGCACAGAAGAATTATGTCCTTGATGCACCGCTGGGTGAAAGGCCTGCTGCAGGAGCAGATGCTGATGTTATGAACATCTGACAATCTCGATTTGATGACTACTCGATAGTTCAGTGTGCCATGCTTTACGGCTTAGAACGGGGCTTCAAAGACGTTTTGAACGTCATGGAGCATATGAGATGTTCCAGGAGTTGAAGTTAATATTTCAAGCAAATGCCCGAGTTAAGAGATATGAAGTCTCCAACAAGTTCTATAGCTGCAAGATGGAGGAGAACAGTTCTATCAGTGAACACATACTCAGAATGTCTGGGTACCATAACCACTTGACTCAGCTGGGAGTTAATCTTCCGGATGGTAGTGTTATTGACAGAGTTCTTCAATCACTGCCACCAAGCTATAAAGGCTTCGTGATGAACTACAATATGCAAGGGATGGATAAGACGATTCCCGAGCTATTCGCTATGCTCAAAGCTGCGGAGGTAGAAATCAAGAAGGAGCATCAACTGTTGATGGTTAACAAGACTACTAGTTTCAAGAAAAAGGGCAAGGGAAAGAAAGGGAACTTCAAGAAGAATGGCAAGCAAGTTGCCACTCCCGGGAAGAAGCCCAAGTCTGGTGCCAAGCCTGAAACTGAGTGCTTCTACTGCAAAGGGACTGGTCACTGGAAGCGGAACTGCCCCAAGTATTTGGCGGATAAGAAGGATAGCAAAGTGAACAAAAGTATATTTGATATACATGTTATTGATGTGTACCTTACTAATGCTCGTAGTAGCGCCTGGGTATTTGATACTGGTTCTGTTGCTCATATTTGCAACTCGAAACAGGGGCTACGGATTAAACGAAGATTAGCTAAGGACGAGGTGACGATGCGCGTCGGGAATGGTTCCAAGGTCGATGTGATCACCGTCGGCACGCTACCTCTACATCTACCTTCGGGAGTAGTTTTAGACCTGAATAATTGTTATTTGTTGCCAGCGTTGAGCATGAACATTATATCTGGATCTTGTTTGATGCGAGAAAGTTATTCATTTAAATCAGAGAATTATGGTTGTTCTATTTATATGAGTAATATCTTTTATGGTCATGCACCCTTGAAGAGTGGTCTATTTTTGTTGAATCTCGATTGTGGTGATACTGCAACATATTTGTGGCATTGCCGTTTAGGTCATATTGGTGTAAAGCGCATGAAGAAACTCCATGCTGATGGACTTTTGGAATCACTTGATTATGAATCATTTGATGCTTGTGAACCATGCCTCATGGGCAAGATGACTAAAACTCCGTTCTCCAGAATAATGGAGCGAGCTACAGACTTATTGGAAATAATACATACTGATGTATGCGGTCCGATGAGTGTTGAGGCTCACAGTGGGTATCGTTATTTTCTGACCTTCACAGACAATTTGAGCAGATATGGGTATATCTACTTAATGAAACATAAGTCTGAAACATTTGAAAAGTTCAAAGAATTTCAGAGTGAAGTGGAAAATCATTGTAACAAGAAAATAAAGTTTCTACGATCTGATCGCGGAGGCAAATATTTGAGTTACGAGTTTGGTCTTCATTTAAAACAATGCGGAATAGTTTCGCAACTCACGCCACCTGGAACGCCACAACGTAATGGTGTGTCCGAACGTCGTAACCATACTTTATTAGATATGGTGCGATCTATGATGTCTCTTACCAATTTACCACTATTGTTTTGGGGTTATGCATTAGAGACAGCTGCATTCATGTTAAATAGGGCACCATCTAAATCCGTTGAGATGACACCGTATGAACTGTGGTTTGGCAAGAAACCTAAGCTGTCGTTTCTTAAACTTTGGGGTTGCGATGCTTATGTGAAAAAGCTTTAGCCTGATAAGCTCGAACCCAAATCAGAGAAGTGCGTCTTCATAGGATACCCAAAAGAAACTGTTGGGTACACCTTCTATCACAGAACCGAAGGCAAGATCTTTGTTGCTAAGAATGGATCCTTTCTAGAGAAGGAGTTTCTCTCGAAATAAGTGAGTGGGAGGAAAGTAGAACTTGATGAGGTAGTTGTACCTTCTCTTGAATTGGAAAGTAGTTCATCACAAAAATCAGTTCCAGTGTTGCCTACACCAATTAGTGAGGAAGCTAATGATGATGATCATGAAACTTCAGATCAAGTTACTACAGAACCTCATAGGTCAACCAGAGTACGTTCCGCACCAGAGTGGTATGGTAATCCTATTCTGGAAGTCATGTTACTAGACCATGACGAACCTACGAACTATGAGGAAGCGATGATGAGCCCAGATTCCGCGAAATGGCTTGAGGCCATGAAATCTGAGACGGGATCCATGTATGAGAACAAAGTGTGGACTTTGGTTGACTTGCCCGATGATCGGAAAGCCACAGAGAATAAATGGATCTTCAAGAAGAAGACTGACGCTGACGGTAATGTTACTGTCTACAAAGCTCGACTTTTTGCGAAAGGTTTTCGACAAGTTCAAGGGGTTGGCTACGATGAGACCTTCTCACCGTAGTGATGCTTAAGTCCGTCCGAATCATGTTAGCAATTGCCGCGTTTTATGATTATGAAATCTGGCAAATGGATGTCAAAACTGCATTCCTTAATGGATTTCTCAAAGAAGAGTTGTATATGATGCAACCAGAAGGTTTTGTCGATCCTAAAGGTGCTAACAAAGTGTGAAAGCTCCAGCGATCCATTTATGGACTGGTGCAAGCATCTCAGAGTTGCAATATACGCTTTGATAGTGTGATTAAAGCATATGGTTTTATACAAACTTTTGAAGAAGCCTGTATTTACAAGAAAGTGAGTGGGAGCTCTGTAGCATTTCTAATATTATATGTGGATGACATATTATTGATTGGAAATGATATAGAATTTCTCGATAGCATAAAAGGATAATTGAATAAGAGTTTTTCAATGAAAGACCTTGGTGAAGCTGCTTATATATTGGGCATCAAGATCTATAGAGATTGATCAAGACGCTTAATTGGACTTTCACAAAGCACATACCTTGATAAAGTTTTGAAGAAGTTCAAAATGGACCAGTCAAAGAAAGGGTTCTTGCCTGTGTTACAATGTGTGAAGTTGAGTAAGACTCAATGCCCGACCACTGCAGAAGATAGAGAGAAAATGAAAGTCATTCCGTATGCCTCAGCCATAGGTTCTATCATGTATGCAATGCTGTGTACCAGACCTGATGTGTGCCTTGCAATAAGTTTAGCGGGGAGGTACCAAAGTAATTCAGGAGTGGATCACTGGACAGCGGTCAAGAACATCCTGAAATACCTGAAAAGGACTAAGGATATGTTTCTCGTTTATGGAGGTGACAAAGAGCTCATCGTAAATGGTTACGTTGATGCTAGCTTTGACACAGATCTGGATGACTCTATGTCACAAACCGGATAGGTATTTATATTGAATGGTGGAGCTGTCAGTTGGAGCAGTTCCAAGCAAAGCGTCGTGGCGGGATTGTAGCGACCCGACCCGAATGGATCGAAGTCTCTGTGCATAAGTGTCATCCCTGGATCGGTAATGCTGACACACACAATACTTGAAGGATTTATAACAGAGTGCAATCACACACTTATTACATCGAGTGTCTCAAAAGAGAACTTATTACAATAATATGGCTTAAGGCCATCTAAATAAGATAACAGCGGAAGCATCGAGGGTAAATGAGTCCATCAACTCCAACGGCATAGCTGAGTGCACGAAAACGACCTAGCGCACCTTACTCTCCGTCTGAAAAGTCTGCAACATGATATGTTGCAGCCCGAAACGGGTCAGCACATGGAATATGCTGGCAAAATAACACAGTAGAGCAATGAACAAAGTAAATGCTACCACTACATGCATATATGGCTGGTGGAGGCTCTATGGTTAACATGATTTTGCGAAAAGCTAATTTTTCCCTACAACAAAGGAATATATTTTATTTAACTATCATGGTAGTTGATAAACATTGAGAATGGTAACCCCATCTCAATCCCAATTAAACAGTAATTAACAACCCAGCAACATTAATTAAGAGTGATGGGATCAACATGATAATCCAAGAACCAGATACTCAAGATGTCCATAACCAGGGACACGGCTAACCATGATTAGTTTGTACACTCTGTAGAGGTTTGCGCACTTTTCCCCACAAGACTCGATCTCCACCGTTGGATTTCTCGCACTACATGGTGTTTGAAAAACGGATGACCGAGACACAATCTTTCAGAAGCATTAACTCTTTCGACGGGTAAACCGTACCACCTACATCCCCTACATCTGCTAGTTTACCACTAAAAGAGGTCACACAACATACTCAAATATGCCAGAACCCATAATGGCTTGTGGCTGCACACGGAAGTTTCTAGCTTGAATAATCTTATGATCCCTTTGAGCCTGGGTGGCGAACCATAGGATGATCACACGGATGCCCCGGGATCTCCTTGGACAACACTGGATTCCCCAAGTGCCCACAAACAATCCACGCAGATGTGTATTAAAGTAGCCACCTTAAATAAACCCTTAGTTTATAAATAATCTCACATCTGTCAAGGATACACTCAACCAAACCACGTCTACGAGCATAGCATAGCAGTATAAGCATAACGTAGAAGTAACTCCCAAGGTTTGATAATAAAGGGCAATAGGTTCTACCTCATCATCTACTTCCCAATACCCACAAGTTAATGACATCCTAATCATGCAGTGTGTGAGGATTGTAACTAATGCATAAAAACTGGGTAATAAGAAATTATGATCAATGTGTTACTTGCCTTGCTGACGATCTGCAGACCCTAGAGACTCGTAGTAGCACGCTTCGCACTCTGGGAATTCTATCGCAAACAAACAATAGCATACATAAGCACTCAAGCATAGATTCAAGGGTAAAACTCAGATGAGAAAGATCAAATCTGAAAGTTCAACTGAAAAGCTTCGATTTGCAAAAAGAATCAAACGAATCGGAGCTACGGAACTGAAACTACGGTCAAAAGAACCTTGAATTCAAATCTGCTTGAAACCAAATTTTAAATTGTCAAAACCATGTTCAAGTTGATTAACCAGAAAGAGGGGTTCGAGACGAAGATTTTGGCGTTGGTTTCACTGGATTTGGACGAATGGTTGAAAAGTTGCGAGGGTTTGAAGATCAGGGGCTAATCTGCGATAAAAATATTCGCGGATAGGTCCCTTGCAAAAATAAAACAGAAAAAGAGAAACCTAACGAACGAACGTTCGCTAACAGTAACTAACGAACGAAAAATGTTCACTAACAGATCTAAACGAACGAACGTTCGCTAATTAATCTAACCTAATAAAAATAAACCGATCTAAAACGAAAAAAAAACAGAAAAGAAAACCGGGGGCGACGGTTCGGTGGTCTTTACCGGTTCTTAAAAAAAAACCGGCGGCGGCGGCGACGAGATCCGGCGGCGGCGCGGCACTGCGAGGCGGCGGTGCGGCTTGGGCGGCGGAGTGGCATGGCGCGGGGTGGCGGCGACGATAGCAGGGCTGCAGCGGCGCGTGGGCGTGGCGCAGGCGGTGGCGACGAGCTGCGGCGAGCGGCGGCGGCGGCTCCGGCTGCGGCTTGCGGGAGGCGGCGGGCGTCGGCGCAGGCGGCGGGGCTGTGGGGCGGGGCGGCACGGATGCGGCGGCGCGGCGCGGGCAGGCGGTGGCGGTGCGCAGCGCGAGCGGCGACGCAAGGCAGCGGCGGCGGTGGTCGCGGGGCTGGGTGGCGAGGAGAGGGGTCTGGGGCGGCGGCTTATAAGGGGGGGCGGGGCGGCGCTGGCATGGGAAGGGGGCTGGCGCGGGGTGGAGTCCGGCTCGGACTCCCCTCGGCGTCCGTGCGCGGCACGGCGACGGGGAAGGCGGCGCGCGGGAGTGGGCCGGCTGGGTTCGGCCCAGTCGGTCCGGGATTTTTTTTTAAATAAATAAATTCCGCCAAAGAAAAATACTAATAAAATATAAAAAAATTCTAAAAATACCAAAAACAAGTTTCACCGTCTAAATACAATATTTAGAACAAAGTGAACATTTTTTGGGCCAAAATGCGAATTTCAAAAAAATGCATATTTTTCTAATTCAAATAAAATAGCAATAAAATCCGAATAAAATTATTTATTTGATTTTAACATTTTTCCTCCAATATTTCTTTTATTTTGGAGAAGTCATTTTATCTCCTCTCTTTTATTTTTGATATTGGAAATATTTTTGGAGAGAAAAATTATTAAAACCAAAATGATCCTCTTTTTCAAATTTGAGAAAAATTCAAATGTGAAAATAAATGAAATCCCCAACTCTCTCCGTGGGTCCTTGAGTTGCTTAAGATTTCTAGGATCACAAACGAAATGCAAATAAAATATGATATGCTTATGATGACCTATGTATAACATTCCAAATTGAAAATTTGGGATGTTACAAACCTACCTCGCTTAAGATGAATCTCGTCCTCGAGATTCGGGTTGGCTATAAAATAGGTGTGGGTGGTCTTTTCGTACGTCTTCCTCTTGTTCCCAGGTGGCTTCATCCTCGGTATGGTGGCTCCACTGAACTTTGCAAAACTTGATAACCTTGCTGCTCGTAACTCGGTAGGCAAACTCGAGAATCTTGACAGGTTTCTCTTCATATGTCAGATCACACTCCAACTGAATTGCTTCCAGGGGAGCTGTATCTCTTAGAGGAATATCGGCCATCTCAGCATGGCACTTCTTCAACTGGGAAACGTGAAACACATCATGAACTCCTGACAAACCTTCGGGTAATTCCAACTTGTAGGCAACTTTACCCATACGTTCCAATACTCTGTATGGTCCTACAAATCTTGGGGCTAACTTTCCCTTAACTCCAAAGCGTTTAACTCCTCGCAGAGGTGACACACGAAGATATGCTCTGTCACTGACTTCGTAGACTACCTCCTTGCGTTTTGAGTCGGCATAACTCTTCTGCATGGACTGAGCTACCTTCAGTCTATCTCGAATCAACTTAACCTTCTCTTCGGACTCCTTGATCAAATCTGGTCCAAACAACTGATGGTCTCCAACTTCATCCCACATTAACGGTGTCCTGCACCTCCTTCCATACAAAGCTTCGAAAGGTGCCTTCTTCAAACTTGCTTGGTAACTGTTGTTATATGAGAACTCCACGTAAGGCAGATTGTCATCCCAACTAGATCCATAATCTAGCGCACAAGCTCTCAACATGTCCTCCAGAATCTGATTGACTCTCTTGGTCTGTCCATCTATCTGCGGATGAAAGGCTGTATTAAACTCTAGCCTGGTCCCCAAAGTCTGATGCAACTGATGCCAAAACATTGACGTAAACTGTGTCCCTCTATCTGATACGATAGTCCTCGAAACTCCATGCAGACATACGATCCTGGTCATATACATCTTGGCCAACTTCGCACTCGTATAGGTGGTTTTCACTGGGATAAAGTGAGCCACTTTGGTCAAACGATCCACTACTACCCAGATAGAATCATATCCCGATCGGGTGCTGGGCAATCCGGTGATGAAATCCATGCCAAGTTTATCCCACTTCCATTCGGGTATCGGCATAGGCTGCAGTAATCCTGCTGGCTTCTGATGTTCTGCCTTCACTCTCTGACATACATCACATACAGCTACATACTCGGCAATATCCTTCTTCATACCCGTCCACCAGAAATGCTCTTTTAAATACAAATACATCTTGGTGTTTCCGGGGTGTTTCGAGTATGGCGAGTCATGGGCCTCCTGAAGTATTAACTTCCTGATCTCTGCATTATTGGGTACATATACACGGTCCTCAAACCATAAAGTGTTGAGCTCATCCTCACGAAAACCTTTGGCTTTTCCATTGCTCATCTTCTCCTTTATCTCAGCAATCTCCTTGTCATCCTTCTGAGTTTCTCGAATCTTCGTCAATAATGTTGACTGAACTTCCATTGCAGCGACAAAACCTTTAGGGACTATCTCCAAACAAAGCTCCCTAAGATCTTCGGCTAACTCCTTTGGTAATCCTCCGCTTTCGAGGGTATTGACATAACTCTTTCGGCTCAAAGCGTCTGCTACGACATTGGCCTTTCCTGGATGATAATGCAGCTTCATGTCATAATCCTTTATAAGCTCCAACCATCTCCTTTGCCTGAGATTCAGCTCCTTCTGAGTGAAAATGTACTTCAAGCTCTTGTGGTCCGTCTACACATCACAACGGTTTACAATAAGAAAGTGTCTCCAAGTCTTGAGTGCATGCACTACAGCTGCTAACTCCAAATCATGCGTGGCATAATTCAACTCATGCGGTCGAAGCTGACGTGAGGCATACGAAACAACTATTCCGTCTTGCATAAGTACTCCTCCAAGTCCTAAGCAAGAAGCGTCGCAATACACTTGGAAATCCTTGCGTACACCCGGTAGAATTAGCACTGGGGCTGTAACCAAACGCTTCTTCAGCTCCTAAAAACTTGCCTCACATTCCTCTATCCATTTGAACTTGGTGTCCTTCTTCAACAACTCCGTCATAGGCTTCGCAATCTTGGAAAAATTCTCAATGAATCTTCGGAAATATCCCGCGAGTCCAAGAAAGCTGCGGATCTCTCCAACTGAGGTGGGTGTCAACCACTCAGTGACAGACTGAACCTTGGTAGGGTCTACTGCTATACCTTCTCCTGATATAACATGTCCAAGGAATCCAACTTCCTTCAACCAAAACTCGCATTTGCTGAACTTGGCATATAGTTGATGTTCCCTGAGCTTCTCGAGGACTAGCCGCAAATGCTCCTTGTGTTCCTCTTCATTCTTCGAGTATACCAAGATATCATCAATGAACACCACAACAAACTTATCCAAGAACTCCATGAACACCTTATTCATCATACTCATGAAATAGGCAGGATAGTTAGTCAATCCAAATGACATTACCGTGTACTCATATAGCCCATACCTTGTGGTGAAGGCTGTCTTAGGTATATCCTATTCTGGGATCTTCAGCTGGTGGTATCCTGATCGCAGATCGATCTTGGAGAATACTTTAGCTCCTTGCAGTTGGTCAAACAAATTGTTGATCATTGGTAGTGGGTACTTGTTCTTGATCGTCACTTCATTCAATGCACGATAATCAACAACCATTTAAAAAATCCATCCTTCTTCTCAACCAAGAGCACTGGGGCTCCCCATGGTGATGAACTTCGTCGAATGTAACCTTTCTCCAATAACTCCTTAATCTGCTTCTTAATTTCCTCCAGATCATTTGCGGGCATCCGGTATGGTCTTTTCGATATCGGTCCGGTGCCTGGCAACAGCTCTATCAAAAACTCAATGTCTCAATCCGACGGCATGCCTGGTAGTTCCTCTGGAAATACATCCGGGTAATCCTTCACTACAAGCACTTCCTCCTGCACAACTCCTGAGAGGGAATTTACTTGTGTCCTCTTCGGTGCATGCCTGGATACATACTTAATCCTTTTTCCCTCCAGGGTGGTGAGCAGAATTAACCTACTAGCACAGTCAATGTTCCCTCCATACTTTGACAGCCAATCCATGCCTAGTATTATATCCAATCCTTGTGACTCCAAAATTATTAGGTCTGAGGGAAATACATGGCTACCAATGGTTAAGGGTAACCGATCACACCATCGGCTGGCCATATACTCTGCGCCTGGTGAACTTACTAACTTGGGTGACCTAAGGGCTAAGGTGGGTAACTTAAACTTGTCCACAATTCCCCTTGACATGTATGAATGTGATGCACCAGTATCAAAAAGAACGAGAACGGTAAATGACTTAACCAAAAACTTACCGATAACTGCAACAGGCTGCTCCTCAACCTCCTCCACGTTAACGTGGTTCACCTGACCTTTGGTGAAGGGATTGGGATTCTTCCCAGAGCTTCCATTGCCATTGCCATTCTTTAGCTCAGAACAATCGTTGGCGTAGTGCCCAATCTTCCCGCTCTTGTAACAGGTGACATGGCTCAGATCCTTCTTGGTGGGTGTGGCTGGGTTGGAACGGTTCTGGTTACTGCTTGCTCCATTCCCATTTCCATTCCTGGGACCACTTTGGCTATGGGAACTTCCTCCAGTGTGAGTGTGTCCTCCATGGTTATGGGTAAATCCTCCCGGGTTAGGAGTAAAACGAGGCTTCTGCATTGCTCCAGAGTTATACTTCCCTTGTCCATACGTCCTTTTGCGGCTTTCTATCTGCTGCTGCTTCCCTTCAATCATAAGAGCCCTGTCTACCAACTCCTGGTAGTTAGCAAATGTTGCCACCATCAACTGCATACTCAACTCATCATTCAGCCCTTCCATAAACTTCTCCTGCTTCGCGGCATCTGTGGCCACATCATCCGGGGCATAGCGAGCTAACTTACTAAACTCATCCACGTACTGCCCCACAGTACGATTTCCCTGGCGTAAGTTGCGAAACTCACGCTTCTTCATGCTCATAGCTCCTGCTGAGACATGTGCAGTGCGGAATGCTTGCTGAAACTGCTCCCAAGTGACATTGGCTATGGGGAAAGTGGTTGTGTAATTCTCCCACCATGAGGCTGCGGGTCCATCCAATTGATGTGCGGCAAAACGCACCTTCTCAGCATCTGTGCAACCTGCGGTGGTCAACTCCCTTCCAACCCTGCGTAGCTAGTCATCAGCAACAATCGGCTCGATGCTACTGGAAAACACCGGCGGTTGCAACCTCAGAAAACGAGCTAAGTTGTCAACTGTAGGTGGTGGCGGTGGGTTGTTGTTGTTGCCTTGGTTCTGGACTAGTAGCTGCATCAGGGCATTCTGCTGTTGGATCAACTGAGTGAGCTCCGGAGGGAAGACAAAACAAGGGTCACGTCTCGGAGGCATCTGATGGGTTTGGAGGGAAGAGATTAGAATAGAGTGAGGTCTAATGAGAAAGCACTACCCATATGCACATGAGACAAGCACATTCATAACACACCACTCAATTCAAACAAGGGCATACAAACGATCTAACTACCGTTACAAAAGTGCTCGGACTACTACTATATACATGGGGAAAATACTACTGATAATATGGTGGTCATCTAGAAATTTTTATCGGTGGAAGACCCCATGATATCCGCCCCAGCTTCGTCTTCATAATCATCATCACTACTGTCGGGGTCAGAGTTGGTGTCGTCGATGATGATGTAGTCTTCACAACGAATGTCGTCGGGATGGTCGTCATCTCCTCCTAGCGCGGGGTCTCCCATGAATACTCCTAGCTTCATTGTCAGGTCGTCATTCTTCTCCACTAGTATTGAGATTTCCTCCTCGTATCCATCGTGTGTAGACTTGAGTTCCTCTTCTAGCTCCATGTTCCTGGTCATCACCTTCTTCAACTCTATCATGCTTGCGCGCATTTGGTTCTCCTGGCGACGAATGTGCTGGTTTAACTCCTGGATGAAAGCTGCAATGGACCTGTCCCTCCTGGTGCTGATCATCTCCCATTGCTCATCTCGGCGCCCACATATCTGGTAGATGGTGTCCTTAAGATCCTCGTGATAAACTTCGCCGATGCGTCCCATGGTGATGTGGGCTGCCATGCTCTTTCCTAGACTCCAGGTTGGTGCATCAAAGGAAAACTCTATGTGCTCAGCAACTGGCGTGAATGTCCTTCCTGGAATTTGAACTCGAATCATCCAACGCTCCTCTTCTGGTACAGTGGCGGTGTAGATCCCGGTGAAGCTTGGTATTCCGATGTTCAGGTACCTAGTAACTTCCTTCAAGTGTCGTCCAGAAGGTGTGTCTTCATCCGGTTGTGCAAACTTGTTCCTTGAGTCCGTCATCTATAGAGTAGAAGATGGGGAGAGTCAGAAATGAGTAGAGCAGAGTGACCTATGGCTTTTCTTAGTGGTCGCGCCTACAGTTAGCGTGTGCTCTGATACCATCTTTGTAGCGACCCGACCCGAATGGATCGAAGTCTCTGTGCATAAGTGTCATCCCTGGATCGGTAATGCTGACACACACAGTACTTGAAGGATTTATAACAGAGTGCAATCACACAGTTATTACATCGAGTGTCTCAAAAGAGAACTTATTACAATAATATGGCTTAAGGCCATCTAAATAAGATAACTGCGGAAGCATCGAAGGTAAATGAGTCCATCAACTCCAACGGCATAGCTGAGTGCACGACAACGACCTAGCGCACCTTACTCTCCATCTGAAAAGTCTGCAACATGATATGTTGCAGCCCGAAACGGGTCAGCACATGGAATATGCTGGCAAAATAACACAATAGAGCAATGAACAAAGTAAATGCTACCACTACATGCATATATGGCTGGTGGAGGCTCTATGGTTAACATGATTTTGCCAAAAGCTAATTTTTCGCTACAACAAAGGAATATATTTTATTTAACTATCATGGTAGTTGATAAACATTGAGAATGGTAACCCCATCTCAATCCCAATTAAACATAATTAACAACCCAGCAACATTAATTAAGAGTGATGAGATCAACATGATAATCCAAGAACCAAATACTCAAGATGTCCATAATCGGGGACACGGCTAACCATGATTAGTTTGTACACTCTGCAGAGGTTTGCGCACTTTTCCCCACAAGACTCGATCTCCTCCGTTGGATTTCTCGCACTACATGGTGTTTGAGAAACGGATGACCGAGACACAGTCTTTCAGAAGCATTAACTCTTTCGACGGGTAAACCGTACCACCTACATCCCCTACATCTGCTAGTTTACCACTGAAAGAGGTCACACAACATACTCAACTTTGCCAGAGCCCATAATGGCTTGTGGCTGCACACGGAAGTTTCGTGCTTGAATAATCTTATGATCCCTTTGAGCCTGGGTGGCGAACCATAGGATGATCACACGGATGCCCCTGGATCTCCTTGGACAACACTGGATTCCCCAGGTGCCCACAAACAATCCACCCAGATGTGTATTAAAGTAGCCACCTTAAATAAACACTTCGTTTATAAATAATCTGACATCTGTCATGGATACACTCAACCAAACCATGTCTACGAGCATAGCATAGCAGTATAAGCATAACGTAGAAGTAACTCCCAAGGTTTGATAATAAAGGGCAATAGGTTCTACCTCATCATCTACTTCCCAATACCCACAAGTTAATCACATCCTAATCACGCAGTGTGTGAGGATTGTAACTAATGCATAAAAACTGGGTAATAAGGAAGTATGATCAATGTGTTACTTGCCTTGCTGACGATCTGCAAACCCTAGAGACTCGTAGTAGCACGCTTCGCACTCCGGGAATTCTATCGCAAACAAACACTAGCATACATAAGCACTCAAGCATAGATGCAAGGGTAAAACTCAGATGAGAAAGATCAAATCTGAAAGTTCAACTGAAAAGCTTCGATTTGCAAAAAGAATCAAACGAATCGGAGCTACGGAACTGAAACTACGGTCAAAAGAACCTTGAATTCAAATCTGCTTGAAACCAAATTTTAAATTGTCAAAACCATGTTCAAGTTGATTAACCAAAAAGAGGGGTTCGAGACGAAGATTTTGGCGTTGGTTTCACTAGATTTGGACGAACGGTTGAAAAGTTGCGAGGGTTTGAAGATCAGGGACTAATCTACGATAAAAATAATCGCGGATAGGTCCCTGGCGAAAATAAAACAGAAAAAGAAAAACCTAACGAACGAACGTTCGCTAACAGTAACTAACGAACGAAAAACGTTCACTAACAGATCTTAACAAACGAACGTTCGCTAATTAATCTAACCTAATAAAAATAAACCGATCTAAAACGAAAAAAAACAGAAAAGAAAACCGGGGGCGACGGTTCGGCGGTCTTTACCGGTTCTTATAAAAAAACCGGCGGCGGCGGCGACGAGATCCGGCGGCGGCGCGGCACTGCGAGGCGGCGGGGCGGCGGGGCGGTGCGGCTTGGGCGGCAGGGTGGAACGGCGCGGGGCGGCGGCGACGGCAGCAGGGCAGCAGCGGCGCGCGGGCGGGGCGCAGGCGGCGGCGGCGAGCTACGGCGAGCGGCGGCGGCTTGCGGCTGCGGCGGCTCCGGCTACGGCTTGCGGGAGGCGGCGGGCGTCGGCGCAGGCGGCGGGGATGCGGGGCGGGGCGGCGCGGGCAGGCGGCGGCGGCGCGCAGCGTGAGCGGCGGCGGCGACGCAAGGAAGCGGCGGCGCGGCGCTGGCAGGTGGCGGTGGTTGCGGGGGTGGGTGGGGAGGAGAGGGGTCGGGGGCGGCGGCTTATAAGGGGGGGCGGGGCGGCGCTGGCTTGGGGAGGGGGCCGGCGCGGGGTGTAGTCCGGCTCGGACTCCCCTCGGCGTTCGTGCGTGGCACGGCGACGGGAAAGGCGGCGCGCGGGAGTTGGCCGGCTGGGTTTCGGCCTAGTCGGTCCGGGATTTTTTTTTTAAATAAATAAATTCCACCGAAGAAAAATCCTAATAAAATATAAAAAAAATTCTAAAAATGCCAAAAACAATTTTCGCCATCTAAATAAAATATTTAGAACAAAGTGAACATTTTTCTGGCCTAAAAAGCAATTTAAAAAAAATGCATATTTTTCTAATTCAAATAAAATAGCAATAAAATCCGAATAAAATTATTTATTTGTATTTAACATTTTTCATCCAATATTTCTTTTATTTTGGAGAAGTCATTTTATCTCCTCTCTTTTATTTTTGATATTGGAAGTATTTTTGGAGAGAAAAATTATTAAAACCAAAATGATCCTCTTTTTCAAATTTGAGAAAAATTCAAATATGAAAATAAATGAAATCCCCAACTCTCTCCGTGGGTCCTTGAGTTGCTTAAGATTTCTAGGATCACAAACGAAATGCAAATAAAATATGATATACTTATGATGACCTATGTATAACATTCCAAATTGAAAATTTGGGATGTTACAAACCAACCCCCCTTAAGATGAATCTCGTCCTCGAGATTCGGGTTGGCTAGAAAATAGGTGTGGGTGGTCTTTCCGTAGGTATTCCTCTCGTTCCCAGGTGGCTTCATCCTCGGTATGGTGGCTCCACTGAACTTTGCAAAACTTGATAACCTTGCTGCGCGTAACTCGGCTGGCAAACTCGAGAATCTTGACAGGTTTCTCTTCATAGGTCAGATCACTCTCCAACTGAATTGCTTCCAGGGGAACTGTATCTCTTAGAGGAATATCGGCCATCTCAGCATGGCACTTCTTCAACTGGGAAACATGAAACACATCATGAACTCCTGACAAACCTTCGGGTAATTCCAACTTGTAGGCAACTTCACCCATACGTTCCAATACTCTATATGGTCCTACAAATCTTGGGGCTAACTTTCCCTTAACTCCAAAGCGTTTAACTCCTCGCAGAGGTGACACACGAAGATATGCTCTGTCTTCGACTTCATAGACTACCTCCTTGCATTTTGAGTTAGCATAACTCTTCTGCATGGACTGAGCTACCTTCAGTCTATCTCGAATCAACTTAACCTTCTCTTCGGACTCCTTGATCAAATCTGGTCCAAACAACTGACGGTCTCCAACTTCATCCCACATTAACGGTGTCCTGCACCTCCTTCCATACAAAGCTTCGAAAGGTGCCATCTTCAAACTTGCTTGGTAACTGCTGTTATATGAGAACTCCACGTAAGGCAGATTGTCATCCCAACTAGATCCATAATCTAGCGCACAAGCTCTCAACATGTCCTCCAGAATCTGATTGACTCTCTCGGTCTATCCATCTGTCTGCGGATGAAAGGTTGTACTAAACTCTAGCCTGGTCCCCAAAATCTGATGCAACTGATGCAAAAACATTGAAGTAAACTATGTCCCTCTATCTGATACGATGGTCCTCGGAACTCCATGCAGACATACGATCCTGGTCATATACATCTTGGCGAACTTGGCACTCGTATAGGTGGTTTTCACTAGGATAAAGTGAGCCACTTTGGTCAAACGATCCACTACTACCCAGACAGAATCATATCCCGATCGGGTCCTGGGCAATCCGGTGATGAAATCCATGCCAAGTTTATCCCACTTCCATTCGGGTATCGGCATAGGCTGCAGTAATCCTGCTGGCTTCTGATGTTCTGCCTTCACTCTCTGACATACATCACATACGGCTACATACTCGGTAATATCCTTCTTCATACCAGTCCACCAGAAACGCTCTTTTAAATCCAAATACATCTTGGTGTTTCCGGGGTGTATCGAGTATGGCGAGTCATGGGCCTCCTGAAGTATTAACTTCCTGATCTCTACATTATTGGGTACATATACACGGTCCTCAAACCATAAAGTGTCGAGCTCATCCTCACGAAAACCATTGGCTTTTCCATTGCTCATCTTCTCCTTTATCTCAGCAATCTCCTTGTCATCCTTCTGAGCTTCTCGAATCTTCCCCAATAATGTTGACTGAACTTCCATTGCTGCGACAAAACCTCTAGGGACTATCTCCAAACGAAGCTCCCTGAGATCTTCGGCTAACTCCTTTGGTAATCCTCCGCTTTCGAGGGTATTGACATAACTCTTCCGGCTCAAAGCGTCTGCTACGACATTGGCCTTTCCTGGATGATAATGCAGCTTCATGTCATAATCCTTTATAAGCTCCAACCATCTCCTTTGCGTGAGATTCAGCTCCTTCTGAGTGAAAATGTACTTCAAGCTCTTGTGGTCCGTGTACACATCACAACGGTTTCCAATAAGAAAGTATCTCCAAGTCTTGAGTGCATGCACTACAGCTGCTAACTCCAAATCATGCGTGGCATAATTCAACTCATGCGGTCAAATCTAACGTGAGGCATACGAAACAACTCTTCCGTCTTGCATAACTACTCCTCCAAGTCCTAAGCGAGAAGCGTCGCAATACACTTGGAAATCCTTGCGTACACCCGGTAGAATTAGCACTGGGGCTGTAACCAAACGCTTCTTCAGCTCCTGAAAACTTGCCTCATATTCCTCTATCCATTTGAACTTGGTGTCCTTCTTCAACAACTCCGTCATAGGCTTCGCAATCTTGGAAAAATTCTCAATGAATCTCCGGTAATATCCCGCGAGTCCAAGAAAGCTGCGGATCTCTCCAACTGAGGTGGGTGTCAACCACTCAGTGACAGACTGAACCTTGGTAGAGTCTACTGCTATACCTTCTCCTAATATAACATGTCCAAGGAATCCAACTTCCTTCAACCAAAACTCGCATTTGCTGAACTTGGCATATAGTTGATGTTCCCTGAGCTTCTCGAGGACTAGCCGCAAATGCTCCTTGTATTCCTCTTCATTCTTAGAGTATACCAAGATATCATCAATGAACACCACAACAAACTTATCCAAGAACTCCATGAACACCTTATTCATCATACTCATGAAATAGGCAGGAGCGTTAGTCAATCCAAATGACACAACCGTGTACTCATATAGCCCATACCTTGTGGTGAAGGCTGTCTTAGGTATATCCTGTTCTGGGATCTTCAGCTGGTGGTATCCTGATCGCAGATTGATCTTGGAGAATACTTTAGCTCCTTGCAGCTGGTCAAACAAATCGTTGATCATTGGTAGTGGGTACTTGTTCTTGATCGTCACTTCATTCAATGCACGATAATCAACAACCATTCTCAAAGATCCATCCTTCTTCTCAACCAAGAGCACTTGGGCTCCCCATGGTGACGAACTTCGTCGAATGTAACCTTTCTCCAATAACTCCTTAATCTGCTTCTTAATTTCCTCCAGATCATTTGCGGCCATCCGGTATGGTCTTTTCGATATCGGTCTGGTGCCTGGAAACAGCTCTATCAAAAACTCAATGTCTCAATCCGGTGGCATGCCTGGTAGTTCCTCTGGAATTACATCTGGGTAATCCTTCACTACAGGCACTTCCTCCTGAACAACTCCTGAGAGCGAATTTACTTGTGTCCTCTTCGGCGCATGCCTGGATACATACTTAATCCTTTTTCCCTCCGGGCTGGTGAGCAGAATTGACATACTAGCATAGTCAATGTTCCCTCCATACTTCGACAGCCAATCCATGCCTAGTATTATATCCAATCCTTGTGACTCCAAAATTATTAGGTCTGAGGGAAATACATGGCTACCAATGGTTAAGGGTAACCGATCACACCATCGGCTGGCCATATACTCTGCGCCTGGTGAACTTACTAACATGGGTGACCTAAGGGCTAAGGTGGATAACTTAAACTTGTCCACAAATCCTCTTGACATGTATGAATGTGATGCACCAGTATCGAAAAGAACGAGAGCGGTAAATGACTTAACCAAAAACTTACCGATAACTGCATCAGGCTGCTCCTCAACCTCCTCCACGTTAACGTGGTTCACCTGACCTCTGGTGAAGGGATTGGGCTTCTTCCCAGAGCTTCCATTGCCATTGCGATTCTTCAGCTCAGAACAATTGTTGGCGTAGTGCCCGGTCTTCCCGCACTTGTAACAGGTGACATGGCTCAGATCCTTCTTGGTGGGTGTGGCTGGGTTGGAACGGTTCTGGTTACTGCATGCTCCAATCCCATTTCCATTCCTGGGACCACTGTGGTTATGGGAAGTTCCTCCAGTGTGAGTGTGTCCTCCATGGTTATGGGTAAATCCTCCCGGGTTAGGAGTAAAATGAGGCTTCTGTGTTGCTCCAGAGTTATACTTCCCTTGTCCATACTTCCTTTTGCGGCTTTCTATCTGCTGCTGCTTCCCTTCAATCATAAGAGCCCTGTCTACCAACTCCTGGTAGTTAGCAAATGTTGCCACCATCAACTGCATACTCAACTCATCATTCAGCCCTTCCATAAACTTCTCCTGCTTCGCGGCATCTGTGGCCACATCATCCGGGGCATAGCGAGCTAACTTACTAAACTCATCCACGTACTGCCCCACAGTACGATTTCCCTGGCGTAAGTTGCGAAACTCACGCTTCTTCATGCTCATAGCTCCTGCTGAGACATGTGCAGTGCGGAATGCTTGCTGAAACTGCTCCCAAGTGACATTGGCTATGGGGAAAGTGGCTGTGTAATTCTCCCACCATGAGGCTGCGGGTCCATCCAATTGATGTGCGGCAAAACGCACCTTCTCAGCATCTCTGCAACCTGTGGTGGTCAACTCCCTTCCAATCCTGCGTAGCCAGTCATCAGCAACAATCAGCTCGGTGCTACTGGAAAACACCGGCAGTTGCAATCTCAGAAAACGAGCTAAGTTGTCAACTGTAGGTGGTGGCGGTGGGTTGTTGTTGTTGTTGCCTTGGTTCTGGACTAGTAGCTGCATCAGGGCATTCTGCTGTTGGATCAACTGAGTGAGCTCCGGTGGGAAGACAAAATCGGGGTCACGTCTCGGAGGCATCTGATGGGTTTAGAGGGAAGAGATTAGAATAGAGTGAGGTCTAATGAGAAAGCACTACCCATATGCACATGAGACAAGCACATTCATAACACACCACTCAATTCAAACAAGGGCATACAAACGATCTAACTACCGTTACAAAAGTGCTCGGACTACTACTATATACATGGGGAAAATACTACTGATAATATGGTGGTCATCTAGAAATTTTGATCGGTGGAAGACTCCGTGATATCCGCCCCAGCTTCGTCTTCATAATCATCATCACTACTGTCGGGGTCGGAGTCGGTGTCGTCGATGATGATGTAGTCTTCAGAACGAATGTCGTCGGGATGGTCGTCATCTCCTCCTGGCGCGGGGTCTCCCATGAATACTCCTAGCGTCATTGTCAGGTCGTCATTCTTCTCCACTAGAATTGAGATTTCCTCCTCGTATCCATCGCGTGTAGACTTGAGTTCCTCTTCTAGCTCCATGTTCTTGGTCATCACCTTCTTCAACTCTATCATGCTTGCGCACATTTGGTTCTCCTGGCGACGAATGTGCTGGTTTAACTCCTGGATGAAAGCTGCAATGGACCTGTCCCTCCTGGTGCTGATCATCTCCCATTGCTCATCTCGGCGCCCACATATCTGGTAGATGGTGTCCTTAAGATCCTCGTGATAAACTTCACCGATGCGTCCCATGGCGATGTGGGCTGCCATGCTCTTTCCTAGACTCCTGGTTGGTGCATCAGTGGAAAACTCTATGGACTCAGTAACTGGCGTGAATGCCCTTCCTGGAACTAGAACTCGAATCATCCAACGCTCCTCTTCTGGTACAGTGGCGGGGTAGATCCCGGTGAAGCTTGGTATTCCGATGTTCAGGTACCTAGTAACTTCCTTCAAGTGTCGTCCAAAAGGTGTGTCTTCATCCGGTTGTGCAAACTTGTTCCTTGAGTCCGTCATCTATAGAGTAGAAGATGGGGAGAGTTAGAAATGAGTAGAGCAGAGTGACCTATGGCTTTTCTTAGTGGTCGCGTCCTACAGTCAGCGTCTGCTCTGATACCATCTTTGTAGCGACCCGACACAAATGGATCGAAGTCTCTATGCATAAGTGTCATCCCTGGATCGGAAATGCTGACACACACAGTACTTGAAGGATTTATAGCAGAGTGCAATCACACACTTATTACATCGATTGTCTCAAAAGAGAACTTATTACAATAATATGGCTTAAGGCCATCTAAATAAGATAACAGCGGAAGCATCGAAGGTAAATGAGTCCATCAATTCCAACGGCATAGCTGAGTGCACGACAACGACCTAGCACACATTACTCTCCGTCTGAAAAGTCTGCAACATGATATATTGCAGCCCGAAACGGGTCAGCACATAGAATATGCTGGCAAAATAACACAGTAGAGCAATGAACAAAGTAAATGCTACCACTACATGCATATATGGCTGGTGGAGGCTCTATGTTTAACATGATTTTGCGAAAAGCTAATTTTTCCCTACAATAAAGGAATATATTTTATTTAACTATCATGGTAGTTGATAAACATTGAGAATGGTAACACCATCTCAATCCTAATTAAACAGTAATTAACAACCCAGCAACATTAATTAAGAGTGATGAGATCAACATGATAATCCAAGAACCAGATACTCAAGATGTCCATAACCGGGGACACGGCTAACCATGATTAGTTTGTACACTCTGTAGAGGTTTGTGCACTTTTCCCCACAAGACTCAATCTCCTCCGTTGGATTTCTCGCACTACATGGTGTTTGAGAAATGGATGACCGAGACACAGTCTTTCAGAAGCATTAACTCTTTCGACGGGTAAACCGTACCACCTACATCCCCTACATCTGCTAGTTTACCACTGAAAGAGGTCACACAACATACTAAACTTTGCCAGAGCCCATAATGCTTGTGGCTGGACACGGAAGTTTCTAGCTTGAATAATCTTATGATCCCTTTGAGCCTGGGTGGTGAACCACAGGATGATCACACGGATGCCCCGGGATCTCCTTGGACAACACTGGATTCCCCAGGTGCCCACAAACAATCCACCCAGATGTTTATTAAAGTAGCCACCTTAAATAAACCCTTAGTGTATAAATAATCTCACATCTGTTATGGATACACTCAACAAAACCACGTCTACGAGCATAGCATAGCAGTATAAGCATAACGTAGAAGTAACTCCCAAGGTTTGATAATAAAGGGCAATAGGTTCTACCTCATCATCTACTTCCCAATACCCACAAGTTAATCACATCCTAATCATGCAGTGTGTGAGGATTGTAACTAATGAATAAAAACTGGGTAATAAGGAAGTATGATCAATGTGTTACTTGCCTTGCTGACGACCTGCAAACCCTAGACACTCGTAGTAGCACGCTTCGCACTCCGGGAATTCTATCGCAAACAAACAATAGCATACATAAGCACTCAGGCATAGATGCAAGGGTAAATCTCAGATGAGAAAGATTAAATCTGAAAGTTCAACTGAAAAGCTTCGATTTGCAAAAAGAATCAAACGAATCGGAGCTACGGAACTGAAACTACGGTCAAAAGAACCTCGAATTCAAATCTGCTTGAAACTAAATTTTAAGTTGTCAAAACCATGTTCAAGTTGATTAACCAGAAAGAGGGGTTCGAGACGAAGATATTGGCGTTGGTTTCACTGGATTTGGACGAACGGTTGAAAAGTTGCGAGGGTTTGAAGATCAGGGGCTAATCTGCGATAAAAATAATCGCGGATAGGTCCCTGGTGAAAATAAAACAGAAAAAGAAAAACCTAACGAACGAACGTTCGCTAAAAGTAACTAACGAACGAAAAACGTTCACTAACAGATCTAAACGAACGAACGTTCGCTAATTAATCTAACCTAATAAAAATAAACCGATCTAAAACGAAAAAAAAACAGAAAAGAAAACCGAGGGCGACGGTTCGGCGGTCTTTACCGGTTCTTAAAAAAAAACCGACGACGGCGGCGACGAGATCCAGCGGCGGCGCGGCACTTTGAGGCGGCGGGGCGGTGCGGCTTGGGCGGCGGGGTGGCACGGCGCGGGGCGGCGGCAACGGCAGCAGGGCAGCAGCGGCGCGCGGATGGGGCACAGGCGGCGGCGGCTAGCGGCTGCGGCTTGCGGGACGCGGCGGGCGTCGGCGCAGGCGGCGGGGCTGCGGGGCGGGGCGGCGCGCAGCGCGAGCGGCGGCGGCGACGCAAGGCAGCGGCGGCGGCGGCGCTGGCAGGCGGCGGTGGTTGCGGGGCTGGGTGGGGAGGAGAGGGGTCGGGGGCGGCAGCTTATAAGGGGGGGGGGGCGGGGCGGCGCTGGCTTGGGGAGGGGAGGGGGCCGGCGCGGGGTGGAGTCCGGCTCGGACTCCCCTCGGCGTCCGTGCTCAGCACGGCGACGGGGAAGGCTGCGCGCGGGAGTGGGCCGGCTGGGTTTCGGCCTAGTCGGTCCGGGATTTATTTATTTTTAAATAAATAAATTCCATCGAAGAAAAATCCTAATAAAATATAAAAAAATTTCTAAAAATGCCAAAAACAATTTTCATCGTCTAAATAAAAAATTTAGAACAAAGTGAACATTTTTCTGCCCTAAAATGCAATTTTCAAACAAAGCATATTTTTCTAATTCAAATAAAATAGCAATAAAATCCGAATAAAATTATTTATTTGATTTTAATATTTTCCTCCAATATTTCTTTTATTTTGGAGAAGTCATTTTATCTTCTCTCTTTTATTTTTGATATTGGAAATATTTTTGGAGAGAAAAATAATTAAAACCAAAATGATCCTCTTTTTCAAATTTGAGAAAAATTCAAATATGAAAATAAATGAAATCCCCAACTCTCTCCGTGGGTCCTTGAGTTGCTTAAGATTTCTAGGATCACAAACGAAATGCAAATAAAATATGATATGCTTATGATGACCTATGTATAACATTCCATATTGAAAATTTGGGATGTTACAGGGATCTACGTGTGAAGCGGAGTACATAGCTGCTTCGGAAGCAGCAAATGAAGGAGTCTGGATGAAGGAGTTCATATCCGATTTAGGTGTAATACCTAGTGCATCGGGTCCAATGAAAATCTTTTGTGACAATACTGGAGCAATTGTCTTAGCGAAGGAATCCAGATTTCACAAAAGAACCAAACACATCAAGAGACACTTCAACTCCATTGGCGATCAAATCAAGGAGGGAGACATAGAGATTTGCAAAATACATACGGATCTGAATGTTGCAGACCCGTTGACTAAGCCTCTTCCACGAGCAAAACATGATCAGCACCAAGACTCCATGGGTGTTAGAATCATTACAATGTAATCTAGATTATTGACTCTAGTGCAAGTGGGAGACTGAAGGAAATATGCCCTAGAGGCAATAACAAAGTTGTTGTTTATATTTCCTTTTATCATGATGAATGTTCATTATTCATGCTAGAATTGTATTAACCGGAAACTTGATACATGTGTGAATACATAGACAAACAGAGTGTCCCTAGTATGCCTCTACTTGACTAGCTTGTTTATCAAAGATGGTTATGTTTCCTGACCATAGACATGTGTTGTCATTTGATAAACAGGATCACATCAGTAGGAGAATGATGTGATGGACAAGACCCATCCGTTAGCATAGCATTATGATCGTTAAGTTTATTGTTGTTGCTTTCTTCATGACTTATACATATTCCTCTGACTATGAGATTATGCAACTCCTGAATACCGGAGGAACACCTTGTGTGCTATCAAACGTCACAACGTAACTGGGTGATTATAAAGATGCTTTACAGGTGTCTCCGAAGGTGCTTGTTGGGTTGGCATAGATCTAGATTAGGATTTGTCACTCCGAGTATCGGAGAGGTATCTCTGGGCCCTCTTGGTAATGCCCATCATATGAAGCCTTGCAAGCAATGTGACTAATGAGTTAGTTGCGGGATTATGCATTACGGAACGAGTAAAGAGACTTGCCGGTAATGAGATTGAACTAGGTATGATGATACCGATGATTGAATCTCGGGCAAGTAACATACCGATGACAAAGGGAATAACGTATGTTGTTATGCGGTTTGACCGATAAAGATCTTCGTAGAATATGTAGGAGCCAATATGAGCATCCAGGTTCCGCTATTGGTTATTGACCGGAGAAGTGTCTCGGTCATGTCTACATAGTTCTCGAACCCGTAGGGTCCGCACGCTTAACGTTCGATGACGATTTGTATTATGAGTTATGTGATTTGATGACCGAAGTTTGTTCGGAGTCCCGGATGAGATCACGGACATGACGAGGAGTCTCGAAATGGTCGAGACATAAAGAATGATATATTGGACGATGTTATTCGGACACCGGATGAGTTCCGAGAGGTACCGGGTAATTATCGGAGTGTCGGAAGGGTTACCGGAACCCCCCGGGGAAGTAATGGGCCAACATGGGCCTTAGGGGAGAGAGAGGGCAGGCCACGAGGAGGTGGCGCGCGCCCCCCCTTGGGGTGTCCGAATAGGACTAGGGGAGGGGGTGCGGCCCCCCTTTCCCTCTCCCTCTCCCTCTCCCTTCCTACTTCCCCCTTCCACCAAGAGGAATCCTACTAGGACTTGGAGTCCTAGTAGGACTCCTCTCTCTTGGCGCGCCCTATAGGGGCCGGCCGGCCTCCCCCTCTCCTCCTTTATATACGGAGGTAGGGGGGCACCCTAGAACAAAACAAGATCAATTGTCTTAGCCATGTGCGGTGCCCCCTCCACAGTTTAACACCTCGGTCATATCGTCGTAGTGCTTAGGTGAAGCCCTACGCCGGTAACTCTCCCTCAACCCTCTGCTGGATCAAGAGTTCGAGGGACGTCATCGAGCTAGACGTGTGCTGAACACGGAGGTGCCGTACGTTTGGTAGTTGGATCGGTTGGATCGTGAAGACGTTCGACTACATCACCGCGTTAACCTAACGCTTCTGTTTTCGGTCTACGATGGTACGTGGACACACTCTCCCCTCTCGTTGCTATGCATCTCCTAGATAGATCTTGCATGAGCGTAGAATTTTTTTAAAATTGCATGCTACGTTCCCCAACAACTTGGTTAATAGGTTAGTCCCAAAAAATGATATATAATTGCATTTAAAACATCCAAGACTGATACTATAATAGCACGGAACAATCAAAAGTTATAGATACGTTGGAGATGTATCACATATCACACAACCTGCCCGCTTTAACTAGTGGCACTCAGCCATGTATTTGACGTCTGCGAAAATTCGGTTGTGTAGTATATGTACAGATATCACCATGGCAGTGTACATCCATGGGCCCCAACAGAAAACTAGGGATCTATGCGGGTTATTTTTTTCTGTTATAAAATATCTTGAGCACCTCACAGGGACCTGTTCCATGCCTGCTATACTGATTCTATTTTCGATGAGGACAATTTCCCGGCATTAGGGGGAGAATTAAACCACAAGGAATGCCAGGAAATAGATTGGAATGTAATAGTCATTCGCTCCTTAGATCCATGTACTAATTAAAGAATCTGAAACTAAAGTTCAGAGGGTTATAGACTTGCAACACATTGCAAACAACTTGTAGGATGTATCTACTGATTATAAAGGTGTCACTAAATAACATATTCTCGATGTTAATGCAAGAGAACGAGTGGAGGTACCAAGTAAAATCACTCAAACCCCAAATTAGAGTAAGAGGGAAGAACTCTGGTTAACAGGAATATAGCTTCTCAAAAGCCTCCGCGGAAATAGAGGAACTCAAATCATCTACGAGTAAATGCAATTCAACCTCAAGTTGAACAGGACCAACTAAATGCTCAACATCTGGAACCCAGCACACATGTGCATACAAACATATATATGTTGGGTCATCAGAATATCCGAACTCTATATTTGTGTGGGAAATCAAAGAGTCTAAAGCCATAAAGGAAATATCGACAAAGTATATAGATTCCAGAGATCATATAATAGAAAGACTACAATTGTCGACATATACTTCTCCTCTAAAATTGTTTATACCCTTAACTAGATCAAGAAGCAAAGCCAGTCACGGAGTGCCTCAAGTGCCCTGATTAGCCTAAATGGAAGGAATCAATTGATGCAGAACTATCTCGCTCAACAAAAGAGAGTTATTTTCTTCAATGATACTTACTCCTTAGAAAGTCTTCCCGGTGGGAGCAAAATGAGTTTTTGTTTGAAAAAGGAATAAAAACTATGAGCTCGCTAGATACAAAATCAAGGCTTGTAGCACAAGGGCTGATGTAGAGACCCGCCTTCAATTACGATGATACACACTCGCATGTCATGGGTGGAGTAATGTTTATATACTTAATATCTTTGGCAGTACAAATGAATTTATCTATGCATTTAATGGCGTGGTGACTACATACTCATATGGGTTACTCGATTCAGACATATAAGTGAAAGTCCCTAAAGGACCTAAAATGTCAAGTCCCAAAGCAAACCACAACACATATTGTGTAAAAACTACAAAAGTCACTATATGGCTTAAAACAGTCGTGTAGAATGTGGTATAACCAACTGAGTGAGTTCCCTATTCAGAAAGGTTGCTCAAATAATGATGATTGCGCTTGTGTATTTATAAAGAAGTCTTCAAATGGATTTTGCATTATCTCGGTGTACATTGATAACCTTAATATCGTTGGCAATACACCTGATATAAACAAAGCATGCAATCATCTAATGACCGAATTTCAGATGAAAGATTTGAGAAAGACCAAATACTACTTAGGTGCATAGCTTGAGTGCCTTCCCTAGGAATATTAGTATACCACCCAGCTTATAATGAAAAGGTTTGGAAAAATTCAATGTGGATAAATTGTATCCATCCAAAACACCCATGGTTCTCAGATCCCTTTATATGAATGAAGATCCTTTTAGACCTGAGATGATGACGAAAAGATATTCGGAAATGAGTTCTTGTATCTGAGTGTCATTGGTGCACTAATGTACCATGCAAATTGCACTAGGCCTGATATTGCATTTGCGGTATATTTACTAGCTAGACATCACGTTGCTCTAATAAAATGTTATTGGACAGGTGTAAAGAATATCCTTAGATATTTACATGACACAAAAGATCTTGGCTTATTCTATAAGAAAAACTAAGATATAGACATTGGCTGTCTATCTGATCCTCACTACTTCAGGTCAGAGGAAGGTTTCATAATCTTATATGGTGGAACTACTTTTTCATGAAAGTAAACAAAACAGACTCCCATAGCAACTTCCACTAATTATTTCTCGCATTATTTGAAGCATCATGGGAATGTGTATGGCTTTGGCGGATGATTAACCACATTCAAACTTCATGTGGTGTTCGTTCATAGGATCACCAACTATTATCTATGAAGATAGTTCAGCTTGCATTTCTCAAATGCAAATGGGATATATAAAAAGTAATATCACAAAACACATTGTTCCTAAAAAAATTCCTCACGGATTACAGAATAATGGAGGAATTGATATCTTGCAAACCGAATCATGTGACAATCTGGCAGATTTGTTCACAAAGCCTTACCAAATTCAACATTCCAGAAATGTATTCATGGAATTGGTATGATACGTTTTCCAGATTTGCAAAATTCAGGGGTAGAAAACTCCTAGAAATATAAACCATTACTTATCATCAGAAAGTAAACATTGTACTCTTTTCCTTATGATTTTTTCCTTCAGGTTTCTCATACATGGTTTTTAATGAGGCAATATAAATGATACCGTATTGCTTCTCCTTTTATTTTTTCCATCGAGTTTTAAGGAGTTCTCAATGGTATATCTATTACTCCTCATATTTTTCCCATAGGGTTTTTGGGGGAGATTCCCAAATTATACAAATGATTCTCAAGATGGATGGAGAATATAGAAGATACTCTACATGATGGAATATATGAGAAGCTCTACATGATGGATAATTCTAGAAGATGTGCGATCCAAGAGGGAGTGCTAGGAATAGTTTTTACATATGATGGTTTGCTCTAGCATGTGTTATTTGGCCAACCGACTTTACTAAGGATAACTGCAATCCGCGGTTAGAGTTTGTCTCACACATTAGCAACTGCTCATAGCAATTAGGAAAATTATCGGCAGCAAGTCTCTCGGTTTTGGTGGACATTGTGATGACGAAGGTGACGCGGATGTAGGTGAAGTAAATGGTGGCGAGCCGTCGCGTTGGAGACGCTCCCTAGAAACCTAATAGCCCCTCTCTCATACAGGATCTCAAGGGGCGGGGATCCAAAGGGCTGCTCTCCCTTATAGTCGTGCACGTGGTGGACGGGATGGGATCGCCAGCGACAACAGCAGCGAGAGGAACGACAGTAGGCGGTGTACGTGCAGGCAGAGAAAATGTGATTTGTTCGTCGTGGCAGCTAGGGTTGGCCAACGCCTCCATTATATTAGCGACCATGTGGAGAGACATGGCCCACGTCCGAGTCGGCAACAGCCGACGATCTGACGTATCACACCGTGACTGGTCTATTAAGGACTCTCCGTTCCTAACAGGCAAAAATTAAGTGCAAGCGCACGAGTGACATATGTCTAAACTCGGCTCGGCTCATTCATTAAATACAACGTGTGCGACCTAGGCAGCGGAGGAGGAGCACACTAGATCCACTTCTCTTCTCAAACTCCAAAAACATGTGGAAGAGAATTCCTTATACGAATGACAATTATTAGATAGTCCTAAAGCACACCCCATATTTCAACACCCACACGGTCACACCAACCGATCGGTGAATCCAAAGACGCACGCGAGAAGGTGACATAAACTAGCTGTTGAATCCAATTGTATTCTTGCTTGCATGCGTCCTAAATCAAGAAAAAGCACTGGATGTTGGCCTGCAGGAGACCGCATGTGGCGGCGACGAAGGCACCAGCCGGTGACGCATGACCCTATTGCTTTTTCAGAGAACTTGTAGTGACCCGATTGCTTACTAAAAAATATTTGCAGGGACCTGATAAAAAATTCAGTGACCTGCTTTCTTTCTAAAAATATTAGCATGGTTACTATAAAAGGACTAACACATGGGACCCACCTGTCATAAGGTTCAAAGCTAACAGTGTTGACTTTATGACTCGTCAGGTCTGACGAGTGGACCTGATTTGTCATCATCGTGACCAAAATTAGGACCCTCTTAGCTGGCGAACATTTGAATTGAGAGATGAAATGTACGAATGTTTTAGATGGCAAGTTTAATTATATGGGTTGGTAGTTTCTTCAGAAACACATGACATATTCTTCATAGAAGGGCATTTTTCTTCTGAAAACTACCACCGTTTCATCTCCCGATGCAACTAAAACTATCAAGAAAGAGCGTTCGCTTTCCATCCCCCTCTCAATTGACGTTCGCTAGATAACATTTCCATAAAAGTAAGCAACAATCATCAGGGCAAAATGGTCATTTTTAAAATCAAAACCAACTTTGTGGTAGGTTTTAGGAACATATCAAAAAGCGGTAATATTTTAGAACCCTAGCCTGAATTGTCGTAGTTTTATGCTATTTACTCCGGATCTCCCAAGCCCCTCGCCGACACCCCATCTACACCACTCATGGTCGTGTCGATGATTGTCAAAAAACCTAGGGTTGTATAAGTTAGCTTCAAATTGCTGGAGATGGCTACCGTCGCGCCTGACGTGGTCGCACTTTTCCGATGACCGGCTACCACCGAGCTTGACGAGGTTGGTTGTGTTTGAGGCCGCAGCCCAGATCCAGTTCAAGTCAACCCCATGCTACAACCCAACAGTTGTGGTAGCCCGCTTCGGCGGCGTGGGAAGGAGAAGCGGACAGGTAAGGCAGTATAAGTTGTAGGATGGCGAAGCAGTAGCGGAACGGCAGCTAGCTCAAGAGGTACACTCATACAGAAAAATTGTAACATAAATAAAAGAGGGTAATTTGTGTCACAAGTTTTGTTAAATTTAGTAAAATTAAAAATTTCAGCTAAGGCCATGTTCGGTTACTAGGTATTTGATCTCCTAGCCCGGCCTGGGCACCAGTGGGTTGGGTTGATCCCACCCTGTCACCCATTCCCAATAGCAATGGTATTCCTGGCAGCAACGGCGGGATTAATTCCGCACATACGGAGGACAGGTCGTTTCCCCGTCAAAACCACGGTGTATGCAGGGACTTGATAGGGTTTCTATCCTAGTCGGGTTTCACCAAATGCTCTATATGTAATCCCCAGGATTTTGATTTTCGTTTGCGTTTTTTTTTTTCGCTCCTGAACGAGATGGCCGAATTTCGGCCATTTCAAAAAATTTGGGCAAAATTTCGGACGTAATTACAAAAACAAAATTTGAATTTTTGAACAAATAATGGACTGAAATTTGGTCAAAATTTGGCCAACATTTGACATAAATTTGAATAGAGCAAAAGTATAGCAGCACAACAACCCTCGGGAGTAAGACCTTGGATAAGCAACGGAGTAGCAACAAAGAAAGAACTGCCCTGTGCATCAGTCCAACATAACGCTCACTGCCGCAGCTCTCAAGCATCATGTCATGGTCAGAGAAGCAAGCGGGAGGCGCCAGTCAACGAGGCGGCTTGATGCGGCGGATTCCTTGCCTATTAAGCTCAGGGACGGGCGTGGGACGGTCGTGTACCATCAAGATGGAGCGCATTAGCCGCCAAAGGAGCTCGTCTGCGTTGTGCCCTTTGCGCAGCAGAGGAAATGATAAGTTTAGGGTTAGGGAGTTGAGTTTCGTGGTTTTGCCGCCTGGGCGAGATGGCCGAAATTCGGCTGAGATTCGATGTTTTCGGTCGACCCCGGTGTTGGTCTGACCCAATCCCGGGGGGGGGGGGTTAACAGAACTAAGCCTAAATTATCATAAACGCGAAGCTAAGGTAAAAAGTGGAATTCACATTATCACAATTGCCAGCGTGTTACGCATGCACCCTAAAATAAAATCCTCCGAGGCCCCGACAACAATCCTTCATTGACCAGACAGCACCCAGTGATATCGTGACAATCACAAATTACTAAGCCAAGCAGAAAAACTAACGACAGCATCAAAGAACAGAAAGCACGATTTCACAATTGCTCAGTACTGATATCCATAATGGCCATTAAAGCATTTGTTTCACATTTAGCGCAGATACTATATATTTGATACTAATATGATAACTGACCAGATCTTTTTACAAAGAAATAAAAGTTGCTTATCACGATCCAGTGACATATCTAAAAACCAGACGCGAATCTACTAGCTATCTTGCGACAAAGGGCACGATGATCTCCCATCCAGTGTTTTAGGCACGTTCGCCACGGATACGACGGGCGAGCTGGATGTCCTTGGGCATGATTGTGACGCGCTTGGCGTGGATGGCGCAGAGGTTAGTGTCCTCAAAGAGCCCGACGAGGTACGCCTCGGCGGCTTCCTGTAGGGCGAGAACGGCATGGCTCTGGAAGCGCAGGTCCGTCTTGAAGTCCTGCGCGATCTCCCGGACAAGGCGCTGGAACGGCAGCTTGCGGATGAGGAGATCGGTGCTCTTCTGGTACTTGCGGATCTCCCTCAGCGCCACCGTGCCGGGCCTGAAGCGGTGGGGCTTCTTCACGCCGCCAGTGGTCGGGGCCGATTTCCTCGCCGCCTGAAAAGGAAACGGCAAGACACATTGATCATCAGCGAAACAGCAACAGCTCGGAAGAGCGAAACAGCAACTGATCGGAACAGTAGAAGAAGGAGAGAAGGGAGGCGGCGAGACGCACGATGGTGGTGGCGAGCTGCTTGCGGGGGGCCTTGCCGCCGGTGGACTTGCGAGCGGTCTGCTTCGTACGCGCCATCTCCTTGGTCGGTTCCTCCTCGACTTGCGCTGCGGTATTTGCTGAGAACTCGAACGGCTGGGACGAGGGGTGGGGAGGCGTGGGGCGGCAACTTATATAGGTGCGGGGACGCAGGCGAAACGTGACCGACTCGGTTTCCTGCGACCGTTCGGGGGAAAAATAGGGCTTCGGGATTGCCCTCAATGATCCACGTGCTCCGCGCTGATTGGTGTGGGAGCGTCAAGACACGGATCGATGACCTGGTGGTTTGATCGGGCACTTGTCTACGGAAATACTACTATCTGGCTGACGTTCACAAGGACGTTTTTGCAGCGAAGTGAGTACTTCATAGTCGCCGGATCACGCAGCACGAATCTTGGAGGAACATCGGTTCCCCGCCGATGCTTGGCTGTCCCCGCGGATGATGTGGTCTTGGGCGCTTTGTGATGGGCGTCTGGAGCGCGAGAGCGAGATCTCCCCGCGAGCCTTTGGTGCTTTGTCTTGGGGGCAGGGGTGGCTTTCAAGTGTTGTGGTGTCCTTCATGTCGTCAAGTGGAAACAGGCACGCGCTCATTCTCATCGCTGCTCTGGCACTTCTGAATCATGCAATATTGCAATTCCCTAGCACTACATTTGCCCCAATTCAGCTTTGTTGTGCCCATGTATCTTTCTGACTAGTCATTGCCGCTTTAGCTCTGTACAGCTCTGAATTCAACTTTGTTGTGCCCATGTCAATTCTGAATCATGCAATTTGCCATTCGAAACAAATGCATGAATGACTGAAATCAACTTTGTTGTGCCCATGCATAGTTTGCTAGCAAGTTTTGGTCAGCTCGTTGTGCTCATATAGCTTCTTTTTGGTGTTTTGAATGGAAAATTGTGCATTTGTTTGGTGGAGAATTTACAAAAAGAATTTCCATGTCACTGTACTATGTTCGGTGTGAATTTTCCATCAATTTGTAGAACAAAAGTATTCTAAATTTTCCATGAAATGTTTCTTCTATATTTTCGCCATGAATTAGAGATCGTATCCTTTCCATAACGATGGCAAATTCTGAAATCTTTTGCCATGAACTAGATACTGTAAGCAGAATCAAATTTTTATTATTTAAACTATGGCAATTTTATTAGCCATACCAGGGTAGTTTCATGGTACATAGCATGATACCTTTATTATTATTTAGACCATGAAAATTTTAATGATTAGTGCGTGGCAAATTTTATTAATTACACCATGGTAGTTTATTTGTAGGTAGCTTGACGCGTTTATTAGTTTAGATCATGGTAGTTTTATTATACGTAATATGACACTATTGTTAATTAAGACCATGAACATTTTTATCAACTAGACCATGGTAGTTTTAGTATAGATAGCATGGCACTCTTTTGTGTGTTAGGCATATATGTCAGGTAATTTTTCTAATTTTTTCTTGCTTACTCCAAATGTTATCTGGAACATGGAAAAATGGTCAAAAAGTGTCATGGCATTTTTCTGATATTTTGTTCCTTTTTAAAAAATGCTTTGTTTCTTGGTCCATGGCAATTTTATAAAGAACAAATTGTTGTATAGCTTAGCATTCACACGACAATTTTTGCACATGGCATTTTTTAAAACAAAATATGACATTTGAGTAGAAACATGTCCAATTTGTTGAATATTACTATAGATTTTGCACTCGCATAGTTATCTAGATCATGATATTTCTTTTGGAAAACTTTATCTAGATAATATTTTGTTTTTTAAGAACAAAATGTTCGGTGGACATGGCATATAAACTAATGTTATAGAAGATGGCACATTTTTGTGGCTTTTTCTTTGGCAAAAGAGTTCATTGTGGGTGGCATTTTTCTTAGACTAAGCTGTTCTAGGTGCATGGCAATTTTATTACTTAGGCATTGGTAGTTTCCGTTTTAGGTGTAATGTCACTTCTTATTTGTTCAAAGCATGTCAATTATATTAAATAGATCACGACAATTCTTTTTTAGCTAGTCTACGGTAGTGTTTTCCTGTGGGTAGCATGTCACTTTTTATTATGTAGGACATGGTAGTTTTCAACAGCATGGCATTTTAATTTTTGTAAGTATGACATTTTTGTTTATTAAGAGCATGGGATTTTTATTTTAAATAGCATGGCATCTTTTCTTCGTACAATCATGACACTTTTATTTTAAAGAGCATGTTTATTATAAACAGCATGACATTTTTAACCATATCATGGTAAATTTCTTTTTGCTTGGCATTTCTTAAATTTACAATAATTGGAAATTTTTGTTCAAGGCATTCAGTTATTTTTTACTCCTCCGATCTAAAATTAGTGTGGTGGTTGTAGTTCAAATTTGAACTAGCACCGCAACACATTATTCTGCAGTACATATAGATGGTCACATGCCACTTTCCAAAGTTATTTTTTTTCTGTTTTCAATAATGCAGAGTGGGATGGCAATACCCAGTTTTTTTTTCTAAATCTAGCTTGTCAATCGTTTTTTGATTTTCTGTAATTTGTCTTTTTGGGGGATGTACAACACGTGATCAATTTGAACGTGACAGAATTTTTTTTTGAACATCAATACAGACACAAGTGCTCATATACACGCGCATATACGCATCCCTATGAACGCACACACGCACACCCTATCACTATGAGCACCTCCGAAAGACTAAGCCGGCATATCATCTTGAGATTTACGAAGTCACCATAGGCGCCTCGTCGTCGACGGGAACGTCTCCTCCCACTGAATGCGCATCGCCGGAAATCCTGAAATAAATCCAGGAATAAATGCGAGCACCAGGATTTGAACCCTGGTGGGTTGGGGATACCACAATCCCTCTAACCATCCAACCACAGGTTGGTTCGCACGTGACAGAATTTTTATCATGTACATCACGTTATTTTTGTGTTGTTCCCAGCATTAGGATGATGGTCATATCTTTTCACAAAAAAAAAGGATGAGTCCATATCAGTTTTGTTTTTTTTAGGATCTGATGTCCATATCAGTTTTTTAATTTTGGCGAAAATTGGGCTTTATTTTGGCCTAACTGGGCTACGCAGGCGAGCATGGAAAGCGAGGGGTTCGCTGGGATATCCTAGGGAGCAACTAGTTGACGAGCGCTACTTCGGGAGCCTCACAACGATCAGCGCCACTTGGCACGCTCTCAGCTGTTCGCCACGTGTCGCGCTCTGGGTGCTCCCTCCGGGTTTTTATTTTTATTTTTCTACACCCATTTTCGGTTTTTTGGACGGTTTTTTTCTGGGTTTTTTTTACGTTTTGGTTTTCCACCGGTCTTCCTTAGCTTTTGGATCGAAATTTTTTTTGGGCGCAAAAATGCGTTTTCTTTTTTTTTCTTTCACGAGAGTCACGGTTTTGCTTTCGGGAGAATCACGGCTGTGCCTCTCGGAAACGGAAAAGAAAACGCGTTTTCTATTTTTTTTCCTTACGCGAGAGTCACGGTTTTGCTTCTGCGAAAGGCATGGTTTTGATTTCGCGAGAGTCACGGCCGTGCCTATCGAAAACGAAAAAAAAACGTGTTTTCTGTTTTTTTTTCGTTTCGCGAGAGTCGCGGTTTTGCTTCCGCGAGAGGCATGGTTGTGCTTTCGCGAGAGTCCGTGACTCTCGGAAACTAAAAAAAAACGCTCTTTCAGTTTTTTCCTTTCGCGAGAGTCACGGGTTTGCTTTCGCGAGAGGTACGGTTGTGCTTTCGCGAGAGCCACGGCCGTGCCTCTCGGAAACGAAAAAAAAACATGTTTTCTCTTTTTTTTATTCCGCGAGAGTCACGGTTTTGCTTCCGCGAGAGGCACGGTTGTGATTTCGTGAGAGACACGGGCTTGCTTCTTTCGGAAAGGGAAAAAACCCATGCTCCCGGTTCGGTTTTTTCGTCCGGTTTTTTTACGTGAAAAAAAGTTCGTCAAAACCTATCAACATGGGATCTAGTTTTGAATATCTCGACGCGAGAAATCCAACGATGAAAGCGGTTCGAGATTTGGACGCACGGTTTAAGAGATAAAACATTTTGAATAAACGGATCTACAAAAAAAGAAAAAACTCCCAGGTTGCGACAAGTGGCGCAAGGTTGGAGTGATCTTTGCAATGAGTACTCCTCAATTAGTGATTTCGGATATCCTATTGTACAATTTCGTTCCCTCGATGAATACCAGAGAACGAATCGTTCGTACTGGGATCACCAGGGCGAACGATCGCCAGTTATTAGCGTCCCTCATCTATTGAACCTTCTATGTTAGGTGACTTTTCATTTAGAAAACGGTCAACGTATCATTGCTCTCGTAGCTAGAGGCTGTTGAGAGTCTCGTCCATGACACATCCGTTTCAAAGTAACTGAAGTTTTAAGTTTGTCCGGCAACTCTAGCCTGAACCTTATTGACGAGTTAACTTTCAAAACCTCTTATTTTAAGCAGTCGCCCGCAATTCTTAGAGAAAGGTTTCCACTCTAAGCGTTCGGCCGTGTTGGCTCCCCATCTCGCTTCTGTCGCCCAATGTCGTCGTCGGAGGCACTGTCGGTCCCAATCCTAGCGGCAATGAAACCGCAGGCCGCCTCCTCAACCCCATCGGTCACTCCCGTCGGCTAAATGCCGCCTCAGACGACCCAGGCGCTGCCACCCGGGCCAACGAAGTGGCTTGGGACTAAGGGCGTGGTGCGGACCGCCGTGACATAAACAAAGGCCGGCGGCAAGGCCGTGCTGGCCTCGAAAATGACCGGTCGCCCTCTTCTTGCTTCGGCTGATGGCAAGTGGACGAGGAGTTGACCATTACAGTATATGGCCAACTTCACCCTATACTATATGTGGGTTATCCTCAATACCTGTGTCCCACTGAGAAAAGGTTCTTTTAGAAGATGGGAACCACCGTAAGGAAGAATCATTGTTCATTATGTAATCCTTCAGAGAAATAAAATCTTGTTCATTATGAGCACAGTGCACATATTTTTGCAGTTTTGCCCATATGTACTTGTTCATTATGAGCAGTAGGTGACTTCTCAACTTCAGTTATACTAGCAAAAATGCCGGTGCGTTGCAACGGGAGAAAAAACGCTATATCTGTAGGGGGGAGGGGGTTATCACTTCTATATGGGTAAAGGTAAAGGCTAGTCCTACCATTTTGAAATTGTCGGCATGAGTGCTAGAGCTATTATCCCAGACATTTTTATGCCCAGATAAATTTGTCCCTCAAATGGATGTATCTAGCACCAAGATACATCCATTTGAGGGACAAGCTTTCTTGGACGGAGGGAGTAATAATGATATCACTTAATTGTACCAATAATATACTTATGTTACATCACCCAGAAAAATATTATGGTAAAAAGGAACGGATTGAAAAAAAATTGGTTCGCAATCATATATGCATGCAGGGGATCAATATTTTGCTTCAAAGTTCTATGAAGAGTTTGTGGATCATGACTCACTACATTTAGAAGAAGAAAATCTTGTCATCTGTAGGTGGGCGCTAGCACTCTGCAGAAGTTATACCTTCGAGATTCATTCTGAAATAAAATTCAGAAGTGCAAAAACAGATCTAACAGTAGTCACAGTACAACTCCAGCCTCCTCGTTTGTTAACTTGCCGTTGTTCTGATGTAGATTTGGCACCAGCCTCTCTAGCAGAAGGAAAATCCATGTCAATAATAGACTCTGAAAACTCAAAGTACATACTAAATGAAATCCTTCTCAAGTGTGTTTGTGCTTCCACAAAAATGATAAAAAATTCTACTTAAATGAGTGTCAAAAGGGATACTTATTGTAGATTACATGAGGAGCCAATAACTGTTTTTACCTAATAGAAAAAACATGTAGAGAATCTTGTGTCAATAAAATCAATCCTTGGTGATTCAGAAATGGACGATGAACTACACGTACATGGTGGACCCTAGACTACCAGTGTGACACTTGATGTTGGTTGTGTTGCCAAAGTTACAACAGAGTTGCTGCTAAATTGGTACTCCACATAAACAAAGTCCATCATTGCCGCTAAACTGGTAATCCACACGAACAAAGTCAATCAGCCATGTACCGAATTTATCTCTGAATTGTAAGTACGTGAAGGACACAGAACCTACTACGAAAAACATAAGTGCCGAGTCATCTAATTCATACTACTTAGTCTAAGGTGATAAGAGTAATGGTAAGTAGCCATTGCTGGGAGATGTGATTTATTGTTGCATACTACATTGTACATGAACATTTTACAAATGCTTATAATATATAAACATCAATTTATATATATCTACATGGGAGCATTTCAGAGAACACATGGTGAGCATGAGTGTCTCACAAACCTGCAGCTTCCTATATTTCCATGTCTCATACATGGTGGTGGGCAGAAGCTGCAGCATGCTACTCCTTAGCTTGAGGGCCCTGGTCATGGACAACCCTGCTGGCCAGGGGGCAAGGGGCCAGCGGCCAGCAGCACCCACGTAAACCTGTAGCTTTGCATCAATGCGCCTCTCATGCCAACTACAACAGCAAATTTTACAGAGTTGGAAGCGGGTAGTGGAGGCTTACTCACATCAATCGGAAAAAAGGACAAAGGACGTCGGATCTTGATGATGGGTGGCTGGGACCGATGATGCGCCTGGACAACCTGAGGCAGCAGCACAGTAGCTCTGTCGTGCTGGCGTCTGGCCGTTGGTCCCTGGCACCACGGTAAGAAGGCAGGAAGGAGAGGGAGCTCCCAAAGGGCGACGGCGACCCGAGATCCCTCACGTCGGCAGAGCCGTCGACCTTCACGAACCAGAAGTGATGGAGAAGCAGCATAGTAGTACATGTCAGTGCTTGAACGGATACTACTGAAATATGCCCTGGGAATCCAAAGAAAATAAGACATTACCAAACAACATATACGGGTTGGCAGCACATAGGGACATATTCAGGAAATCAACCATGTGCTTTTCCTAGAGCTAGTAAATTAGTGATGTTATTCTTCGTACCAAAATTCTGATCAGCAAAAGTATTGGGCCAGCTGAGAAAATGGAGACTGTTTAACAAATAGTAGCATTATACATGTAATCTAATAAACATATGTTGCTACAGCTTTGCTTCTCATAGCATCACCAGATTGGTGCATGCGCTTAGTTAGATAGTGGCGGTGTTTGTCTGCCTTTCAATCAATATACGAAATATGCTTACGATTAGCATGAAGCGAAATACTCACATCAAAATCCCATTCACTATAGAGGTCAGGATCATCTACATTCCCCCATATGTATGCATAGGCGATCATTGTATCCCGCGAATCCTGCAAATCCGAAGTACTCAATCCTCTTTTCGTGGAACAGTCTAGTGAAGAATTGCTCTCTAAGTGCCAAACGAAAAGTGGTCTTTCATGATAGAACAAAACCAATTGATAGCAGTTCTATCTACGTGCCCCAAAACAGAAGGCTCAATCATGAAAAGGGGTGTCAGGATAACTGATTTGAACTAAACGTTCCACTGAATTTTGCAGTTCGGCCTGAATCCGGCTACCATGAGCTGAAGCAGAGACGTAGGCCGGCGAATGGACTTACGGTCAGTGAGATGCCAACAACTTCCCTCACATACTCTTCATCTTCAAATGTGTCAAGCACATCGAGCTCCCCATCAGTGATCCCCTTCCAAACCTGCAGCGTAGACACATGAACGGATTGTCACTTGTTCTGCACTTCAACCATTCCATACTGACAGTACTCACCATTGTTCACATCTTAACTTGCAGTGGACAAACTAAGAAATTAACACCAAGTATACGGGATGTGTGTGCGTGGGATTGCACGCACCTTTCTGGGGACTTTGTTGCCGTCGACGGGGAGGATCGCCGGGTAGACGCGGCCCCTGATGTTGAGCCTCTGGCTGCGACAAAAGCAACGTGAGAATAGCGATAGGGGACGCAGAGGGAGAGGGAGAACACAGGACGAACACCGGGAGGAGTGGACGCTCACCTGGGAGAGAACCGCCGTGAAGGACATCCCCGGCGGCAGTGCGAGGTCCTGCACATCGTCACCGGCGCCCTTGTCGTCACCTTCGCTGCCCTCTCCTCTCCGAGCGGATAACAGTACGCCGGCGCCACCGCAGGTGAATCCCCTTTCGCGGCCGGGAGTGCCGGGAGGCCGAGTCGGTCGAGGACGCGGAGGAGGAGGCCCAGTCGGCCTCCGGGGAGTCGCCGGCGACCTGGGCGGTCCCGTCCATCGAAAGGGGGCCCGCTGGAGTTGAAGCCCCACCGCTGGACCTCCTCCCGCGCCTTGTAGATCGCCTCCATGTCGTCCCCGGAACAGGATCCGACCCCTACCTCTCCTCCTCGACCGGATCTGGCCGGAGATTGCCGCCGTCGCGCCCGGCGTCGTCTGCATCGCAGCCCCATCTCGCTCGGAACCGGCGAGGAACGCCGTCGCCATGTACTTGGAGTTGAAGCTCCGCCGCTGGACCTCCTCCTGCGCCTCCTAGATCGCCCCGGCCTCGCCTCCTCGACCGAATCTGGCCGGAGATCGCAGCCGCCGCGCCGGGCATCGTCTGCATCGCGGCCAACCTTGACCTCCAGCTCGTCTCGCTCGCCAGCAACCGAATAACAAAACGCAGGGTCCTTTTTGTAAGAACGACGTGTATCATATATCCACTTAAAAAGGGACTGCGGGTTGAATACCAGAAACGATAGGGACTTTTTTGCAGAATTGCTAGCGACGACGGACGACCAGAAACCCAATTCTCTTTATTATTAGGTAAAGATAAAGATGGAGCATGTGTAGTACTAAGCTTTCAAAACTTAGTCAGAAGTCCAGCAAGAAGGACATTTCGACTTTCAAATAGGTGACAACAACATTGCCTGTGAGCTCTCTGGCCCTTGTGTCAGCACCGCTCCGAATGTTGATGCAGACTATGAACAATGCAAATATGATTGCTGAAAACTCATGTAAGCTTAGGCAAGAGCAATCTGTATAATGGAACTCCCCTTGTGCAATAATGTCAAGTAATAAAATGTAGGTGGTTTGCAGAACTTCAAGTACAAATGTACAATGCTACTACAGTGTACTGACACGTAGAACACCTTTGATTGACACTACTTATGCAGCTGCCCATCATCCTAGTTGATACACATCCATAAGGCCTCATGTCTGCATTCTAAATTCATAGTAACATATCACTCATACACATACTCAGAACATAAGACCAAGATTGAAATATTATAATCACTGGAAAAAATAGTACTCTATAGCGTGCGGAGAATTGTCTCGCTAAATAAATCAGTGTACAATGTCTCGCTAATAGCATATTTTAAGGCCAACACTATTTTGCTATAGCGCGCTATTTTTCTCCTTGATTCTAATTGCATCATTCTCAATGATCCGGCAGATTTGCTTGCGTAGCCCAGATCAGTCTGCTAGCTAGGACTTCACATCTGTCATGAAATACTGCGTAACACGGAGTGGTTTGGCATCTTGATATCTTCCATTCTCATATTGATCCTATGAAACATGTCTTTGTTGTTCGTATAATATTGAATTAGAAAATTCAAAACCATCAAATATCCTGTCCCAACTTACTTTTCTGCTGCTGGATAGAGTATACGACCACTGAAGAATTTGATATTCCCATGAATATATAGCGGAGCCCGGAATTTGCTCCTGGGTATTCTTGTAAATTTTTTTTTGCCAAAGCATACTAATAGAACAACAAATGTACAGTGAGATGGCAACATCAATGACACAATGACCATACATCGATAATAGTAGCAAAATATCATTGTGGCAATATCCCTAACAATTAAAAAAGATTACAAACAACAATAGAAATTACATTATAACTTTACGACCCCTTTTTGGAAGAGATCGATGACACCCTTATCTTTCACTTTCTTGAAGAATTCTGTCTCAACAAAGGTAACCAAACAATTGTTCAAATATTCATCACCCATTTTGTTTCTACTCCTAGCAATCAGTGAACCCTGGTTTTGTAATTTGACAAACAATTACAACTGGACATTGGACTTACGGACATTGGAGAAGCAATTACAATTTACAAGCAACCAGTGGCTTCTACTCCTAGCAATCAGTGGCAGTAGCAATTTACAAAAAAGATTCAGGTTTGTTTTAAAACAGAAGTAAATTACATTGGTGGCTGGTGCCTGTAGTGTAGATGGATGGGGGATGGCTGGACCGCTGGATGCAGTACTGCCTGATGGAGGTGGTGCCCGACTGGGACGGAGGCCGGACTACCGGAGGTGGAGACGTCAGCCGTGGAGGGCGCCTGCAGGAGGAGGCCGCAGACGGACTGTCGGAGGAGAGGGCCGGAGGGGAGCTAGGGAGGAGAGGGAGAGGGCCGCCCGTCGCCCGCCGGCCGGAATCGCTAGCCGCCGCCGTCATCTAGTTGGAGATTTGGGGTTTGGGAATCGGGGGAGGGAGATTGGTGCGACCTGTTTTTTTTTTTTTAGTCAAGATTGGTCCGACCTGCTTTTTTTTTGAGACAAAAAATAACAATTGGTGCTACCTGTTGGCTGCTGCTTCTCGCCCGCCTCACCAGATTTTTTTTCTGACAATCATGTGAAGCTTTTATTGAACCGTCACAATGTTTACAGGGACGAAATGAAGTTCATCGGGGTGGCCTAACCAGGCATGGCGACCTATCCCCAGTTCCAAAGCTTCGCTAGATTGTGAGCTTCGAAGTTCGAGCTCCTAAACTCATGAGCAAAAGTACATAAATTAAAACTACTAGAGTACTCTAAAATTTCATGTATAATGGCCCCATAGCTCGGGCTGCTCTTCTGCCTGATATCGTTCACCACATCCATGCAATCTGTCGCCACGTGAATAGCTTGCAAGTGAAGGTCCTCCGCTAGTGCCATCGATTCTCTGACTGCCATGGCTTCTAGGGTCGCAGGATCGGAGATACCCTTGACCACAATAGCGGATGCGCTGAGGAAGATCCCCTCCCTGTTCCTACACACCGCCGCAACTGAACCACTTGAACTCCCTGTGCAGGCCGCATCAACATTCACTTTCGAGGTGCCTATGGGCGGTTGTAACCAGTGTGTTGGTCGCGCCACTCTGGCCTGCACCACTGTATCGCTCAGGTTCTTGACGACATGGAGATCATTCAAGAAAGAATTAATAAAAGAGTGTGTAGTGGAAGGACTCTGGAATATATCCTCATAGATGGCCTTTCTCCTTGCTGCCCAAACTGCCCATAAAGTAACCGTCATATGCACAAAGCGTTCCTGCGTGAGGACATCCTTCAATGCGAAAATCCATTCCCTCGCATTTTCACTGTCATACTGGCTCATTTGTTCGACAATAGTGTCGTCAGATAGAGCCCAAACACAGCTTGCCATCGGGCATTTGAGCAAAGCGTGCCTCCATGAGTCCCTGGCACCGCATAACACACATGCAGCTGTAGTCGACATATTTCTATGGTGGAGGAGTTCTGCTGTTGGGATGGAGCTCCGCGCCAAACGCCATAGGAACGTCTTCACCTTCCACGGCACATCAGTCCTCCAAAGTTTTGTCCATTCATTACTCCCATGTTCCGATGCTGATGTTCCTTCAATATCTTCAATCCCATGCTCCCCCACTATCTTTGCTTGCATAATCAGCCTATAGGCCGATTTTACAGAGAAATTACCCTTCTTCTCTCCACTCCATGCCCAAAAGTCTTCTATACTGCGAGTACATAGAGGAATAGACAGTATTGCTTCTGCATAAACGGGCAGAAAGACAGATCGGACAAGCTGCTCATTCCAAGTGGCCTCATAGACATTTATAAGCTCCGACACCAGATGTGGCGGGTTTGGGATTAAAGGCGAAACCGGTCTCATCATTCCCGATCTCGGAATCCAATTGTGTGTCCAAACTTCAGTTGTTTGCCCGTTGCCAATTCTCCGGACTATACCCAGTTTAAGCATATCCCTGCCATCCAAAATTGCTCGCCAGATTTGTGAGGGTCTGCCACCCAGCTCCGCATCCAATATGGAAGTTTCGGAAAAATATGAAGCCTTCAAAATACATGCACTCAGCGATGTTGGTTTTGTCAAGATTCTCCAAGCCTGTCTTGCTAATAAGGCAAGGTTAAAAATCTCCATATCCCTGAATCCAAGTCCTCCTAGGTGCTTCGGCCGTGTCATAATATCCCATGCCACCCACGCTGGTTTTCGTTTCCCGGCCTTACTCCCCCACCAGAACTGGCGTATGATGGAGGTAATGTTCTCACAGAGTCCCCTTGGTAATCTGAAACAGGCCATGGAATAAACTGGAAGTGCTTGTGCCACTGCTTTGATTAGAACTTCCTTTCCCCCTGTCGATAGAAGCTTCTCCATCCATCCCTTCACCTTCTCCCACACCCGATCTCTAAGGTATCTGAAAGTGTCCATCTTTGACTGGCTGACATCTGTAGACATGCCCAAATAACGCTAGTTAAGAGACTCGTTCTCAACATTCAGAGTTGCCTTGATGCTATCTCTCAACTGTTGTGGACATCCTTTGCTTAAAAATATTGATAATTTGTCGTGATTGATTTTCTGTCCCGATGCCTTACAATAAACATCCAATAGGTTTGAAACCGCTACTGCCCCCTCATTACTCGACTTGAACAACAACAGGCTATCATCCGCAAATAGGAGGTGATTTACAGCCGGAGCTGAAGTTGCCACCTTGATCCCACCCAACACAGATGACTGAGAACTTGTTTTAAGTAGGCACGAAAGACCCTCTGCTGCGATCAAGAAGAGGTAGGGGGAGATCGGATCTCCCTGTCGAATACCTCGTGATGGTGTGAAAGACACCAACTTCTCCCCATTAAATAGCACTGAGAAAGAGATAGAACTGATCATACTCATAATAATGTCAACCCACTGATGTGTAAAGCCTAGCTTGATCATAATTGCCTGGAGGTACGGCCACTCCACTCTGTCATATGCTTTCATCATGTCCAACCTCAGTGCGCAATGGCTGTTTGACCTGGACCTGCTCCTCTTCATAAAATGCAAACACTCATAAGCACAAATGATATTATTAGTTATAAGCTGGCCTGGAACAAAAGCGGACTGCTCCTCTGATATGATGTCGGGCAAGATGATTTTCAACCTGTTTGCAACAACCTTGGAGGCAATTTTCTATATGACATTGCATAAACTGATGGGACGAAATTGTGTTAGGAGAGTGGGGTTCATCACCTTGGGAATAAGCACGAGTATTGTATCATTAACACACGCCGCGCTTTCCTCCCCTTTAATTATCCAAAAAACTGCTGCAGTCACCCCGTCACCACAAATATCCCAGTGCCTCTGGTAAAAATGGGCTGGAAAACCATCCGGTCCCGGTGACTTTGTAGGGCTCATCTGGAAAAGCGCCTTCTTTACCTCCTCTTTTGTGTATGGAGCTGCCAGCATCTCATTCATCTGAGGTGTTACTTTCCTTGGAACGTGTTGGAGCACCCGGTCCATATCTGTCACCCCCTCCGTTGTGTATAGGCTCTTCTAAAAAGCAGTAACCCTCTCCTTCAATTCCACCAGATCCTCAACATGTGCTCCCAATGAGTTTGCTAAGGCTTTTATCAGATTCTTCTTTCTTCTTATGCTTGCCCGCAAATGAAAAAATCTGGTGTTTTTGTCTCCTGATGCCAGCCACTCAATCCTCGATCTTTGACGCCACATCAACTCTTCGCGGTGATAAAGTTCTACCAATTTGTCATTAATCTTGATCTCCAGGTGTGATGGACCAGCTCAAGCTGGGTCGCTCCTCAAGCGTTCAAGCTCGGCCGTCAACTTCTTTATCTCCTTCATGACACTTCCAAACGTTTATCTATTCCATTTGCCCAGATTGGAAGCCACCTTCTTGAGTTTCTCCTGCAACTCTTCTAGACTTAGCGCCGGTGTAACTCCTCCCCAACATTGCTGCATCGTTTCCTTCCACGAGTCATGAGTCTCCCACATCACCTCATATCTGAAAGGAGGTTTTGGGGGCGGTCTAACATGTTCATCAGTCATAGTGATTAGTATCGGACTATGGTCTGAGGTAGATGCGGTTAAATGCTTAACATACGCAGAGGGAAACCTCGCTGCTGTAACACCCCATGTAATTAACCACAGTGATCACCCTTAGTTAATGCCATGTCAGCAAGGTTAACAGTGCCTAGTCATCATTTACAACATATTGCATTTCAAACTCCTAATTCAAACTTCAAATTAATTTAAAGTGAAAATAAAAGTTGTTCCAAAATTGGAATCTAAAATGTTCATTAAATAGAAAATAATTCAGGGGCAATTATAAAATTGTAACCAACATCAATGGGATTAGATAAGTGCCCCTAACAACCTCAAACAGTGGCTAACAGCAACATTTAATAACCTTTTATTTAATCTAAGTTAAATACGAAATTATATTTTACCCAAACTAGTTTTTGGTGATATGTACTAATGCACTGCAATTTATGAGCTAGGTCACTTATTTTGTAAAAGTAGTTTAGTGGCTTAACAATTTACAAAACAGAAAAGAAAACAGAAAAAAATAGAAAAAGAAGAAAAGGGGCAAAGGCCTACTGTGCACTTGGGCTTCAAATGCTACAGCGCCGACCCAGCCCATCCCGCAGCATCTCCCACCTCCCACTGCTCATCCCCGCGCCGCTGTCGTCGCGCGCCGCGGTCGCCGCGCTAGGCCCCCCTCTTCTCACTCGACAGCGCGCTCCCGCGCCCGCGTGGAGGATAAGGGCGAGGCCCTGCGCACCCCCTGGCTCCTTCCTCGCCTCCCTCGCTCCTCCTCCCCCTCTGCCCGAGCCCATCTGAGCGGGCTCGTCGCCGTTCGCCGCTCGCAGACGCGGCCATCGAGCCCCTCCGACCTCGCCTTCGTGTCCTCGCGCTCTGGGGCCCTCGTCTTCATCGAGCTGGAGCTTTGCATCGACTCGGGGAGCAGCACAGTGACCTCCTCGTCTCCGTCAACAACCGCGGCCACCGGAACCTCACCGTCGTCGATCTCCCTCCTCTGCAGCTACTAAACGCCGCGCCGGCCACCGTGTGCCCCTACGTGAGCACCGCTACCCCCTCCTTTTCTACCCTGGACTTTTGCGTGGCCGTAGCCATCACGCCGCGTTGCCGTACTCCGGCCGCCGCCGTGGCTGCGAGCATCGCGCTCCCGAGCCACTACGGCCTCGCCCGTCCACCCTAGCGTGCTCAAGAAGCCCCGTAGCTGCTGACCCGCTGCTCATCTTGTTCGCTCGCGCCGTGTTTCACCGTTTCGGTGTAGTCCCGAACGCCGGCGCCGCCGCTGTCGTCACCGCGCTCGACTCCGGCCACCACTATTTGAGAGACCGCCACGAATGGATGCGCCTCGCTCCGCCCATTCGAATGGCGTAAGCCGCGCGGCAAATGGAGCCCTGTGCTGGTTTTCCGGCCAACTCCGGCGCGCTCCGCCGCGGGAAGGCTCGCCGGAGCTCTCTCCGGCGCCACGCCGACGTGGCTGGCCTGGCCCACACCCTGGGCCACTGGCCAGTGGGCCACCTGGCCCTAGTTGACCAGTTGACCTGGTCAACTATGCTGACTGGGCCGGCCCAGCAGCTGACAATGGGGCCCACTGCCCTCTAATTAACAAACTAATTTCACTAACTTAATTAACCAAACCTGACTCTGACAGGTGGGCCCAGATGCCTAATTAACTAAACTTAGTTTAAATCTAAACCCTGTTAGCCCCTGAGTATGACATGTGGGTCCCACTGGTCAGATTTGACCTGGTCAACCGCCACTGTTGACTGCTGATGTCACACATACATCATGCTAACGTCACCAAACACTATTCTGGATAATGCGAAATAATTAATTAAAATAATTCCAGAAATTCTTTAAAACTTAGAAAATTAATATAAAATAAACCGTATCTCGGATGAAAATACTTTGTACATGAAAGTTGATCCGAAAAATATGACAAATCCGAATACGCTCTCCGTTCATCTGTCACGTGTCCCTAGCATAGCGAACATGCAACCGTCCCCCTCCGTTTCATCTGTCCAAAAATGCCAAACTTCAGGAAAACTTTCTCGGATGTTATCCCCCTTCGTCGGTATCGAGTAGCACCGTGTTAGAACACCCCTAGCACCGCTTATCGTCTTGTCCTGCTTAGTAATGCATCTGTGTGCTTTGTATTTACTGTTTCTCCCCCCTGTTCTTCTCCGGTAGACCCCGGGACCGCTGTTGATGCCACTGTGATCGACTACATCATCGACAACCCTTTTCCCTTTCAGCGGAGCTTCCAGGCAAGCCCCCCTTGATCACTTCGATATCGCCCATTCCATTCTCTCTCATGCTTGCATTAGATTTTGCTACTGTTATTGTTTGCTCCTATTCTGATGCATAGCCTGCTTTTGTAACCTGCTCTGATACCAACCTGTGATGCCCCCGGCTTAATCATGCACTAACCAAACACGCAAATGCACACGATCAAGCCTATGGACTCACTTGAAGATATCACAACACAACTCTAAAACATAAATAAAGCCATACAAGCTTTATATTACAAGCTAGGGGCCTCGAGGGTTCAAAAACAAAAGCTCGCTTACAAGCGTCAACGGAAGCATCAGATATCTGAGTACAGATATAAAAGAAAACACAGATAGGCCTTAAGAAGGCGGGGCAAAGAAAACACTAGGATCGAAAAGGCGCAGGCCTCCTGCCTGGGACCCTCTGATCCTACTCCTGGTCGTCGGCAAGCTCGTAGTAGTAACCACCCACGGGGTGGTAGTAGTAGTCGTCGGCGGGGCAGCTGTCTCCGGGGCTCCGTCATCTGGTTGCATCAAACGGGTATGGGGAAAAAGAGGAAACAAGGCCACCGTGAGTACTCATCCGAAGTACTCAGCAAGCAAGGATCTACACTACATATGCAACATTATCAAAGAAATGCTGTATATGTGTGCTGGGCTGCAGAAATGCCAAAATAGAGAGAAGGCCTAGTCCTATCGACGACTAGCATCTTCAGCGGTCTTGCAGCATTAGAAGAGTGTAGACTAGTAAAGTATAAAGTAGTAGCAGTAATCAGTATCAATCTCGGCCAGAGATCCTTTCTCGACTTCCTGCGAGAAAACAATCCCAGAGCCATACTATCCATTTCTCATCTCATCGCTAAGTTCTAGTTGTATCGATCGGGATACAACTCCGAGCGTCCGTTACCGAGGATTTGGCTATGCATAGATTAGTTCTTCCCTACAGGGGTGCACCAACTTACCCACCACGATCGCTTAACTCTGGCCGCATCTCATCGCTAAGTTCTAGTTGTATCGATCGGGATACAACTCCGAGCGTCCGTTACCGAGGATTTGGCTATGCATAGATTAGTTCTTCCCTACAGGGGTGCACCAACTTACCCACCACGATCGCTTAACTCTGGCCGGACACACTTTTCTGGGTCATGCCCGGCCTCGGCTAAACGACACGCCGTAGTCCTACCTAGGCTCAGCAGAGAGGACCCCGTCGGTCTATATCCTAAGCGCTCAGGGGTCTTGGGCCATCACCCTATGCACTCCGGGTCGTTGCAAGCAGGGTGAAGCCAGGCACCACCTTTCTCCTGGGTGGTGCCGGTCCGTCCCGGCCACGATGCTGAGCTGGACGTCTGACAGAGCTTTTGGAAGAAACGTACGACGTAGAGTGCCCATAACTTATTCCCGCGTGATGGTTAGTGCTATCGGGCCAGAGGCCCACTCAGATCACATATCCAAATCGTTAGTGAATTGGTGGAGCGGCAACGAGCAGAGACTCACGATCGATGTGACCCCATCGCCCCGTCTCGAGGACTTGCGGCAAGGGCTAAGAATGCCCGGCCACGCCTCGTATTTATCTCTCAGGCACCCTCCAGGTTAACCCGTCTCCACAACATTCGCGGGTACCCCTCAGGGTCGACCCGCCTTTCCAAGTAACAATCGTAAAGTCCAAGTATCCGTGTGTCCATAACATCAGGGAATCCGAGGGTACCAACCTGTGACGACCCTGGCTTAATCGTGCACTAATCATACACGCAAATGCACACGATCAAGCCTAAGGACTCACTTGAAGATATCACAACACAACTCTAAAACATAAATAAGTCATACAAACTTTATATTACAAGCCAGGGGCCTCGAGGGCTCGAATACATAAGCTCGCATACAAGCGTCAGCTGAAACATCAGATATCTGAGTACAGATATGAAACAGAAACAGAGAAGCCTTTAGAAATGCGGGGCAAAACAAAAGCTACGATCGAAAGGCGCAGGCCTCTGATAACCCACAAGTATAGGGGATCTTTTGTAGCCTTCTTCGATAAATAAGAGTGTCGAACCCAATGAGGAGCTAAAGACAGAACAAATATTCCCTCAAGTTCTATCGACCATCGATACAACTCTACGCACACTTGACGTTTGCTTTACCTAAAACAAGTATGAAACTATTTTGCAAGAATAAAACTACGAGTACTTTGCGAGAATAAAAACTACGAATAAATTGCAAGGTAATAAAAGTGGATAGCTTTTGTCAACAAGAAAGTCATTTGTCCTTAGGCAATCGATAACAAGTACCAGTAATCATTCTTGTAATTTTATATGAGGGAGAGGCATGAGCTAACATACTTTCTCTACTTGGACCATATGCACTTATGATTGGAACTCTAGCAAGCATCCGCAACTACTAAAGATCATTAAGGTCGTGAAACCCAACCATAGCATTAAGTATCAAGTCCTCTTTACTCCCATAAGCCATAACCCACTTATCCGCGTTTAGGCTGCTGCCACCCCCGCAACACCGACAATAAGCAAACCATGAACATATTGCAACACCCTACAGCAAGGATCCCTCACGTTTGCGCGAGACGGAGGGCACCGTAGGACAACACCATAAATAAAATATACAATCATACCAACCAAGATCACGATTAACCCATAGGACAAAACGGATCTACTCAAACATCATAGGATAGCCAAATATCATTGGGAAATAATATATGGAGTTGAGCACCATGTTTAAGTAGAGATTACAGTGGGGAGAAGGGGTGTTACACCGCTGCATAGAGGGGGAGAAAGTTGGTGTTGACGGTAGCAAGATTGTTGATGTAGATCGCCGTCACGATCCTTGCCCCGGCGGCACTCCGGCGCCACCGGGAGAGAGGGGGAGAGAGCCCCCCTCCTTCTTCTTCTTCCTTGGACTCCCCCTAGATGGGAGGAGAGTTCCCCCTCTGGTCCATGGCCTCCATGGCGGCGGAGGGGCGGGAGCCCCTCCGAGATTGGATCTCCCTCTGTGTTCTCTTTTGTTTCACGTTCCTCAGATCTGGCCCTTCACCATTTCTTATATTCCCGGAGATCCGTAACTCCGATATCGCTGAGATTTTAACACGATTTTTTCCATAAAATATCTTTCTTGCGCCAGAAGAAGGGCTCCAACCGACGTTCGAGGAGGGCACAAGACACCAGGGCGCGCCTGGGGACTGGGGCGCGCCCTGGTGGGCTGTGGGCACTGTGGGCCCTCATTTGCGTTGATTCCACCTCCCAAAAATCACATAAATTCCAAAATAATTCTCCATAAATTTTTATCGCGTTTGGACTGCGTTTGATATGGATTTTCTGTGATACAAAAAACATGCAAAAAAACAGGAACTGGCACTGGGCACTGGATCAATAGGTTAGTCCAATAAATCATATAAAAAGTTGCCAAAAATATGTGAAAGTTTTATAATATTGGCATGAAACAATAAAAAATTATAGATACGACGGAGACGTATCAGCATCCCCAAGATTAATTCCTGCTCGTCCTCGAGTAGGTAAATGATAAAAAAGATAATTTTTGATGTGGAATGCTACCTAGCATAAACTTCATCATATATCTAATCATGGCATGAATATTAAGACACGAGTGATTCAAAGCAATAGTCTATAATTTGACATAAAAACATCAATACTCAGGCATCCCAACAAACAATCATGTCTTTCAAAATATCAACGCTAAAGAAAGCTATCCCTACAAAATCATATAGTCTTGTCATGCTCTCTCTTCTTAACACAAAGTATTTCATGCACAACCCCGATGACAAGCCGAGTAATTGGTTCATACTTTTTAACGCGCTTCAGCTTTTTCAACCCTCACGCAATACATGAGCGCAAGCCATGGATATAGCACTACGGTTGGAATAGTGTATAATGATAGGGGTAAATATAGAGAAGACAAAAAGTAAGAAAGTCTCACATCGATGCGGCTAACCAACGGGCTATGGAGATGCCCATCAATCGATATCAATGCGAGGATTAGGGATTGCAATGCAACGAATGCACTAAGAGCTATAAGTGTATGAAAGCTCAATATGAAAACAAAGTGGGTGTGCATCTAATCCTATAATGAAAAATTCCCACTAGTATATGAAAGTGACAACATAGGAGACTCTCCATATGAAAAACATGGTGCTACTTTGAAGCACAAGTGTGGAACTAGCATGCCCCTTCTCTCTTTGTATTTTTATTTTTTTTCTTTTCCCTTTTTTTTCTTCTTTTTCTTTTTCCTTTTTTTCTTTTTCCTTTTTTTTTCTCTCATTGTCCGGATTCTCATCCCGACTTGTGGGGGAATCATAGTCTCCATCATCCTTTCTCACTGGGGCAATGCTTTAATAATGAAAATTGATGATCATCACACTTCTATTTATTTATAACTCAAAAGAAATAAAAATTACAACTCTATACCTAGAACAAAATATGACTGTATATGAATGCCTCTGGCAGTGTACCAGGATGTGCAATGATCTAGCGTAACATCTATAAAAAATGATGCACGGTGGCTGAGCCACAACTACTATGTCAGCTATATGATCATGCAAAGCAATATGACAATGAATGCTCAAGTCATCAAAACGGAAGCAGTGGAAGTTGCATGGCAATATATCTCGGAATGGCTATGGAAAGGCCATAATAGGTAGGTATGGTGGCTGTTTTGAGGAAGATATAACAAGGCTTATGTGTGATAGAGCGTATCATATCACGGGGTTTGGGTGCACCGGCGAAGTTTGCACCGACTCTCGAGGTGAGAAAGGGCAATGCACGGTACTGTAGAGGCTAGCAAATTGCGAAAAGGTAAGAGTGCGTATAATCCATGGACTCAAATTAGTCATAAAGAACTCATATACTTATTGCAAAAGTTTATTAGCCCTCGAAGCAATGTACTACTACGCATGCCCCTTGGCGGATAGATTGGTAGGAAAAGACCATCGATTGTCCCCGACCGCCACACATAAGGAAGACAATCAATAAAAAATCATGCTCCAACTTCATAGCATAACGAGAGACTATACGTGCATGCTTCGGGAATCACAAACCTTAACACCAATATTCCTACTAACCACAACCATTTACTAGTACCTCCCACATATTCCATCTCTATATCGCAAAACTATTGCAAGGAATCAAACATATCATATTCAGTGATCCATAAGTTTTATGTAGGATTTTATGACTATCCATGCAATTGACCAATTCCCGTTGACTCTCTAAATAGATATAAGTGAAGCAAGAGAGTTTAATTCTTTCTACAAAAGACCATGCTCTAACAAATATAAGTGAAGCAAAAGTGCATTCTACAAATAACAGTTTTCTATGTGAAGAGAAACAGGCAATCCAAACTTCCAACGATACAAGTTAAGCACATGAAGCATTCTATAAAGCCATACTCAAAAGATATAAGTGAAGTGCAATGAGCATTCTATAAATCGACCATGGACTATCTCATACCAGCATGGTGCATAAAATAAAAATAAAAAATAAACACAAAAGACGCTCCAAGATTCACACATATCACATGAACGAAACGAAGATGAAAACATACCGATAGTTGTTGAAGAAAGATGGGATGCCTTCCGGGGCATCCCCAAGCTTAGACGCTTGAGTCTCCTTGAATATTTACTTGGGGTGCCTTGGGCATCCCCAAGCTTGAGCTCTTGCCTCTCCTCCTTCTCCTCATATCGAGACCTCCTCAATCTTTGATCACTTCATCCACACAAAACTCAACAGAAAGCTCGGTAAGATCCGTTAGTATAATAAAGCAAATCACTACTCTAAGTACTGTTGCAAACCAATTCATATTTTGTTTTTTCATTTTAGCTACTGTAATATAACTTTTCCATGGCTCATACCACCAATAAAAATCGATCATTTCATCAAAACAAGCAAAACAATGCATCAAAAACAGAATCTGTCTTAAACAGGACAGTCTGTAGCAATCTGAACACCTACCATACTTATGGTACTCCAAAAATTCTGAAAAATTAGGACCAAATAAACAATTTGTATAGAAAGACTGCGCAAAAATTTCCAAAAGCTTTTGACGTTCCAGTAAGAAAAAGTAAAATCACGCACTACAGCCAAAGTTTCTGTTTCTGCACCGCACATACCAACAAGCAATCTAGTCATCCTAAAGGCAAATCTTGGCACATTATTTTTATAATACAATGGATTTGTACAAGGGGATAATTAATTTTATGAGAATATTCATGAAAAATTCTATATTGTTTCCATGAGCATGAACACAAGTGTTCAAAGTCGACCCTCACTTCTCCAATGCATCACCTTCCAATCGCTTCTCTTTTTGTGAAGTTTTAAGGTTCCCCTCTATATTTTTTTTGTTTTTAAACTTTATAAAAGCACTCAACAGAAATAATGACTCTCTAAAACTTCCGGGTTGTCTCCCTGATAGCGCTTTCTTTAAAGCCATTAAGCTAGGCATAAAGTGCTCAAGTAATGGATCCACCCGGATCCCAAGGTATATCAAAGCCAATTTTAATTAACAATGATTTGGCATTTAGTAGTGAACACAAAGCAACATAAATCGTGCAATGACGAAGTCTAACTCTCTTCCTATGCATCGGCATGTCATACAAGAACAATTCATGCACATCAAGTAAAGGCCAATACATAGCATAAGCAGTTTCTTGCAATTTTATCGTGTTGGAAACATAGAGAGATGGAGATATAGTTCCTCTCTCATAATAATTGCAAGTAGGAGCAGCAAGCACATGCATATTATATTCATCAAAATCATCATGTGCAACGATAAAAGGCAACCCATCAACATAATCCTTAATAAGTGCAAACTTCTCCGATATAGTGTAGTTTGGAGAATTCAAAAAGATAATAGGACTATCATGTGTGGGTGCAATAGCAACAATTTCACTCTTAACATAAGGAACTATAGCAAGTTCATCTCCATAAGCATAATTTATATTGGCATCAAGGTCACAAGCATAGCAATCATCAAGTTCATCAAAAATGAATATTTCAAACGAATCAACGGGATCATAGCAATTATCATAGCATTCATCATTCGGTAAGAACGAAGGGGCATTAAACAATGTATGAGTTGAAGAGTTACTCTCATTAGAAGGTGGGCACGGGTGATCAATCCGCTCTTCCTCCGCTTGTTCTTCGCTTTCCTCATCATCTTTTTCATCCAATGAGCTCACTGTTTCATCAATTTCTTCTTCCATAGACTCCTGCAAAATATTAGTCTCTTCTTGGACAGCGGAGAAGTCCTCAATATATGGTTTAATATAAGCATTAGAAGAATAATTTTCATAGCAATATTTAAGTATGGCAAAAATTTCAGATTTGTAAAGAGTAGCATCATACTTTTCAATCAAAGAAGCAATTTCATAAGCACCCTTAAAAGCAACAAATTCCTCAATTTGTTCAATATCATAATAATTATAAACACCCTTGGCATAAGAAGATAAAATTCCATTATCTCTAAACTTACATTGATAAGGAAGGTGTTTCTTAGGGTCTTCAGAACAACAAGTAAAATCATGTATTTCACATAAATTCCAAGCATAGCATTGCATAGTATTAATTTGATGTAGTAAAAGTTTCCCTTTTTGAGATAAACAGTGTCGCACAAAACAAGCATGCTCATCTAATGATTTTCCCTCAACTAAGCTAGTTGGGTTTTCAGCACGAGCACAAATGGATCGAAGATGATCCAAATAGAAAGCTTCAGTAGTATGATAGATTTTGGGTGGTTCTTCAACTATTGGTTTAGTAGGTACAACTAATTTTTTTGGTATTTTATGTTTCCTACCCATAACTAAAGATAGAAAACAAGAACACAAAATAAAAATCTACTTAGTGATAAAGCAAACAAGCACACACGAGAATATTCACTCCATGCTATTGCTCCCCGGCAACGGCGCCAGAAAAAGGTCTTGATAACCCAGAAGTATAGGGGATCGTTTGTAGCCTTCTTCGATAAATAAGAGTGTTGAACCCAACGAGGAGCTAAAGGCAGAACAAATATTCCCTCAAGTTCTATCGACCACCGATACAACTCTACGCACACTTGACGTTTGCTTTACCTAAAACAAGTTTGAAACTATTTTGCAAGAATAAAACTACGAGTACTTTGCGAGAATAAAAACTACGAATAAATTGCAAGGTAATAAAAGTGGATAGCTTTTGTCAACAAGAAAGTCATTTGTCCCTAGGCAATCGATAACAAGTACCGGTAATCATTCTTCTAATTTTATATGAGGGAGAGGCATGAGCTAACATACTTTCTCTACTTGGATCATATGCACTTATGATTGGAACTCTAGCAAGCATCCGCAACTACTAAAGATCATTAAGGTCGTGAAACCAAACCATAGCATTAAGTTTCAAGTCCTCTTTACTCCCATACGCCATAACCCACTTATCCGCGTTTAGGCTGCTGTCACCCCCGCAACACTGACAATAAGCAAACCATGAACATATTGCAACACCCTACAGCGAGGATCCCTCATGTTTGCGCCAGATGGAGGGCACCGTAGGACAGCACCATACATAAAATATACAATCATACCAACCAAGATCACGATTAACCCATAGGACAAAACGGATCTACTCAAACATTATTGGATAGCCAAATATCCTTGGGAAATAATATATGGAGTTGAGCACCATGTTTAAGTAGAGATTACAGCGGGGAGAAGGGGTGTTACACCGCTGCATAGAGGGGGAGAAAGTTGGTGTTGACGGTAGCAAGATTGTTGATGTAGATCGCCGTCACGATCCTTGCCCCGGCGGCACTCCGGCGCCACCGGGAGATAGGGGGAGAGAGCCCCCCTCCTTCTTCTTCTTCCTTGGACTCCCCCTAGATGGGAGGGGAGTTCCCCCTCTGGTCCATGGCCTCCATGGCGGCGGAGGGGCGGGAGCCTTTCCGAGATTGGACCTCCCTCTCTGTTCTCTTCTCTTTCGCGTTCCCCAGATCAGGCCCTTCACCGTTTCTTATATTCCCGGAGATCCGTAACTCCGATTGCGCTGAGATTTTAACACAATTTTTTTCCATAAAATATCTTTCTTGCGCAAGAAGAAGGGCTCCAACCGACATTCGAGGAAGGCACAAGACACCAGGGTGCGCCTGGGGCCTGGGGAGCGCCCTGGTGGGTTGTGGGCACTGTGGGCCCCCGTTTGCATTGATTCCACCTCCCAAAAATCACATAAATTCCAAAATAATTCACCGTAAATTTTTATAGCGTTTGGACTTCGTTTGATATGGATTTTCCGCGATACAAAAAACATGCAAACAAACAGGAACTGGCACTGGGCACTGGATCAATAGGTTAGTCTAATAAATCATATAAAAAGTTGCCAAAAATATGTGAAAGTTGTATAATATTGGCATGAAACAATAAAAAATTATAGATATGACGGAGACGTATCAGCCTCCTGCCTGGGACCCTCCGAACCTACTCCTGGTCATCGTCCAGCTCGTAGTAGCACTACTGGAAACTGGGAATTTGCCATCAGTCAGCTCTTTGCCGTCTGCTAGCGGACTGCAAAGAAGGTCTTTGCCTTCTGCTTACAAAAAATAGACGGCAAAGAACTGACAGACGGCAAAGAACCTGATTGCCATCAGCCAATTCTTTGCCGTCTGCTGGCAGACGGCAAAGATTCTTTGCCATCTGTTGGCAGATGGCAAAGAGCTGGGTGGGTCCAGTGGACGCCAGCGCTGTAACGGCCCACCAGCCCCACCTCTTTGCCAACTGCCAGCAGATGGCAAAGAATCTTTGCCGTCTGCTGGCAGACGACAAAGAGGTGGGGCTTGTAACGGCGCACCAGCCCCACCTCTTTGCCGTCTGCAGCAGACGGCCAAGATTCTTTGCCATCTGCTAGCAGTCGGCAAAAGGTGGGGCTATTTTTTTTCGGGTTAAAAAAAACCGTTGCACTCTTTGCCGTCTGCTGGAGGGGCAAAGAGGTGGGTGGGGCAACGGTTTTTTTTAACCCAAAAAGAAAAGAGCAAATCAAAGAGGGGAAGAGCAACCGGAAAAGCATAGTAAGGAAAACCAATACGAGAGACGCCGAGATAGGAGAGGGAGAGGAGGTGGGGCAACGTTTTTTTTTAAATGGTTGCACCTCTTTGCCGTCTGCCAGCAGATGTCAAAGATTCTTTGCCATCTGCTGGCAGTCGGCAAAGAGGTGGCTGGGGCAACGGTTTTTTCTAAGCCAAAAAAAATAAGATCACCTCTTTGCCGACTGCCAGCAGACGGCAAAGATTCACCTCTTTGCCATCTGCCAGCAGACGGCAAAGAGAGAGAGAGAGAGGGAGGAGGTGGGGCAACATTTTTTTCACCCGAGACCCCAGCTCTCTCACCCCGCAGCCCTGACTGCACTCACCCCCGCAGCCCCGACCGCGCCGCCGCCCCGACGCGCCGCGCGCCACGCCCGCCCCTCCCCGACCCACGCGCCCCCCGCTGGCGCCCCAGCCCCCACGCCCCGCGTCAGCCCGCCCCGACAACCGCGCCCCGCGTCAGCCCGCCCCGGCCCGCCGCTCCCTGACCACCGCGCCCCCGCCTCGTGCCCGGGATCCCCCTACCTCCCTCTCTTTCTCCCTATCCCCACCCTCCTCCGCGTCCAGACCGTCCCGTCCTCCCTTCCACCAGCCGCACTCCCGGCCTCTCCTCCTCCTCCTTTCCCTCTACTCCCCCCGCATCCTACCATCACCTCTACCACCCTCCTACTCTAGCAGGGAGCTTATCACGTTCTCTGTTTCCTCACCCAATGGTGGACTCCCTCATACCTGTCCTTCCCTTCGATCATAGCACCACCGCTACCCCTTTCGCTCGACTCCCGTCCCTCCTGGAGCATCTCGCCGCCGCCACCACTTCCTGCAACAGCACACTGCACACGGCACCATCTCTGCCACTCCCTCCTCCGGCAGCAAGGAGGCCAACTCTGCTCCTTCCAGTGTAATGCAAATTGCAAGACTGGACTCTCTCATGCAACACAGCAGCAGGGCATTTTTTCTTTCTTTTTACTGTTTTTTAGTTTTGTTTGTGCAAGATAAATTTATATGCTGATGTGTAGATGTGTAGATGCTAATGTAGATCAGTAGAATAGATGCTCCTGCTCCTGCCCTTTGATTTAAGTCTAATACATGCTGTTGCTGCCCTTTGATTTAAGTCGCTATAGATGAATAGATGCTGCAATTCTTTGATAATTTGGTATTGTAGATTTGTAGAGCTTGCTGTGTAGTGCTGCTAATAAAGTAATAAATGTTGCTGCCCTTGTGATGTTATTTATGTTTTCTGATTGGCATTTGGCTGTGTGCTACTGCTAGCAAAAGCAAAGTAGCAAGAAACTATGTTATTTATGTTTTCTGATGACCTTGTTAAACTTGTTTGAACTTTGAACTATTCTGGACCTTCTTCTGTATTTGCTTGCAAAGCAGCAAGACTATTATATGCACTGCTGTACTCCAGCCGACCAAGACGATAACGATAAGCAATATCCCAAACAGTGCTTCAAATCCTAGAAAATGTAGCGGCGCCTTTGTTCTTTTGGGCCATGTATGCTTAGATCTGTCTGTGGAGAAGCTTGGTTATTCGTTGCAAATCGAGTGGTAGCATGAGGCATCGTTGCGGTCATAAGAACTTACTGTCGTTTAGATGTGCTGGTGGTGCGATAGGTTAATACCGTGGTAATTTTTAACTCCTCGTTCATTAGTTGATTCCTGCTATTTGCCCATAGTCGTTAACAGCATATCATAAATCTCTCATGATGTGACTAAAGCTTGGTGTTTCACTGCTAGTATGGGCTCTTCTCTGATCATTTGGGCCCAATAGTATCTTGGTGTCTGTTGAGTGATAGTGTCTAATCTAAATTTTTGATGTAGTAGCCATTGTTGTATGGTTCATTTGGAGTTTGGCAAGTGCTGACTGAAGTCTAGATTGATTTTCCAGTTTGTTCTATTCCTTTGTATGATAAGACTATATTTTGTGGTTGTAATTGTTCTGATGGTTTAAACTTGATCTGTTCTGCAGACCAAGAAGTCTTTCCTCAAGCAGCGAAAGGTTTTCCTCAGGTGAGGAGTTTGATTACCCTTCCTTATGTGCCGTTCTTGTTTAGCAATGTACGTATCTTGTGTTGTTCCAATGTAATGGCCATACCCTAACAATGTTTTTCTGTTTAATTTAGCACGAAGAAGGCTGACAAGGCAAAGAGGCCCGGCAAGGCTGGCAACCGCTTCTGGAAGAGTGTTGGCCTTGGTTTCAAGACCCCAAGGGAAGCGATCGAAGGTAAACCATAGGCTGTTCCTTCTATCTTAGCACAGTTTTCAAACTCAAGTAGGTGCTGTCAGTCTTGATGAATGCATGCAAGTATGTGCTTGAGATTATACTTCAGTACCATTTCTCCTGGCTTAGCTAGCTAGCTGTCCACACAAATAATTGAAGCCTATCAGTAGTCACAGTGATTGTCATTGGTGGATCCACTGCCAATTTTCTTTTGGTCATGTGGAAACAATTTGAGCCATGAATTATACTTTGTACTGTTTCTGATATTTTGTTGCTTATAGATTTAGGATATGCTTATAGATGTTTTGAGGATCATGTAGCAGGCTTTTCTTTACAGTCCACTTTTGCCAGATAGAATTTATCTTTGTCCTTTTGACACCACGACACCCAGACACAACACCCCCGACCCTCAACACCTCTTCGGCCTCCTGTTGACCGAAAAGGTGCTTTTCGGCCCTCCAGAGGCCGACGGGGTCATATATTTGTGAATTATGAGTTAGGTCATATATTTTCCAATTTTGTTATGAAAAACATCATATATATTTGTGTTGATCGGGTGGATTTAAATGTGCAGTTGTTTCGTTGCTGCGAGGGTCTGGTGTTCGACGACCTCCCCGTGCGTTCGACGAGCTCCGCCCCTGTGTTCGTGGGTGAGCACAAATGACATCTCCTCCTCCACCCTTCATTTGCTCTGTTCCAGTCTTCATGCCGATGAAACATGCTAGCTGTAGGTAGATTGAATCATCAGTATGCGTGACCACTATGCGTCTCCCGTTCGAAAGGGTTACATCTATAAATATGCATGCATTTGCATATTTATAACCGTGATTCTTTCAAATTGTCCAACGTTATCCATGGACAGCCCGAGTATGTGTAGATTGGGTTCGTTTTCCCATATGCTCTTCTCCGGATCCGATGTAGAATTTCGTCAGTGCCTCCCTGTTGTTCTCCGGGTACACATCCTCTCTGCTTATTGCCGAGACGTGTATCAGGAGAACAGCGGGGAGGTGCTGCCGAAATTATGCGTCGGATCTAGAGCAGAGCATGGGAAAATGAACCCAATCTACACATACTCGGGTGGGATTAGGACCTATATTTACCTATTAGCGTCTAGGTTGCATGGACGTAATAAAACTGACAAACTCCATTAACTGATGAACCTGGTTTGCTGAATTATGTATATATTTCTTGTGTGTCCATTAGCTACGCAAGATGAGTGATCGTGCGTGGATGTACACCGGCCACACTAGTCAGGAAGAAATGACCACTGAATGGTTCACAAAAACCAAGAAGTTTGTGACAGCCGCATTTGCAAATGGCCAGAGAAAAAACTGGTGCCCCTGGGTCCGGTGCGACAATTGGCACAAGAGGACAGAGGATGAAATGGGTAAACACCTACAGAAGAGTGGTTTTATGCCCGGTTATACGGTGTGGACATTTCATGGTGAGTCTGCCCAACGTGCCAGAGCTGAGGTGGTTCGTCGTCGCACCGACGAGCATGGTACCGGGATGGAAGACATGGTGCAAGACTTTGATGATGCTCGGGATTCGGACAAGGAGATGGAGGAATCTGCAAAGGCTTTCAATGAAATGTTGGAGTCTTCAAAACGTCCTCTCCACGAGCACACTAAGCTTTGTCAGCTGGATGCCATCTCACAAGTAATGGCTCTGAAGGCTCAATTCAACTTGGGCAGAGAATGCTACGACGCGATGATGACAGTATTTGGACGCTTTCTACCCAAAGGCCATGTAATGCCTGCAAACCTGTACCAGTCGGACAAAATCCTCCGTGCACTTAAGATGCCCTATGAGAAGATACATGCCTGTGAGAAAGGATGTGCCTTATTTAGGCTTGAGTATGCGCACTTGAACTATTATCCCATTTGCAAGTCTTCCAGGTATGTTGTGGTAGACAACGGTATGGGTGAGAAGACGCAGACCAAAATCCCCGTTAATGTTCTTCGGTATATGCCAATCGTACCAAGACTTCAACGTCTTTTCATGGTCGAAGAGACGGCCAGACAGATGACATGGCACAAAATGGGGAAAAGAACCGAACTAGATGCAGATGAGAATTAGATGATGGTACACACATCGGATGCTTTTGCGTGGAAGAAGTTCGATGAATTACATGGGGATAAGGCGGCACATCCAAGGCATCCTCGAGTCGCCATCAGCACAGATGGGTTTAGTGTGTTTGCACTGACGGCAACCCAATACAGTTGTTGGCCTGTATTTGTCATTCCACTCAATCTCCCCCCCGGACAGATTATGCAAAGAAAGAACATTTTCCTGACGTTGATAATTCCAGGGCCCAACTATCCGGGGAAGAATATGAATGTGTACATGCAGCTGCTTAAGGATGAATTGCATGAAGCTTGGGATAATGGGTTCAAGACATAGGACGCCGCTAGCAAAAAGAACTTCATAATGCGTGTCTGGTACATGTACTCGATGCATGACTTGCCGGCGTATGCGCTATTTGTTGGCTGGTGTGTCCACGGAAGGTTCCCGTGCCCCACATGCAAGGCATCTCTTGAGTTTCGTTGGCTGCAGGCGGGTCGCAAGTATACTTGCTTCGACTTGCATAGACCGTTCCTGGATCCTCGCCATAAGTTTAGAAAAGACAAGAAGAACTTCATCAAAGGTAGAGTTGTCAAAAACTCTGCACCACCTGCGTTGACAGGCCAACAGACCCTGGATCAGTTAAACGCTCTCGAGCCAGATCCAGAGCGTCCAGGGTATTTCAAGGGGTATAATAAGGAACACGCCTGGACTCACAAGATCTGCTTGTGGGATCTGCCTTACTTCAAAGACCTCCTTTGCCGACACAACATCGACGTGATGCACACTGAAAAGAATATCGCCGAGGCCCTCTTTGGTACATTGTTCGGCATAGAGGGGAAGTCAAAGGATAATCCTAAGGCTAGAGTCGATCAGCAGGAGCTATGTGATAGACCGTTACAGAACATGCGACAACCGAAAGGAAAGAAGAACCGGACGAAGCCAAAGGCCTGGTTCAATCTTGGAAGGCCAGCTATGAGGGAAATTATCTTGTGGGTGAAAATGCAGTTGATGTTCCCCAATGGGTATGCAGCGAATCTAAAGAGGGGAGCGAGTCTTGAAAAATTGAAAATATTTGGTCTCAAGAGTCATGATTGGCACATATGGCTTCAGCGGGTAATGCCGGTGATGTTGCGTGGCTTTATCCCTGAGGATGAATGCCTGATCCAAAGAATGATGGGTATGTGAAGATTCACAGATTTTACATAGGTTGGTTTAGGCCTTGCATCTTATTTCGGTGGAAGTGGAACCTGCAATCCAAATTTCTCGCATGCACAAATAGTTTCTTATTTAATCCTATGGGTTGCTAAGTGCATATTAATGGTTCCATTGCTCAACCACGAATTAACAAGATGAATTCTTCATGGAACCCAAGATCAAATTCTTCATGTGCCTCTTGTTCCAAAATAGACTTGTAAGTCACCACAAACCATCTTGGAGCAAGGAACTGGAAACATATTACTATTTGCGTGCTTCAGGAACTGTGATTCGCATGTAATTTCTTCAATAAAAATTTTGATCTCTAACTTTCTAATTCAATTAATAAGCCCTTGGACATATTATTTGCAAAGAGCTTGGCAGCATGCTCATGTGGTTAAATTTGAGTTACCACTAGAGTTCGAAAATTATAAGAGTGCTTCAGTACACTTCCTCCCCCATGCAGTAAAGCAGTGAAGGTGAGTCTCTACAGTTTCTCTGCTTATACGTAAGGCTAGCGAGTAGGTTGATGTGATGAATAAGATGAACAACAATGTATTAAGAGAGGATTGTTGGAGGTAAAAAAACTTCTCGGTGCCCACTTTGAGAATGGGTTGATTATTTGCTAAAGAAATCCTAGTAGGTTTAGGTTGCTGAGTTTGGTTAGGTCTAAATAGTGATCAACTCTGCCATGTTATTAGGTTTGGAGTATTTTCGATTTTTCACCTGAGTGGGCGTATATATTTAATTCCACACATCAGGCTGTGTAATTATGCGTTGAGTTGATCACTTGTACCATACCAGTGTAGAGTGGTCGGTGGATAGTTCGTGCCTGTAAGAATCAGTTGCATGACATGTATTATATCGATCTGGCTTAAGGCTACTGCCCGTGCTTGATTGAATTACGACAAGATGAGCGACGGCGAAACTCGTCGCTAGTGCTAATTTTCAGATCGCGGCTGTCTTGATGTTTGCACCGCAACGGAGGCTTTGAACTGCCACAACCTCGTGCTCAACCCATCGCCGTGCTAATAGCTCCACGAACGATTTTCTTACCGACGCACATGGTGGCTACTTGGATGTCTCTAGTTGGTCCCTACTGCCAGTTCCACTTGTTTTTCTTCAGGTCTTTTGTCATCCTGAGGCCTACCATTCGTAAACTATTCTAAAAAAACTCTTATGTTCTATCTGAACCATCCAAGGAGCTAGTGAATTCAGGAGAGGGAGAGAACTGAGAGCCAGAATCACCGAATTGCACAAGGCTACTACGAGTCTGCAATATATATGCAGACATCACCAACCTCCTCTCTTTGGATCCAAAGCTATTTTATAGCGGCCGGATCCAGCCTGCGGTCCTCCCTCAGTATGGATATGGATGGGATTGATCTTAACCACGAGTAAAAAGTACAGAGCTATAACGTTCTCCTAGTTTGTCTGCACTAAATTTTACACCGACCATGATGTTCGATTTGCTTAACATAAGCTACAGTCATCTTGTGAATATACTGTTCATTTACAAAGAGCTTGGCAAAATGGTGGTGTGTGCGTCACAATGATCTAGATGCCGAGGGACTAACCTCTTTGGAAAAAAAAATAGTTCTAGCAAAGTAGTACTCCCTCCGTCCCAAAATAAATGTCTTAACTTTGTACTAACTTTAATACAAAGTTATACTAAAGTTGAGACGCTTATTTTAGAACAGAAGGAGTAGTTAATTAGCAACTAATTGCAATTTTGTTTGACTAAAATAAATCGATCTATTTCTATTCTAAACTGATTCTTACTGCAAGGTCTTAATTAAGTCAGATCATTTCTGTAATTATACAACAATTTTTATTGGGATTACTTCAGCATAATTTGCCTATGTACTAAAAAAATTGAGCTTTTTTCTGGTTGAGCAACACCTATCTGATAGCTGGCCCATATGATCCCAAGTGAAGCAGAGCCTACAAGGCCGACAATTTGGTGTATCTACTGATCGCGAGAGCAACTAAGTGAGGGTACCCCTTGCCGGAGCCCCTCAAGGGTCACTTTTGGTGGGCTGAGAACACGCCAAGTGGGCCTTCCACATGTCGCGAGCTGGGCACTTATTTGGGATTTCGTTTATTTTTTATTTTCCTGTACGCGCTTTTGGGTCTTAGATGGTTTTCTTTTCAGGTTTTTCTAGTTTTTGGCTTTTGCCCTATTTTCCCTAGGTTTCAAAAAAAAAGCGTGAAAAAATACATTTTTCTTTTCTTTTTCTTCCGCGACAGGCACAAATTAACTTCTTTTGGAAGCACCAATTTGCTTCCGGGAGAGGCACATATTTACTTCTCCTGCAGGTACAGATTTGCTTCCACCAGTGCATCCCGAAAAAGGAAAAAAACGTTGCTTCACAGAGAGGCAGATATTTACTTCTCATGGAGGCACGCATTTGATTCCGTGAGCTGTGCCTCTCGAAAAAGAAAAAATGCATATTTTTCTTCTGCAAGAGGCACATATTTACTTTTCGCGGAGGCACAGATTTGCTTCCGTGAGCTGTGCCTCTCGAAAAATGCTCTCATAGAGTTTGAGAACTGCGTAGGACTGATAAAGCAAAAATTCAAAAAGAAAAACAGCTTGGGGCTTGCACTCTTCACCCACAACACAACCTTGTGTTGCATGCAACAACAAACAGAGAGAAGTCATAGGTCTTCCTATTATTTCATCAACCACATGGTTGATTGCATGCGGAAGCATACAACCTTCACAAGCAAGGCTGACATGACCAACTAGGGGAGAACCTTTGCCATTCTCACACCAAGTGATATTCGAGTTGAGTTTAGACGGATGCAGAGCACCCTTGCAACCATCATCGACAATGATGTCGCCGACAAGAAGGGGACGTACTACGACGACTCACAAGAAACCCTAGAGAAGCGGTGGAATAGGTAGCATGCAGCGACATCAAACCTCAACTGGGTAGCCCTTACCATACCTTTTGTGTCACTCGGAACTTAAGCCCTTTAGTCTGTAACGTTACTGCTTGTTGCATGTATCGAGACTTGATTACTCTAGCATGGCAGCAAAATGAGCCCTTTGGCTCATAGATGCTACCCTGGGCGAAAAATTAGCCCTTTGTTGGTTCATAAATGTTGCCATCATTTGCTATGTAATCTTCCAATATAGGTTGGATTCATGTAAAATGTATTACATAATAACATTCACTATTTAATTGCATAATACTTATTATTTTCGTATGTATGAAATTAGCAAATGTTGTAGCAAAAAACACTTCGTGGCTGTATTTCTGTTATCCCTCCAAAACAAGATAGTAGTGTTTGCTATTAGCAAGACGTTGCTAATTTAATCACAAACTAGAAGCGTTCGCATAAATCGCACACTCGGACTAGCTCTGACATAAGTGACGTTTAAGGAAATAAAACATCGCCAGTGCTCTACAACTTGGCGACTTTATGGAAGACAACACACTGCTAGTTAGTAGCACAGTAATCGCGTGCGGCCCACACGCTGCTAGCAGCACCGCACTAGCTGCGTGCGTGACACATGCTGCTACCCTTACCTTATACCGTCAGCGTCACACTGGCGGCATCCACTCAGAGCGGGGTTGGTGGGCTATCCCGCACGCGGCTTGTAGGGGGTTCCTGTATTAGTGTGCGAAAATCCCTAAGAGCATCTCTTAACCGGTAAACATTGTTGAAGCACAATCCTTAAACAACTGTTCATGTGGATCAGGCAGGGTGTCATCATACCATACCTAGAATTCATCCTTTTGGTCTTTCTCCTCGTTCCACTAGGTAGTTTGTATGCTCCTTCAGGTTCATCTTTTTCATCATTTGTGCCAAAATCACTAGGAAAATAGAAATCATCTGCTTCAGGCTACCAATCTGGGTTTTTTTCCTTTTGATAGGCTCATGGTGGTATCTACTAGTTGGAGTAGGATTTCTCGCTCGCTTCAGTTTCTATACCATTGATGTATCTTCTATTGGAGATTCCTCTTCAGAGGAAGATGAAAGCTGTACTTACACATGTTTACCATCTAAATCTGACTGCACTTCATCAGTGTACCCCTCAAAATGCCTAAAGTGAGCTTCTCTCTGAATACTGCTCTTCACAAGCTCACCCTTTCTTTCTTTCTCTCTCTTCTCCACCTCAGTGTACTCCTCTACCCTCTTCCAAGTGCACCTTTGTTGTGTGTTAATACAATATTCAACAAAGAAGCTATGTATATCTCCATCTTCTGGACCTTCCTCATCAGCTCTGACCACTATTATGTTCTAAAGCTTTGCATTGTCAAACAAGATCAACATCTGCTGCCCATCATTTTCACTACCTATATTCTCTACACCTTCTAATCCTTCTCGCCATCCTTAACATAGTACATGTAATCTTCAGCTCCACAACCCTCACTCCCAATCACGGAGATCATAGTCAAAAAAGATATGTCTGACTAGTAAGTTCTTCTAACCACAGCATCTCTACCTTGGAAATGAGATCTGATTTCCCATGGGTCATACAAACTGGAAACATAAATGGAATTCTAATTCAATGCCCAGCACAATATTGCTACAATTTTTAGTTTCCAATGTTCTGGTCTCTTACAGTTTAAAATTTTAGTTTACAGTTCTTAGACTAATTTTTTCAGTTTACAATTTTCAGCACAATATTACAACTCTTTGAGTTATGACAGTTTGGTGAAGACACAATATCAAATTGCAAACTTGTGTTTTTGCAAAATGCAGATACATTACTAAAACTTGGTGCATTCTAACACAAATATTCAGGTCTCTGATAGTTTGGATGTAGTTTGTCAGACAGACTCTAAAAGTAGTTACAATTACAAACAATTCATTCAACTGCACAACTAACCTAAATATCCTTCTAATTAACACAAGACAAGGCAGAAGATCTGACCATACCTCTCGCCTCCCGTGGGACAAGAAAGCTTGCGCCGGCCTCTAGGTGTACTTCCTGTGTTCAAAGGTAGAGGAGCCGATGACGACCGCACCAGCTTCTGGGACGGCTACAAATCCAGTAGGGAAGGCTACTGCGCTGCAAAACTGATAGTACCTAGCTAGTTATCCACCTTTGAGAACTCGTCAATGATGCCGCCGTCCACGGCGAGAGCTCTACCGCCAAACGATTCGCCACTGTCGTGGATCCACCGCCGCCGCCGTGGCCTAGGGCTAGGTCGGGGACAGAGAGGGTGAGATCGGGAGAGAGTGAGAGATGGAGGGTAAGAGGAGAGGCAGCTGACCACTTTGACCAGGTCTGCCGGGCGGTCTAACCGCTGTCAGGTGAACTCCGTTAGCCGTTAGGCACACGTGAACCTGACATGTGGGCCACTACTGCCATAATCTCGTTTAAAATTGCCAAACGATCACTCAACGAAAGTGGTAGTTTTTTGTCAAATAATCAGCTTCACCTGGTATATTTTTGTTGACAGTTTGAAAGTCGTAGTCTAAAATTGCCAAAACGGTCACTAAACGAAAGTGGTAGTTTTTTGTCAAATAATTAGCTTCATCTGGTACATTTTGGTTGACAGTTTGAAAGTGGTAGTTCAAAATTGCCAAATCGATCACTAAACGAAAGTGGTAGTTTTTTGTCAAATAATTAGCTTCACCTGGTACATTTTTTTGACAGTTTGAAAGTGGTTGTTGTGTGGGATCGAAACACCAATACAGGTAGTTTTTTGTTAAATACTCCCAAATTAGTGACCTAAAGATGGCAACAACACCGCACAAGATTCTGAAGCTCCTCACCTATCAATTACCAACATTTACTTGTACAAGGTTCTCCAATTTTCCTTGTTTTTTACAGTGAACATAGTTCTTTTTTCTTACAAGTTGCTGCTTTCTAAATTGCGGCCTGGCAGAATACCTCTAGATACCACGTCGTCACTTCTTTCACAATCTGGTTAGCTAAATGTATTCAGCTCAGAGTTATGTTAGTTCACTACTGTACGTGCTATAAAGAAATCCATTTTATAGCATTAATACTCCCGAACTATAAACCGGCACTGTGTTCTCAACGCACCCGTCAACATATCATGTTTGGATTCTTCAATCCATGGTAGTAAAATACAGGAATTAACCCCGTGCAGTGTCTCTTTCCGATGATTATTCTGCCTATGTTACAACCACACGACATGTTTTGCATAGTCGCCTCGTGGGAGTGGAAGGTATTGGGATGCTGTCGTGGATTTAACACGGCAGATGTCCTCGTAAAAGGACTTTGGTGTGGAGCCATCGCACGTAGGTTAGCTTAAAGAGGTTGAATGGGACAAAGGACGCAAGGAGCTGACCCAGGTTCGGCCCCTCTCAACGAGGTAAAAGCCTACGTCCTGCTTCTAATTGTATTACTTGAGTTTCGGTTACAAGGGAACGAATACGCTTAACCTAGTTCTCGATTGGTTGTTTGTTGAGTTAACCCGCCGCCAGGTTTCACCTTTATATACACAGGTCGAGACCCGGAGGCTTACAGTGTCCCGTCCGGCTCACACATCATGACAGGCTCGGTTTCTAACTAGTCATGCCTTACAGAGTAAGTCACCGTACGGCGGTTCATAGGCCCAGGTCTTGGGCTTTCACCAGGCCTGCCTTCATGAGCCGCCGTCTTCACACCTTGGGCCCCCTTGGATCTTCTTCATGCAAAGCCGCCAACGGTGTAACCCGGCCCCTCCTGGGCGGGTCACACCTCGGAGCTATATCCCCAACATTAGGCCCCAGATTGATTTGAACCTGTTCATGTCAATCTTCACTGTTTAACTTAACCAGACTGTGCATCAATGTCAAATTTTTACGCAGTCCTCTGTAAGCCACCATGACGTCATATATATAGAATCATTGTAACCCGCTATGATCTCATGTGCATTAATGTCGCATAGGACCCAGAATATCTCAACGGATCTTTATCTTCAATCGGCTTCCCGAAAATCGAGGCGCCCGAAGCGTTAACATAATCATTTTAGCTCCTCGATTTCCGCGCATGCCAGCTTATCACCTACTTATAAATAGGGACAGGGGGCCCTCCTTTTCGCTTTTACCCCTGCCTCTGCCTCTTCTTCTTCCACCTCGCGACGACCGACGCCACCGGAGCACCGCCGCCCCAGTCAACAGCTTCGTCTTGGCCGCTGCTTCAACCTGATTTCGACCAGAAAACTGCGGCGCCCCTCCGCTGTCCATCAGCATCTCCAGGTACCTATCCCCTTTCACTTCCAATCTGCATTAGGGTTCCCCAGTTCTTCAATGTTCATCGGGGTTCAACACGCGTGCACGTAGTTCATCCGCCATGTTCCTTAGTCGAGCCCAGACGCGATGCCGAAGTCATGCTTTGATTATTTTAGTATCCACCATTAACCACAGATCTATTCCCTTCTGTGGAGATTCATGCCCCAATGCAGTAGTTCGTCCTCCATGTTTTAGGTTTAACAATTTCCACCTGTGTTCGAACTGCCGTAGATCCAAAATTATAAACAAAACCTGTGAAACTTGTTTGTTTAGCACTTGGTGAAATTTTACTCAAATCCAGATCTGTAAATGCCTGCTTGATCATTGTTGTATGGCGGCTCAAACGATACTTTGTAACCCGCCAAACACCAACCGGCTTACTTATGAATTTTTAAGCCGCCAGTATTTATCCAATGTTAATATTACCCATCTGTGCTCTGCCGATTAACCATGCCATTCATTTTCTTCTTTAATAGCAATCAATCTCTGCATATAACCAATTCTGCATAATAAACTTGCCTTCTCTAACCATTGGGCGGCTTACCATCATGAATTTGACCCGCCAATACTTCCTCTTTAGGATTTTCGTGACAAAAAATGACTAAGACTGTCACCTCATGCGACTGGGTCGCTTCCACTGTTACGGAGCAAACCCTTAACGAATACATTCAAGTGGGCGTCCTGGCAGCCAAATATGTTATCCACTGGCGAGTTCCAGGGACAGAAGTGAGACCTCAGCCAAAGGAAGGTGAAGTCATAGTTTTTGCTGACCATATGATCCGTGGCTTCTCACCGCCTGGCTCAAAATTCTTTCGCGATGTACTGCACTTCTTTCAATTTCATCCTCAAGATATTGGACCCAATTCCATTTCCAACATTTGCAATTTCCAAGTCTTCTGCGAAGTATACCTTCAAGAAGAGCTCAGCGTTGATCTTTTCAGAGAGTACTTTTATTTGAACCGCCAGACCGAGTTTACAGACGGGCCCAGCCTAGAACTTGGTGGAATTTCAATTCAAAGACCAAGAGATGTGTAACACCCCCTTTTAATGACCACAGTGATCAGCTGCTAATAGTGCCATGTCATCGTCATTTGCAGTGCCTTGTCACCCTGGGATTAATTATTCAACTCAAATTCAAATCTGAAAATCAACTTAAATTCAAAAGTGCAATTTGAAGTGGATCAAATCCTGCTGGAAAAATTGTCCATTAATTGGCAAACAATCCAGTAGCAATGACAAAATCATAATCATTATTTTTGGAGTTAGCTAAGTGAGTGAAACAACAGGAAACAGCACCAAAACAGATAATTTGAATCTATTAAATTGATATTAAATTCAAATGGAATTCAAATATGTTCAAACCACTTTTTGGTGGGAGCTAATATTGCACTACAATATTAGGGCCAACTTCCATATTTTTCAAAAGTACACAACTATCACAAACATTTCAGAACAAAAGAAAATAAAAGAAAAAGAAAACAGAATCAGAGAAATAATTAAAAGGGACACTGTGCACTGGGCCTTAGTGCACAGTGCCCCGATTTGAGGTCCAACCGGCCCAGCCCATCTCCCCATCGTCCTCCTCGCCGCGCTGTCAAACGCGCGCGCCGACACGCCGACGAGCGCGGCGCGTGTCGACCATCCTCCGGCGCCGCTGCCGCCGCGTAGGGGAATAAGAGGCCCCGCGGCCTCACCCGAACCCTAGTCGTTCCCCATTCCTCTCCCTCGCCGCTCCGCGCCTCCACCCTTCCTCCAGATCCGCCGCGCCCGAACGCCACCGCTGCCGTGGGCTTGCGGTAGCCGTGGCCATCGACCACCGCACGCCTCGCCGCCACGTCGTAGAGGATCGCCGTCGTCCGCTGCGTCTCCAGACGCCACTAGTTGGAGCCGGGACCTTCTACACCGAGCACACCGTCCTCGTCTTCCTCCTCGGATCTCCGGCGATCTTCTCGTCCCCGACGACGCCTCTGCGCTACTAAGCTTACACCGGGCCACCGTGTGCCTTCGCTGTAAGCTCCCCTTTCCTCCCCATCTCTCTAGTCGCTCCCGCGCGCTCGCTAGCCGTAGCTTCGCCTGAGCCCGAACCCGCTGCCGCCGACGAGCTCGCTGCCGTGGCCAAACGCCGCCGTCATGCGCAACTGAGCCCAGCTTCGAGCTCCTGGAGCTCGTGCGAGTCCAGCAAAGCCTCTGGCACCTCTTCCCGTGCCGCATAGCGTCGAACCCGACGAAGCCCGAGCTCCGGCGTCCGTTTCGCCGCTCGCCGCCGTCGAACTAACACACCTCCGGTCGGTCCAAGGCCACCAGTCGACGCGGCGATTTTCTAGCTTTCGAATGCATCAGACCGTGCGCGAAACGGTGTCTCCTAGCGTGATTCCGGCGAGCTCCGGCGACGCGCCGCCGCTGCCTTGGTCGCCGGAGCAGTTCCGGCGCCGGCCGCCGACGTGGCCGCCACGTGGGTTGCCCTGGGTCACTGACCCGTGGGCCCCAGGGGCCCGGCCGGCCAGTTGACCGGTCAGCCCTGCTGACTGGACCGGCCCAGCCGCTGACAGGCGGGCCCCACCTTCCTGTTTAATTAGTTAAAACAAATTAGAAATAAAAATAAACTAATTAACCTAATGTCTCACTGACATGTGGGGTCCACCCCCCTAATTAATCCTGGTAATTAAGCTAATTCGCTGGATAAAGAAACAGAGGCTGACATGTGGGTCCCACTGGACCCACATGTCAGGTTTGACTGGTCAACCGTCCTGTTGACTTGCTGACGTCAGCAGCGCGTCATGCTGACGTCATAATTCATTTTCTGATAAATAAAATAATTCCAGAAATTCAAATAATCTTTAAAAATTAATAACTTTTAAACCGTAGCTCGGATCGAAAAAGTTAAAACATGAAAGTTGCTCAGAACGATGAGACGAGTCTGATCGATCGTGCCGTCTGTTTCTCCATCGGAACCTCCTACGTAGAAGAACTCGTAACTCCGGACCCGAATCCGACAGATGAATAGTGCACACACGTCGGATATTAAATCCCAGAATAATTCTAAAAATAACTAAAATGACTTAGATGCATAATTAGGCAACCCTGCACTGCATCATAGCATCACACGCACCGTATTGCATCTGTTTGCATTATGTTTACCTGTTTCTTCCCCCTCTTCTCTCTCGGTAGACCCCGACGTTGACGTAGCTCCCGAGGCAGACGCCGCACAGGAGTACGACTACGTCCCCGACGATACTACTGAAGACCTTGCCCTTGCCCCCGAGCAAACAGGCAAGCACCCCCATTTTGAGCATGCCTATATCGCCTATTCCCTTCTCTCTTATGCTTGCATTAGAACTGCTACTGCTACTGTTTTCCTATATCTGCTGCATAGCCTGATTATTGTACCCTGCTTTGTTACCTTACTGGTTATCCTAGACTGATTATTATAGGCTGGGTAGAGACACGACAGAGACCTCCACTTGATCCCGACTGCCCTGCTGGATATCAGAAGACCCGATCATCGGGATTGAGGACCAGACCCTGGCACCGCACATCACTACCCCTTAGTTGCCGACACTGCTGGGTTACCGTTGAGTGCCGAGGGTGATACCTCGTTAGCACTTCTGATGTTAACCTTGTAGGTTAGTTACTCGGTCGTGGTAAGCGAGGGTGATTCCTCCTACACCACCCCCGATAACGACATCGTCGCGCAACCTCTCAAGTGTGGACCTCGAGGGTGATTCCTCCTTCGTTCACCTTGATGATAACATCGAGCGGGAACTCCATCGAGGGTGATTCCTCATGGTTCCCTTCGGTGTCAAACACACAGTTACCTTGGATATTATGACTTGACTATGAACCACGATACTAAAGACGGGTCGGCCCTGAGGGGTACCCGCGCGAGCTTATTGCGAAGTGATGTGGAGTCGGGCTGACCTGGATGGTGCCCGCGAGATAACTACGAGGCGTGGCCGGGCATTCTTAGCCCTTGCCACAAGTCCTCGAGATGGGGCGACGGGGTCACATCGATCGTGAGTCTCTGCTCGTTTCCGCGCGCTCCTAATCCACTACGGTTTGGATATTTGATCCGAGGGGCCTCTGGCCCGATAGCACTAACCATCACGTGGGCATAGAATGGGCGTTCTGCGTCGTATACTTCAGACGGAGCTTAATGGACGTCAGCGACTGATGCGGCACACGCTGGGTTGGACTGGAAACGCAACCGCGCTTGTATAAGGGGTTGCTAGGTCTGCTCACCGGCGGTGCACGTAACGTGCAGGAGTTCCCGGGGCGATGGCCCAAGACCCCTGGGGGCATAGGTTAGTCCGGCGTGCTGACCTCTCTGTTAGGTATTTGGTCGGGTTGCGGCGTGTTGCTTAGCCGAGGCCGGGCATGACCCAGAAAAGTGTGTCCGGCCGGAGTTAAGCAAGCGTGGTGGGTAAGTTGGTGCACCCCTGCAGGGAAGAAACTTCTATCAATAGCCTGTCCTACGGTAACGGACACTCGGAGTTGTATCCCGATCGGTACAACTAGAACATGTGATGAGAATTGGATAGTACGGCTCTAGGATTGCTTTCTCGCAGGGAGTCGAGAAAGGATCTCAGGTCGAGGTTGATGATATTACTACTACTACTTTACATTATGTTCATCTGCTCTCTCCTGATGCTGCAAGACTGTCGAAGATTGTTGAAGATGCTAGTCTTCGATAGGACTAGGCTTTCCCCCTCTATTCTGGCATTTCTGCAGCCCAGTCCACATATACAGCCATTCCTTTGACAATGTTGCATATGTAGTGTAGATCCTTGCTTGCTGAGTACTTCGAATGAGTACTCACGTTTGCTTTATTTTCTTTTTCCCCCATATTCCATTTGATGCCACCAGACGACGGAGCCCCTGAGCCAGAAGCCCCAGCCGACGACCAGTACTACTATCCGCCTGGCGAGTACTACTACTACGAGGAGCCGTTCGACGACCAGGAGTAGGATCGGAGGGTCCAGGGCAGGAGGCCTACGCCTTTCGATCGTAGTTTTTATTTTTACCCCGCCTCTGTGAAGGCTCATCTCTCTCTCCGTAATATATCTGTACTCAGATATCTAATGCTTCCGCTGACGCTTGTATGCCATCGAGCTTGTATTCGAGCCCTCGAGGCCCTGGCTTGTAATATTAAGCTTGTATGACTTTATTTTATGTTTTAGAGTTGTGTTGTGATATCTTCAAGTGAGTCCTTAGGCTTGATCGTGCGCATTTGCGTGTATGATTAGTGCACGATTAAGCCGGGGTCGTCACAGGTTGGTATCAGAGCCGACTGCCTCTAGGAGTCCCCCCCTTTCCAACTCTTTGGCCGAAGTTGAGTCTAGTGGTCAAAAATTGTTTTACTAACTTGGCTGTGTGGCTTACGGGCCCACGTCGCCAACTGGGTGGTATTAGGATCTTTTATTCCTCGTCTTTACTCTGGGATTCTAGTTTCTCATCTATTCGGGTTTACTAAAATTTACTAACACTGACATTTAGGTTCTCGTTAATTCTATCCTCCCGGAGAGCTGGATTCAGTGCGATTTCCCTGTCTTTGATCTGATTAGTCTGATAATCATTTTCCTTTCCATTGTTTTGTTTAACCTTTCTCTTCAAGTTGTATTATACTCCGAGTTGTCATTCGATGAGACCGGATTCTGCATCAGAGTGCACGCGGAGAGTAGGATCCAGCGAGTTGATGGATCTTCGGTGTTTTCTAAACTCGACTTGAGGTTGGGTTATCACCAGATCCGTGTTCGCGAAGAGGATATTCCGAAGACTGCATTCGTTACTCGTTATGGCTCTTACGAGTACACAGTCATGTCGTTTGGTTTAACAAACGCTCCAGCTACATTCTCCCGCCTAATGAATTACATATTCATGGATTACCTCGACAAATTCGTCGTGGTATATCTGGATGATATTCTGGTTTATTCGAAGAACAAAGAAGAACATGCTGAGCACCTTCGACTAGTTCTGGAGAGACTTCGAGAGCACCAATTACATGCCAAGTTCTCTAAATGCGAATTCTGGCTTCCTGAAGTGACCTACCTTGGACATGTGATTTCCAAGGACGGTATTGCCGTCAACCCGGAGCGTGTTCAGGCTATCCTTGACTGGACTCCTCCGAAGAATGCCAAGCAGGTCCGAAGCTTTCTCGGTCTAGCCAGCTATTGTCGCCGATTCGTCGAGAACTTCTCCAAGATCGCCAAGCCCCTGACTAATCTGCTCCACAAAGGCGTTAAGTTTGAGTGGACAGACAAGTGTCAGGAAAGTTTCCAAACCCTCAAGGACAAGCTCACTTCTGCTCCAGTGCTTGCTCCTCCTGATTCTCGCAAGGACTTTGTCATATATTGCGACGCCTCTCGTCAGGGATTAGGCTGCGTCCTAATGCAAGAGCGGAGAGTAATTGCATATGCTTCACGTCAATTGCGTCCACATGAAGAGAATTATCCAGTGCATGATCTTGAACTTGCAGCAATGATGTATGCATTGAAGTTATGGCGACACTACCTTCTGGGTAATCGGTGTGAAATTTATACCGATCACCAAAGTCTGAAATACTTATTCACTCAACCGGATCTTAATCTCCGACAACAACGATGGTTAGAAGCTATTGCGGATTATGACTGCGGTATTTCTTATACCCCGGGCAAAGCTAATGTAATGGCCGATGCCCTGAGTCGCAAGTCATATTGCAACAACCTCATGGTTAGGCAAGCTCAACCTCGTCTTCACACAGAACTGACTCAGCTGAATCTGCGAATTCTTCCCCAGGGTTCTCTTAATAACCTTGTGGTACAGCCAGACCTTCTGAAGGCTGTTAAAGAAGCGCAAGCCAAAGATGCTGAAATTGACTTGATGAAGAAGGAGCTTCACCTTGCTAAGTATCGGGATTTCTCAGTTGCTGAAGATGGTACATTATATTTCAGAGACCGCATCGTAGTACCTCGCTTCGAGCTGATGACTGACAAAGTCATGAAGGAGGCCCATGATACACCGCTGTCTATCCATCCGGGTAGTACCAAGATGTATCGAGATCTTCGTCAAAGGTACTGGTGGTCTAGGATGAAGCAGGATATTGCTCGTTATGTTGCCGAGTGTGACGTTTGTCGTCGCGTGAAGGCAGAACATCAGAAACCTGCTGGAATTCTGCAACCGCTCCCTATTCCTCTATGGAAGTGGGATAAAGTGCAAATGGACTTCATCACTGGTCTTCCCATGTCTCAGAATGGTCACGATGCTATTCTTGTCGTCGTTGACCAACTTTCCAAGGTTGCACACTTTCTACCAGTTAAGGAGACTATTACTGCTAGTCAGTTAGCAGAGCTATATATCTCCAGAATTGTTTCACTCCATGGTATTCCCAAGGAAATCAGTTCAGACCGTGGCAGCATTTTCACTAGCCATTTCTGGGAAAGTTTCCAGAAAGCAATGGGAACTCATATTACCTGGAGTTCAGCTTATCATCCCCAATCTCAAGGCCAAGTTGAGCGCGTTAATCAAGTGCTTGAAGACATGCTACGAGCCTGTGTTATATCCTTCGGTAAGAAATGGGAGGAATCTCTCCCGTATGCCGAGTTCTCTTATAACAACAGTTATCAAGCCAGCTTAAAAATGGCCCCATTTGAGGTTCTTTATGGACGTAAATGTCGAACCCCTCTGAATTGGTCAGAAACTGGGGAACGACCTCTTGTTGGACCGGACATCATTCAGCATGCCGAAGAACAAGTCCGAATTGTCCGGGAGAATCTCAAAGCAGCTCAAGACCGTCAGAAGAGTAATTATGATCGCAAGCGATGGGGTGTGATCTATCAACCTGGTGATCAAGCTTATCTTCGTGTCACTCCAATGAAGGGCACCCGTCGTTTCGGAATTAAGGGCAAGCTAGCTCCTCGCTATATTGGTCCTTTCCGCATCGTGGCTAGACGGGGACAGGTGGCATATAAATTGGAGTTGCCACCGCGATTCTCCCATATTCATGATGTCTTCCACGTGTCGCAACTCCGTAAGTGCTTCAAGGAATCCCCGCACCGTGCAGTGGATCATGAGATGCTCGAGCTACAAGATGATCTTTCCTATAAGGAGCATCCGATCCGCATCCTCGACGAAGCTGAGCGTCGTACTCGTCAGAAGACGACCAAGTTCCTAAAAGTGCAATGGTCGAATCATACTGAAGATGAAGCCACTTGGGAACGTGAGGATCATCTTCGGGAAGAATATCCCGGACTCTTTCCTTCTACCTCCTAAATTCTCGGGACGAGAATTTCTTTTAGAGGAGGAGAATTTGTAACACCCCCTTTTAATGACCACAGTGATCAGCTGCTAATAGTGCCATGTCATCGTCATTTGCAGTGCCTTGTCACCCTGGGATTAATTATTCAACTCAAATTCAAATCTGAAAATCAACTTAAATTCAAAAGTGCAATTTGAAGTGGATCAAATCCTGCTGGAAAATTGTCCATTAATTGGCAAACAATCCAGTAGCAATGACAAAATCATAATCATTATTTTTGGAGTTAGCTAAGTGAGTGAAACAACAGGAAACAGCACCAAAACAGATAATTTGAATCTATTAAATTGATATTAAATTCAAATGGAATTCAAATATGTTCAAACCACTTTTTGGTGGGAGCTAATATTGCACTACAATATTAGGGCCAACTTCCATATTTTTCAAAAGTACACAACTATCACAAACATTTCAGAACAAAAGAAAATAAAAGAAAAAGAAAACAGAATCAGAGAAATAATTAAAAGGGACACTGTGCACTGGGCCTTAGTGCACAGTGCCCCGATTTGAGGTCCAACCGGCCCAGCCCATCTCCCCATCGTCCTCCTCGCCGCGCTGTCAAACGCGCGCGCCGACACGCCGACGAGCGCGGCGCGTGTCGACCATCCTCCGGCGCCGCTGCCGCCGCGTAGGGGAATAAGAGGCCCCGCGGCCTCACCCGAACCCTAGTCGTTCCCCATTCCTCTCCCTCGCCGCTCCGCGCCTCCACCCTTCCTCCAGATCCGCCGCGCCCGAACACCACCGCTGCCGTGGGCTTGCGGTAGCCGTGGCCATCGACCACCGCACGCCTCGCCGCCACGTCGTAGAGGATCGCCGTCGTCCGCTGCGTCTCCAGACGTCACTAGTTGGAGCCGGGACCTTCTACACCGAGCACACCGTCCTCGTCTTCCTCCTCGGATCTCCGGCGATCTTCTCGTCCCCGACGACGCCTCTGCGCTACTAAGCTTACACCGGGCCACCGTGTGCCTTCGCTGTAAGCTCCCCTTTCCTCCCCATCTCTCTAGTCGCTCCCGCGCGCTCGCTAGCCGTAGCTTCGCCTGAGCCCGAACCCGCTGCCGCCGACGAGCTCGCTGCCGTGGCCAAACGCCGCCGTCATGCGCAACTGAGCCCAGCTTCGAGCTCCTGGAGCTCGTGCGAGTCCAGCAAAGCCTCTAGCACCTCTCCCTGTGCCGCATAGCGTCGAACCCGACGAAGCCCGAGCTCCGGCGTCCGTTTCGCCGCTCGCCGCCGTCGAACTAACACACCTCCGGTCGGTCCAAGGCCACCAGTCGACGCGGCGCTTTTCTAGCTTTCGAATGCATCAGACCGCGCGCGAAACGGTGTCTCCTAGCGTGATTCCGGCGAGCTCCGGCGACGCGCCGCCGCTGCCTTGGTCGCCGGAGCAGTTCCGGTGCCGGCCGCCGACGTGGCCGCCACGTGGGTCGCCCTGGGTCACTGACCCGTGGGCCCCAGGGGCCCGGCCGGCCAGTTGACCGGTCAGCCCTGCTGACTGGACCGGCCCAGCCGCTGACAGGCGGGCCCCACCTTCCTGTTTAATTAGTTAAAACAAATTAGAAATAAAAATAAACTAATTAACCTAATGTCTCACTGACATGTGGGGTCCACCCCCCTAATTAATCCTGGTAATTAAGCTAATTCGCTGGATAAAGAAACAGAGGCTGACATGTGGGTCCCACTGGACCCACATGTCAGGTTTGACTGGTCAACCGTCCTGTTGACTTGCTGACGTCAGCAGCGCGTCATGCTGACGTCATAATTCATTTTCTGATAAATAAAATAATTCCAGAAATTCAAATAATCTTTAAAAATTAATAACTTTTAAACCGTAGCTCGGATCGAAAAAGTTAAAACATGAAAGTTGCTCAGAACGACGAGACGAGTCTGATCGTGCCGTCTGTTTCTCCATCGGAACCTCCTACGTAGAAGAACTCGTAACTCCGGACCCAAATCCGACAGATGAATAGTGCACACACGTCGGATATTAAATCCCAGAATAATTCTAAAAATAACTAAAATGACTTAGATGCATAATTAGGCAACCCTGCACTGCATCATAGCATCACACGCACCGTATTGCATCTGTTTGCATTATGTTTACCTGTTTTTTCCCCCTCTTCTCTCTCGGTAGACCCCGACGTTGACGTAGCTCCCGAGCGAGACGCCGCACAGGAGTACGACTACGTCCCCGACGATACTACTGAAGACCTTGCCCTTGCCCCCGAGCAAACAGGCAAGCACCCCCATTTTGAGCATGCCTATATCGCCTATTCCCTTCTCTCTTATGCTTGCATTAGAACTGCTACTGCTACTGTTTTCCTATATCTGCTGCATAGCCTGATTATTGTACCCTGCTTTGTTACCTTACTGGTTATCCTAGACTGATTATTATAGGCTGGGTAGAGACATGACAGAGACCTCCACTTGATCCCGACTGCCCTGCTGGATATCAGAAGACCCGATCATCGGGATTGAGGACCAGACCCTGGCACCGCACATCACTACCCCTTAGTTGCCGACACTGCTGGGTTACCGTCGAGTGCCGAGGGTGATACCTCGTTAGCACTTCTGATGTTAACCTTGTAGGTTAGTTACTCGGTCGTGGTAAGCGAGGGTGATTCCTCCTACACCACCCCCGATAACGACATCGTCGCGCAACCTCTCAAGTGTGGACCTCGAGGGTGATTCCTCCTTCGTTCACCTTGATGATAACATCGAGCGGGAACTCCATCGAGGGTGATTCCTCATGGTTCCCTTCGGTGTCAAACACACAGTTACCTTGGATATTATGACTTGACTATGAACCACGATACTAAAGACGGGTCGGCCCTGAGGGGTACCCGCGCGAGCTTATTGCGAAGTGATGTGGAGTCGGGTTGACCTGGATGGTGCCCGCGAGATAACTACGAGGCGTGGCCGGGCATTCCTAGCCCTTGCCGCAAGTCCTCGAGACGGGGCGACGGGGTCACATCGATCGTGAGTCTCTGCTCGTTTCCGCACGCTCCTAATCCACTACGGTTTGGATATTTGATCCGAGGGGCCTCTGGCCCGATAGCACTAACCATCACGTGGGCATAGTATGGGCGTTCTGCGTCGTATACTTCAGCCGGAGCTTAATGGACGTCAGCGACTGATGCGGCACACGCTGGGTTGGACTGGGAACGCAACCGCGCTTGTATAAGGGGTTGCTAGGTCTGCTCACCGGCGGTGCACGTAACGTGCAGGAGTTCCCGGGGCGATGGCCCAAGACCCCTGGGGGCATAGGTTAGTCCGGCGTGCTGACCTCTCTGTTAGGTATTTGGTCGGGTTGCGGCGTGTTGCTTAGCCGAGGCCGGGCATGACCCAGAAAAGTGTGTCCGGCCGGAGTTAAGCGAGCGTGGTGGGTAAGTTGGTGCACCCCTGCAGGGAAGAAACTTCTATCGATAGCCTGTCCTATGGTAACGGACACTCGGAGTTGTATCCCGATCGGTACAACTAGAACATGTGATGAGAATTGGATAGTACGGCTCTGGGATTGCTTTCTCGCAGGGAGTCGAGAAAGGATCTCAGGTCGAGGTTGATGATATTACTACTACTACTTTACATTATGTTCATCTGCTCTCTCCTGATGCTGCAAGACTGTCGAAGATTGTTGAAGATGCTAGTCTTCGATAGGACTAGGCTTTCCCCCTCTATTCTGGCATTTCTGCAGCCCAGTCCACATATACAGCCATTCCTTTGACAATGTTGCATATGTAGTGTAGATCCTTGCTTGCTGAGTACTTCGAATGAGTACTCACGTTTGCTTTATTTTCTTTTTCCCCCATATTCCATTTGATGCCACCAGACGACGGAGCCCCCGAGCCAGAAGCCCCAGCCGACGACCAGTACTACTATCCGCCTGGCGAGTACTACTACTACGAGAAGCCGTTCGACGACCAGGAGTAGGATCGGAGGGTCCAGGGCAGGAGGCCTACGCCTTTCGATCGTAGTTTTTATTTTTACCCCGCCTCTGTGAAGGCTTATCTCTCTCTCTGTAATATATCTGTACTCAGATATCTAATGCTTCCGCTGACGCTTGTATGCCATCGAGCTTGTATTCGAGCCCTCGAGGCCCTGGCTTGTAATATTAAGCTTGTATGACTTTATTTTATGTTTTAGAGTTGTGTTGTGATATCTTCAAGTGAGTCCTTAGGCTTGATCGTGCGCATTTGCGTGTATGATTAGTGCACGATTAAGCCGGGGTCGTCACAAGATGCTATCTCCCTGGAGCCGCACTTTCTAGTCATCCTAAAGACTGGAACCAATCTTGGTTTTATTGCCAAGATACATCTCCAGCTGGTGAAAATCCTCTACCGGGTTTCCGCGACTGCCGGCTTAGCCCAAAACACCCCCTTTCAGACCGGATCAGCACCACTGAACGAGCTAAGTATATGCCTACCTTTCCGAAGGTAAGAGCCTTACTAGCTAATGGATTAACCGGAGTTGATTTGGTCCGATGCTGGGTCGCTTGGAGGATCATACCTTTGAGCCACCGGCCCGGCTTAATGTGTGAATACACTTGCGATGTCAAAGATCCACAGCGTCATTGTCAAGTGTGTCTGGAAGATAAAGAGATCAATGAGATGACTAAGACGCTGCTCAGGGAAAGCTTAGAAAGTTGTAGCAAGACGGGGTTGAATCCCTTCTGCGCTCTTAATCCGGCTCCAGATGTAAGCGTTTCAATTCAATTTACTTTATTCAGTATTTGCATTAACTGCACACTCCTTATCATCACTTGCTTTCTTCAGGCTGACTCTTATTTTTGGAGCAAGAAACTGCAAGATAAGCCGGCCAAAAAGGCCAGGCCAAAAACCAAGGCCCCGAAGAAATCCAAGAAAAAACCAGATGCAACAGAGCTATTTTCCCTAGATGATGAGTCGAAGGTAGAACTTGATTCTCTTGGCTCTTTTTTTGTGCATCTTATTGATGCTGACTACTCTCAGGATGACGCGGAGACCAGCCAGGCAGATGTTGAAGAGGTAATTATTATTTCCTCCGACTCAGAGCCTTTGCCAATATAGAAAGTTCGGCAGGTGACCCGGAAAGTAAGGTTTTCTCATCCTTTAGCTTACTTGGATCCGAACTTTATTTTGAAGAAACAACAGCATGAAGCCCGGCGCAGAACCCGGAACAGCGGAGGCGGAGATCTTGCTGCTGGCTTATCCAACAAACCGGCGCCTCGTAAATGCCAAAAAGAGGTGCCTCAGAGCTCAATCCTGTCCTTTCCAAAGGCGGGTCTTATCCATCAGCCACTTAACCATTCTGACTCAAATTATCAGGGAACTTCTCACTCATCCTCTGGCGACTCTACCGGGACTCAGATGCCCCCCTTCAAGATTGCCCCTGGGTAAGAACATTTGACCTCTTTGTTTTAATACTTTTATTAAACTGATATACTCACATCCTCATATGTCTCATTTTCAGTGGTATAGCCAAACCAAGCAAGAAGTTGAAGATAGGTAAACCGGCCGAAGATCCTAAGATCAATGAGCCGGAGAAGGAGATGCCAGCCTTGGAAGTTTCACATCGGAATCCTGAAGCCACTGCTAATGACCCGCCACCAGAAACTCATGACACTCCAGTGGATCCAATGGGTGTTGACCCGTCCAGTGCTAAGCCGCTGAGTCCTATCAAGCCTGCCGAAGAAGATACTGAGGATGTCATGGTTACTGGCACTGGTTACACAGAACCGGGAAACTCCACGGTCTTGGCTAAGCATTCTGCCAAGGATGAACTTCTTGCTTCTGAGAAGAACAAAGCCAAATCTGACATTGCGAGCTATTCAAACTTGGACGTCAATGAATTATATTCCGGCTATCTGAGCCACCTGCATACCAGTCGTGACTTGGAAGCTGATTTAGTTAAGAGAAAGCGACAGAAATATGAGGTATGAACCTCTGCTTCTCTGTATATATAGTCATCCAGCCCCCAAGTCTTATCCATATGAAAGAATATGTTGAGTATGGTGTAAGACTTATGAATATACTACTGCAAATTTCAAGTCATAGCCCTCATGGGCTGGCTTATCTTCAGAAAGATGAACCGGGTCATTTTTATTTCAGTCGAAAGAATAGCTTCAATTCCTAGCCCTCAAGGGCCGGCTTATCTGAGAAAGACGAGCCGGTTCTTCAGCAATGTAATTTGAAAAGAATTTCCTCGTACATTAGCCCCCAAGTGCCAAGTGTATTGCTTGCAATGTACTTGGGACTTGTATGAAAACCATGCCCTGACTAACATACTTATATCCTTTGACTCTTATTTGTAGGATGTCTTAAGCCTGAACGAGTCCCAATTGGTAGAATTGAAGAACAAACTTGAATACCAAGAAGCTGAAACACGCAAATCTTACTCCAAGTTTATGTTTAGCCTGGATGAAAATGAGAATCTCAAAGCCGGATTTACCACACAGAGAGCCGGCTGGGAAAAGGAGAAGGCCACCTTATTGCAAAGTGCAGAAGCTGCTGAATCATCCTTGAAGGAGACCACGGCGGAGTTGACCGGCTTAAAACGCCATATCTCACAGATGACATCCGCTATCTTTGGTAAGCAATTCGGACTGTTTCAACCTTTCCAAAATTTTCTTCAATTTTTAACCCGCCTGGCGACTCATCGGCATGTTTACTCAATAGGCCCCAGGAGCACCAATCTTGGCCAAGACATGCTGCTGAAGCTCAAAGCCGTGTACGCTCTGGTGGAACAATTATACACAGGCACACAACAGACTCTTGTGGCTATCTCCAATGGTAAAGAGCCGTCGACCCTTCTCAGGGAAGTGCTAGATAAGCTGTCTATCATGCTCCAAAAACTCGAAGAGATTAAACGCTCAGCTGCCCGTGCTGGCACCATTACAGCTCTTACCCGAGCCAAAGCATGGCAAGCAAAACTTGACCCGGAGGAGATGGCCACCGGTTGTCAAAGCCTTAAAGAAGATGGGTCTCCTTTTGATCAGACAGACTTTGCAAAGTGCGTAAAGGAGATGCGTCCCCTGGCATGCAAGCTGGCCGAGGAAGCTGATTTATCTAGATATCAGGCGGCTCACACCATGGAGAATAGCAAAGTAAAAGCGTCGGCTTATGACGTCGTGGATCTCACCCCTCCAACGCGTAAGCATACTTTTGCTCCTGATGTTGATCCGTCCACCATTATGAATGATGAATCTGTATTCGAAGCCTTAACCGGCATCGACTAGACGTCACCTGACCTCCAGATGGGCGAAGAGGAAGAGCCGGAGCAGGATGACCCGGAGTCATCAAGCCGCCGCGACGAAGGCAAGTGAGTCCAGGTGGCTCTTAAACCAGGACATAAGCACAATGTGCTCAAAAAACACTTTTTATTTGGCAGGTCCACTGTGGCCTTGTAATAGCCTAGGTTTGCAAACAATGATCTGTTATGCCATCGCGCATATCTGGCCGTTTAACTGTTAAACTGCCAGTAGAATCGTTTTGTGATTCGCCGCTGTTCCTTTTCATAGTATCACCATCCATGTGGGGCAGATCGATGCTTTCATAGTTTCTGCACCCAAGGTAAACAGTATGCGCCCTGGCGGTTTAAGCCAAGGCGGGTAACAAATCCTGATATAATAGTCTTTGAAATATTGCAATGAAAGACTAGAAGAAAGGCCATCTAAGCCGGAAATATGCTGGCGTCTTAAAGTCGAAAACCAGGGCGGGGTACCAAATCCCGAATAGTCATATAATTATTAAAGGACATACCTGTAGATTGATATCATGATGATACTTTGATAATGAGAATCCAGAGCGGGTATTTGACCCGTAGGTATGAAATATCATGATGTCGATTTGCTCAAAGCAAATATCTTGGCGACTTATAGTTCGCTATCAGGGCGGGTTACCAAACCCAATATTCTCAATTATGAGTAATATAATCAAGGCTGCATGGCCTAAATTGTACCAAACGTACTGGAACATAAAAATTCTTCAAGAGACACAAATTCAAAAATATTCAGAAAAAAGAAATCCAAAAAAATTCGAGGCTTTCATAGGCCGCCAAGCCTAAAACCCAAGTGCTTTCATGGGTCACACAGCCACTGAGTTAATCCTTGCTCTCCGTAAGCCGGCCCTCACATGACAAACCGTCATTTTAACCTTAACGAGTTCAGGGTCTTATTTAAAAGATTGACTGTTAAGAATACGGCGGGTCATTCAGGATTACTTGGCGGAGCAGCATCAACATACAGGCAGGATAACCCGGAATTTGGCATGGAAGCCGGTCAAGAGGGTAAGCATAGCTTTGCTCATTGAGCAGGAAGCCCCCAAGTGACCTTATGAACAAACAATAAAGACTCAGATACTTAGAAATGAAACGACAAAGGCCCCAAATTATCAGGGATGCCGGCTTTACTATATTGATCATAATATATACATTGATGAAAGTATGTACATCACAAGAGCCGACGGCTCAAGTATAATAAGGCCGAAGATGAGCGATGTTCCAAGGCCGGCTGGTCTACTCCTCCGATGTGCACGAATCCTTGTGTTCTCGAATATTAATGAGGTAGTATGACCCGTTGTTCAGGTTCTTGCTGACCACAAAAGGTCCTTCCCAAGGTGGGGATAATTTATGCATATCTGTTTGATCTTGGATTAACCGGAGCACCAAATCGCCCTCTTGAAAGGTCCGGGTTTTAACCCGGCGGCTATGATAGCGACGCAGATCTTGCTGGTATATCGCCGAACGAGCCGCCGCAAGGTCACGCTCCTCATCCAACACATCAAGTGCATCCTGACGTGCTTTTTCATTGACAGGTTCAACATAAGCCGCTACACGGGGTGAGTCATGATAGATATCACTTGGAAGAACCGCCTCTGCCCCGTAAACCATGAAGAAAGGCGTATAACCTGTTGACCTGTTGGGAGTAGTATTGATGCTCCAAATTACGGAGGGTAACTCCTCAACCCAACAACCCGATGTTCGCTGTAAAGGAACCATAAGCCGGGGTTTTATGCCTTTCAAGATTTCCTGTTTGGCCCTCTCAACCTGACCGTTAGACTATGGGTGAGCCACTGATGAAACATCAAGACGAATATGCTCCCGTTGATAGAACTCTCTCATAGCACACTTAGACAGATTAGTGCCATTATCAGTTATGATACTGTGAGGGTAGCCAAAATGGAAGATGATTTTCTTTATGAATTGAACCGACGTTGCCGCATCACACTTGCTGACCGGCTCTGCCTCAACCCACTTGGTAAATTTGTCAACCGCCACCAAAAGGTGGGTCTTCTTATCCTTAGATCTCTTGAAAGGTCCAACCATATCAAGCCCCCAGACTGCAAATGGCCAAGTGATTGGAATCATCCTTAATTCTTGAGCCGGCACATGAGCCCGTCGAGAAAATTTCTGACAGCCATCACACTTACTAACAAGGTCCTCTGCATCAGCATGAGCCATCAACCAATAAAATCCATGACGGAAAGGTTTAGCCACCAGAGATTTAGAGCCAGCGTGATGACCACAATCACCTTCATGGATTTTTCTTAGAATCTCACGGCCCTCCTACGGAGAAACACAACGTTGGAACACGCCTGTGACACTGCATCGCTGTAACTCACCATTGACAATGGTCATAGATTTAGACCGCCGGGTTATCTGCCTGGCCAAAGTTTCATCCTCAGGCAACTCGCCCCAGGTCATATAAGCCAAGTATGGAACTGTCCAATCACGAATAGCATGGAGAGCCGCCACCAACTGCGCCTCTGGGTCAGGAATAGCAAGATCCTCCTCTGTCGGCAACTTAACTGAAGGGCTATTCAATACATCAAGAAAAACATTACGGGGCACCGACTTATGCTGAGACCCCAGCCGGCTTAAAACATCAGCCGCCTCATTCCTTCTGCGATCAACATGCTCCACCTGATAACCTTTGAAGTGACCAGCAATATTATCAACCGCCCGGCGATAAGCCGCCATGAGCGGGTCTTTAGAATCCCAAGTGCCTGAAACTTGCTGAGCCGCCAAATCTGAGTCGCCAAAGCACCTGAGCCGGCTTAAATTCATCTTTTTGGCTACCCGAAGGCCATGGAGCAGAGCCTCGTACTCAGCTGCATTATTAGTACAAGGAAACATTAGCCTTAAAACATAGCAAAACTTGTCACCTCGCGGGGAAGTCAAAATAACTCCAGCCCCCGAGCCCTCCAGCTGCCTAGACCCGTCAAAGTGAATTGTCCAGTAAGTGTTATCTGGCTTCTCCTCAAACGTCTGCAATTCTATCCAGTCATTGATGAAATCCACAAGAGCTTGAGACTTTATAGCTGTCCTTGGCATATATTTCAAACCATGGGGCCCGAGCTCAATGGTCTCTTTCAGGTCATCCAATAGATTCTCCTTCTTTCTAGAGTTCACAACAATATCATCCACATAAGCATGAATATTACGTCCAATCTGACATTGAAAACAGTTCTGGACACATCGCTGATAAGTCGCCTGGGCACTCTTGAGCCCAAAAGGCATAGACACATAGCAGAAAGCTCTAAAAGGTGTGATAAAAGCCGTCTTCTCTTGGTCTTTGACTGCCATCTTGATCTGATGGTAACCAGAATAAGCATCCAAGAAACACAAACGCTCACAACCCGCCGTAGCATCTATAATCTGATCGATACGGGGAAGAGCAAAATGATTAGCTGGGCAAGCTTTATTGAGGTCTGTATAATCCACACACATACACAAAGTGCCATTCTTCTTAAGTACCAGCACCGGGTTAGCCAACCACTTAGGGTGAAAAACTTCAACGATGAACCCGGCCGCTAAGAGCCGGGCCACCTCTTCACCAATGGCCTTACGTCTGTCTTTATTAAAATGACGAAGGAATTGCTTGACCGGCTTAAATTTAGGATCAATATTGAGAGTGTGCTCAGCGAGTTCTCTCGGTACACCTGGCATGTCTGAAGGCTTCCATGCAAAGATGTCCCGGTTCTCATGGATGAACTCGATGAGCGTGCTTTCCTATTTCGGATCCATATTAGCACTGATAGTGAACTATTAAGACGAGTCGCCAGGAACAAAGTTGACCTGTTTGGTATCATCCGCCAATTTAAACTTCAATAAAGGGTCTTGCTCTGTGGTTGGCTTCTTTAACGGAGTCATGTCAGCTGGGTCAACATTATCCTTATAAAACTTAAGTTCCTCTATAGCACAGGCAGACTCAGCGTAAGCAGCATCACCTTCCTCGCATTCCAAAGCAATCTTTCTATTACCATGGACCGTAATGGTACCCTTATGTCCTGGCATTTTGAGCTGTAGATACACATAACAGGGCCGTGCCATAAACTTTGTGTAAGCCGGCCGTCCAAACAGAGCGTGATAGGGGCTTTTGATCTTAACCACCTCGAACCACAACGTCTCTGCCCTGTAATCATGGTCATCGCCAAAAGCCACCTCCAGGGCAATGTTACCAACCGGGTATGCCGACTTACCAGGTACCACGTCGTGAAAGATTGTAGAAAATGGCTTAAGGCTTTTGTCAGTCAAATTCATACGGCGGAAAGTAACATAATAAAGGATATTGATGCTGCTGCCTCCATCCATGAGCACCTTAGTAAATTTATAACCCCCAACTTGAGGGGCTACCACCAATGCCAGTTGACCCGGATTGTCAACCCGGGGCGGGTGATCCTCATGGCTCCATACAATTGGCTGCTCTGACCACCGTAAGTATCGAGGTACCACCGGCTCAACTATATTAACCGCACGCTTATTAATCTTCTGATCTCGCATGCAAAGGCTTGTGGTGAAGACATGATATTGGCCATTGTTAAGCTGCTTTGGATTACTCTGATACCCTGACTGCTGTTGCTGGTTACCCTGACTGGGCTGCTAATTATAGCCGCCGTGGTTGCCTTGTCCTTGATATCCAGAACTTGAGCCGCCACCCCCAAAGCCAGGCCTATGTGAACCGGATCCTGACCCGCCGTGCGGACCATTATTGTTATTGTGGTCCTGATGAGTGCCAGAACTCTTATATTCCTTCATGATAAAACAATATTTCCACATATGAGTCGATGGTCTATTCGGGAGACTATGTTTTAGGCAAGGTAAATTCAACATCGCCTCCAGGTTGAATTTCGATCCACCAAATTTCAGCATACTCTTATGACGCTGATTATTATGTTGTGTATTGGCATTGGCCACAAAGTCTGACCCGCCGTCGGATTGCTTGCGCTTACCGTTGTTGCCCTGGTTATGCCCTGTCATATTTTGCTGCTGACCTTTCCCATTGCCATTATTCTTCCCTTTGTTGGACTTCTCTTCATCAGACCCAAGGTCCTTAGTATTGTCTGAGTCGGCGTATTTGATGAGAGCCACCATGAGCTCTCCCATGTCATTGCAGTGACATTTATGCCGCCCCAGCTTCTATTTGAGGGGTGCGAAGTGGCAATTCTTCTCTAAGATCAAGACAACAGAGCCGGGCGTGATGCTGTCTGATGAGTGGATAACGGGTGAGACCCGACGCACCCAGTGGTGGGCCAACTCATCCTCACACTGGACACAAGCGTCTAAATCGATGATCGACAGAGGCTGCTTACACGTGTCTTTGAAATTCTGAATAACATGGGCCTTCAACTAAGCCCACGAGTTGATGGAGTTGGCAGGCAACCCTTTCAGCCAAGTTCGAGCCGGCCCATCCAGCATCATTGTGAAGTATTTGGCACATACAGCATTGTTAACATCCAGCATCTCCATGGCCAGCTCGTAGCTCTCGATCCAGGCCTCAGGCAGAAGATCAGCTATGTAATTAGGTACCTTGCGAGGACCTTTAAAATCCTTGGGCAGATGCTCATTACGCAGAGTCCACACTAGACATGGCACACCTACCGTCCTGGAAGTCATCCCGGCCTCCACAGACGTTGAAGGGTTTCGTTGAAGTTGCTGATGAGCCGCTAATTGAGCCACCAGTTCCACCTCTTGGTGTGCTCTCAACTGATCACTGATGGCTTGAACATTGTAATCATCGCAGGGCGGGTCATGCCCATGGGGCGGGTTGCGACTTCGCTCACTGCTGGAAACCGCCGGCAACTCAACGCGCCGGCTATAGCTTCAACTGTGGCGCGAAGTTGAATGAATTCGCTCATGGCTGTATGAGTAAGCCGCTTGCTGGGTCACAACTATCTTAAGGAGTTCCACGGTGTTCCGGGCCTCTATCGCAGCTGGCGACTCACCTTCAATTGGAAGAGCCGCCAGCCGTGAGGCTGCAGCAATCATGTTATCCAGCGGGTTGGAGTAATGACCCGGAGGTGTTGGCACTTGCTGAGGCAGGGTCAAGTTCACATGAGGCAGGTCCGCTATATGAGGCTGAGCCGCTACCCCAGTCGCAGGCGCCTCAGCAGCCCGGGTCTCACCGGGCGGGTTACTCGGCCCTGCTCTGGGTGTGGTAAAAAGATTCCTCCCCTCAAACTGCGGTGGCAAACGGCTCCGATGCCTCCTTCGCCTAACAGCAGTTGACGCGTTCTGGTCCAGACTTAAACGAAAGGCCTCGGCCCTTACCCGTTGCGTCTCAACTTCTAGGGCGGTCCGTTCTGCAGCCATCCTGACGTTCTCTGCCTCAAGATCCTCTCGGGCTTTGGCCACCTCATCTCGCAATTTTGTGACCTCCGCCTTATGCTGCACTTGAGTCGTCGGGGTCACCTCTGCAGCCAACAGAGTCGCCAAAGCATCCAGAAGCTCGGATAAAACTTGAGCCGGCGGGTGCGCCGAACCGCTCGCCCCAACCGTTGCAGCAGCCGTTGAACCAGAGGTCATAGCTGCGGTAGTTGATGAATTCACCATCTGCTGCATACCGGCCATGAAGATAGCAGCCCTGCCTTACGGCTCATAGGGGTCCGGAATACTGTCACCATCGGAGTAGCCCCCAAGCCCGCTGTCTTGTAGTTGATAGATAGACTCGGTTTCGCCGGTTGAAGACTCGTCAACTGAATAGATGGCTGTCTCATCACCAGACACAGATCCTTCCTCCAGATCTGCCCCATGAACAGAACCAACGAAAGCACACTTCTGGGCGGGTTGAACATTGGCGGGTCGTGCGCGCCGAGCCGTCTCACTGGTGTCGGCATAGGTGTCCGGCTCGGGCTCCGACTCGCCAATCTTGCCGATGAAGATGTGAATTCCGCCGAAGGGGACCCAGTACCTGTACTCGATTGAATCGGCCTCGGGACCCCAGCCAGCATTGTCGATGTAGATCTTGCCGCGGCGGCTCTTGGTCATCCGGCCCACGACATATCCCTTGATCCCAGAGAAGCTGCCCTTCAAGAACTCGAAACCACCGTGCTCAGGCCCCACGGTGGGCGCCAACCGTTGTGGATTTAACACGGCAGATGTCCTCGTGAAAGGACTTAGGTGTGGAGCCATCTCATGTAGGTTAGCTTAATGGGGTTGAATGGGACAAAGGACGCAAGGAACTTAACCAGGTTCGGCCCCTCTCAACGAGGTAAAAGCCTACGTCCTGCTTCTAGTTGTATTACTTGAGTTCCGATTACAAGGGAGCGAATACGCTTAACCTAGTTCTCGACTGGTTGTTTCTTGAGTTAAGCTGCCACCGGGTCTCACCTTTATATACACAGGTCGAGACCCGGAGGCTTACAGAGTCCCGTCCGGCTCACACATCATGACGGGCTTGGTTTCTAACTAGTCATGCCTTACAAAATAAGTCACCGTACGGCGGTTCATAGGCCCAGGTCTTGGTCTTTCACCAGGCCTGCCTTCATGAGCCGCCATCTTCACACCTTGGGCCCCCTTGGACCTGCTTCATGTAAAACTGCCAACGGTGTAACCCGGCCCCTCCTGGGCGGGTCACACCTCGGAGCTATATCCCTATATCCCCAACAGATGCCAAATCATATAAATTAGATGCAAGATGGTGTGCTAATTATGTAGTTTGTGCATTACTGAAGCAGCAAGGATGTGTGCGTCAAGAACAAGGCATCCCTAAGACTCATAGTGTTGGTGCTGGGTACAACAAAATTAGGTGCTGCTGGGTGCAAGAAGGCTGGCCGCAAAGCATCACCGAGTTGCTGTGGGGTGCTCAGTGCAGTTCTCAACTTGTGTCATACAAATGAATGCCATCCGTCTGGGATGCGCTCTAGTAGTTTCTTCTACATCTGGTCCTTTATCTGTTTTGGAAGGTGTATGTAACATAAAATATAATGTATATTTTACAAGTTTGATATACAATGTGTCAAATTTGGTCCCGTGTTTATATTTCACAAAATTATATTATAAATTGTAAAATGATTAGATACTCTCGTCGGCTATGATAACAATATCAATTCAAAACTTCAAACTCATCATACTTGCTTCATCATTCTGGTAAAACAACATGCGTGTGTTATAGTAGTGAAAGTTTCTGTAGGCCAATTATTTTATGGTTTATGGTCCCTTATATTCAACTTCCGGTTGAAACAAGCTACATGTGATCAGTATGAATTCTATGAAGAAGTAAACTTAAATGATTGAACAGTACCCCTAACGGCGTGTCTAGGGTTTTAAAAACATTAAATTTTTCCCTTGCAAAAAATAAAAATATCAAAATGTAGTATAACTTTTTATTCATTCACAATAACATCTTACAAATTTTTGTTGACATAAGCGATGAAATTTACCAGAGATAAACAGAAGGACTATCACCATTAAATATCTGATACTACAAGTAATATATTTGCCTTCATTCAAGATATGATAAAAGCTCAAATTTACTTTAGAAGAATCATCAGCAGTGTTGTTGAGTGAGATGAGATCTCTGAATTATATAATCTAACAGTCTAAGCTTGGTAGCTTCTTCCAAAAGTAGAAGGCCGAAATACATCCCCAAATTTTACATGGTATAGTAGAATAAGCATAATGCTCATCACTTAATTAGCACCAACATGTAAATCCGCACTTGCTCTCGCTAGTAGAAAACAGGGCTTTGATCCAGGCCAGATCAGAGCATTAGCCCCGGTTCTTTTACGAACCGGGACCAATGGGTGCATCAGTCCCGGTTCGAGCGGCTAGGGCACCGGCTGTGCCTCGGCAGGAACCAGTCCCGGTTCGTCTGACCCCTTTGGTCCCGGTTCCAGACACGAACCAGGACTAAAGGGCCTCGCTCCTGGCGCAGCCCCTTTAATCCAAGTTGGTGGCTGGAACCGGGACTAAAGGTTGGCCTTTAGTCCTGGTTTTAGACACAAACCGGGGCTAAAGTTTTGCCTATATATATCCACGCCCCACCCCCCATCTCCTCTATTTTTTGGCCGTGGAAGGGTGGGAGGTTTGTGTTACTCTGTTCTCACCTCCTATGCACATGAGGTGTTTGATGAAATGCCCGAGCCACAATTAAGCTTTCTCCTCTCCAAGCTCGACCTCCAAGCTATATTTTTCCGAAGATTTGTCTAGGTTTAGCGGTGCACCAACTACACAATTGTTCTAAAAGGTTAGCAACTTCATCGTTTCATCTCTCACTGCTAGTTTAGCTCATTTCAAATGCTGTAGAAGTAGAGTGGTTTGTGGGTTTTAGTGGAGGAGTGTATGTGGGAGTTCTTTTGATTTAGATGCACAATTTGAGCTGAAATTAACTTCTTAGAGTCTGCACATGTGTAGAGTGCCACTCCCGTCCCCGTCCTCACCGCCGTCGATCGCTCGCGCCGATCTCGTCGTCGGCACCACCGTGGTCAGCCTCTTGTTCTTATCTTCTTTTTAAAAGAAAAAAATTCTTACTTGTATGATTTAGATAGATACTTGTATAATTTTCTTACTTTTATTATTGTTTGTTATTATATAGTGCCATGGTTTTGGTATCTGCCCACGTCGGCCGTCGTCCTCTCTATGATTCGGATGTGGTATATTATCTTTTATTACTATTTGTTTCATTTAGTGTTTATGACAATTATGCCGACCAACGTGACATAGATGTTTTTATCTAGGAGGTATGTGAACCGGAAATTCCAACGGAACCTCTTGTCGAGAGGTTAAATTTAGTCGAAAAAGAAAACAATTACTTGAAGAAAAAATTGAAAAGAATTGAGGAGGAGAAGATGGAATTGGAGTTGCATGTTGCCGATGTCGTCGATGATCACATGATCCAGATGGATGCAATGTGCTTGAAGATTAGAAAGATTAGAAAATATGCTATTGATAATGAGGCTTGGTATTATTATGTTGTTGGATCAATTGTTACCTTAGTTGCGATTATGATCGCATTTGTTGTTGCATTTAAATGTTTTACATAGTTGTATGTTTTAATTAGATGCTCTAGAGGGCTATATGTTGTTCTATGAGAACTACGTATGAACTATATGTATTTATTTTTTCAGTAATAACATTTGATCACTACAGTACTTTGGTTTTAATATGATGCTGAACTTGTATTAATTTGGTCACTTCTCTATTCATGATGTTCTGTAATGGTTTTTGATACACTTAATTATATAATGCACGTAGATGAACCGGCAGTGGATGTACGATGACCAACGCACCTCCGAGTAGATTGATGGCATGCATAATTTTCTTGAAGTGGGTGAGGCAAACAAGCAGTATGGTTTTATGTATTGTCCATGTACTGTCTGTGGGAATACGAAGGATTACTCTGACTCAAACCCTTCACTTGCACTTGCTTGAGAAGGGTTTCATGCCGCACTGTAATGTTTAGACCAAGCACGGAGAAAGAGCGGTTATGATGGAAGACAACGAAGAAGAAGAGGATGATGACAACTATCCCCCTGAATACGGTGATACTGCAACGGGGGAAGCTGAAGATCAAGAGGAACCAGACGATGTGCCCGATGATGATCTTCGCCGGGTCATTGTTGATGCAAAGAGACAATGCCAAAGTGAAGAGGGGAAGTTGAAGTTCGATCGCATGTTAGAGGATCACAAAAAAGGGTTGTACCCAAATTGCGAAGATGACAACATAAAGCTCGGTACCACACTGGAATTGCTGCAATGGAAGGCAGACAATGGTGTAACTGACAACGGATTTGGGAAGCTACTGAAAATAATGAAGAAGAAGCTTCCAAAGGATAACGAATTGCCCGATGGTACGTACGAAGCAAAGAAGGTTCTATGCTCTCTAGGATTGGAGTGCAGAAGATACATGCATGCCCTAATGACTGCATCCTCTACCACGGTGAGTACAAAGATTTGAACGCATGCCCGGTATGCGGTGCATTGCGGTATAAGATCAAACGAGATGACCCTGGTGATGTTGAGGGCGAGCGCCCCAGGAAGAGGGTTCCTGACAAGGTGATGTGGTATGCGCCTATAATACCACGGTTGAAACGTCTGTTCAGAAACAAAGAGCATGCCAAGTTGATGCGATGGCACAAAGAAGACAGTAAGAAAGATGGGAAGTTGAGAGCACCCGCTGACGGGGCGTAGTGGAGAAAAATTGAGAGAAGGTGGGGGGACTTTGCAGGTGACGCAAGGAACGTATGGTTTGGTTTAAGTGCAGATGGCATTAATCCTTTTAGGGAGCAGAGCAGCAATCATAGCACCTGGCCCATGACTCTATGTATCTATAACCTTCCTCCTTGGTTGTGCATGAAGCGGAAGTTCATTATGATGTCAGTGCTCATCCAAGTCCCTAAGCAACCCGGCAACGACATTAATGTCTACCTAAGGCCATTAGTTGAAGAACTTTTACAGCTGTGGAATGGAAAAGGTGTACGTACGTGGGATGAGCAGAAACAGGAGGAATTTGACCTACATGCGTTGCTGTTTGTAACCATCAATGATTGGCCTGCTCTCAGTAACCTTTCAGGACAGACAAACAAGGGATACCAAGCATGCACGCACTGTTTAGATGATACCGAAAGTATATATTTGGAAAAATGCAGGAAGAATGCGTACCTGGGACATCGTCAATTTCTTTCGACCAACCATCAATGTCGAAAGAAAGACAAGGATTTCAAAGGTGAGGCGGATCACCGGAAGAAGCCTGCTCTCCGTACTGGTGATCACATACTTGATATGGTCAAGGATTTACAAGTAATCTTTCAAAAGGGTCCTGGCGGACAATCTGTTCTGAATGACGCTGAGGGACGCGCACCCATGTGGAAGAAGAAATCTATATTTTGGGACCTACCCTATTGGAAAGACCTAGAGGTCCGCTCTGCAATCGACGTGATGCACGTGACGAGGAATCTTTGTGTGAAACTGTTAGGCTTCTTGGGTGTGTATGAGAAGACAAAAGATACACCGGAGGCACGGGAGGACCAGCAACGTGTGCACGAAAAAGACGGCATGCATCCAAAGCAGTATCAAGGTCCTGCCAGCAACGCTCTTACCAAAGAAGAGAAGGAATCTTCTTTGAATGCCTGCTCAGTATCAAGGTCCCGTCTGGCTTCTCATCCAATATAAAAGGAATAATAAATATCCCACATAAAAAGTTCCAGAACCTAACGTCTCATGACTGCCACGTGATTATGACGCAACTGCTTCTGGTTGCATTGAGCGGGCTTCTACCGGAAAACGTTCGATTAGCCATTGTGAAGCTATGTGCATTCCTCAATGCAATCTCTCAGAAGGTAATCGATCCAGAAATCCTACCAAGGTTAAAGAATGATTTGGTGCAATGTCTTGTCAGTTTCGAGCTGGTGTTCCCACCATCCTTCTTCAATATCATGACGCACGCCCTGGTTCATCTAGTCGACGAGATTGCCATTCTGGGTCCTGTATTTCTACACAATATGTTCCCCTTTGAGAGGTTCATGAAGTCTTAAAGAAATATGTTCATAGTCGTGCTAGGCCAGAAGGAAGCATCTCCATGGGCTGGCAAACAGAGGAGGTCATTGGGTTTTGTGTTGACTTCACTCCTGACCTTAAGCCGATTGGTGTCACTCGATCGCGGTATGAGGGGAGACTAATTGGAAAAGGCACGCTAGGAGTGGACTCAATAATATGTAGGGACGGGCATTCTTGGGCTCAAGCACACAACACAGTTCTACAGAATTCTACCTTGCTGACCCCGTATGTCAATGAACACAAGAATATTCTGCGCTCCAAACACCCAGAGCAATGTGACGACTGGATTACATGTGAACACATCAGGACTTTCGGTAGTTGGTTGCAAACACATCTCATGGGTGACAACATTGTTGGAGATGAGTTGTACTCGTTGGCCAGGACACCATCTTCGACTGTATTGACTTACAAAGGGTACGAGATAAATGGGAATACAGTTTACATGATCGCCCAAAATCAGAAGAGCACCAACCAAAATAGTGGTGTCCGCTATGATGCAGCAACCAACAGGGGAAAGGACACATATTATGGTTACATAGTGGACATATGGGAACTTGACTATGGACATGATTTTAAGGTCCCTTTGTTTCGGTGCAAATGGGTCAATCTGTCAGGAGGCGGGGTACAGGTAGACCCACAATACGGAATGACAACAGTGGATCTGAACAATCTTGGGTACATAGACGAACCATTCGTCCTAGCCAATGATGTGGCGCAGGTTTTCTATGTGAAGGCCATGTCTACCAAACCGAGAAAAAGAAAAGATAAGGAAGCGAATACATCATACGATGAGCCAAAGCGCCACATAGTTCTTTCAGGGAAAAGAGACATCGTGGGAGTGGAGGGCAAGATAGACATGTCTGAAGATTATGAATAGTTTCATGAAATTCCTCCCTTCAAAGTGAAGGCTGACCCAAGCACCCTGTTAAACGATGAAGATTATCCATGGTTACGGCGCAATAAGCAAGGGACACACGCGAAGAAAAAGTGAAGACTTTCTCTCCACAACTACTCTTATGATGGCTTTGATTACGTGAAGAAAAAATGAAATCCCTTTGTAGTAGATGAGTTTTCCTCCGAAACCCTGATACTTCGAAAGAGATTGTCCATGTTGTACAAGAAATACATCCAGTTTTTGCCGTAACCCTCTCAACTTTTTACCACATGCTATGTGGGTGAAATGATGATACCATGCCAACTTTCAACCTTTTTAGAGTTCATTTGTAGTGCTTTTCAATTTCAGGGTCATTTAGCTAAAAAAATTAGTAAATGCATGAAAAATATCAAATGAAGTCAGAAAGGGTTGAAAATTGATGATGTGGCTTTGAATGGTGCATGTTGAATGCACAAAAAGTCTGGAGTTGAAATAAGTTCAAAAAAATGAAATGCTTTTGTAACAGATGAGTTTTCGTCCGAAACCGTGATACTTCGAAAGAGATTGTCCATTTTGTACACGAAGTGCATCCAGTTTTTGCCGTAAACCTCTCAACTTTTTAGCACATGCTATGTGGGTGAAATAATGATAGCATGCCAACTTTTAACCTTTTCAGAGTTTATTTGTACTGCTTTTCAATTTCAGGGTGATTTAGCTCAAAGAATGAACTAATAGTAAAAAGAATGAACTAAAAAGCTTTTATAAAACTCTAATAGCAAAAACAATGAACTAAAAAGAATCAATTAAATATAATATTCTTTAATAGCAAAAAGAATCAACTAAAAAGAATCAAAATAATATTAACTAAAATTATCTAAGTATTTATTTGTTAAAAAGAATGAACTAAAAAGAATCAACTAAAAAATTAACTAAAAAGGATGAACTAAAAAGAATCAACTAAAGCATTAACTAAAAAGAATATATTCAAATATTTTGTTATGATCAACTAAAACAAAACTATAATATTCTTCAATAGCAAAAAGAATTTTCATAAAAAATGCCGCCTACTAGGCCACCACGGCCTGCATACGACTAGAAACCCATCTGTACATGGGCTAGGATGCCGGCCCGCGGGCCCAACGGGGAATTGACAAAGTTTAGGCAAGTACTGCCTGCAATAGAGAGGAGCTCGATAGCTTAGTCGCAGCGGGGCTTATAAACCAGTGCACACGCCTCTCAACTAGCAAGGTGGAACTAAACATTTGGCTGCGGTAGCACCAGCCCTTCAGTCCCGGTTGGTGGCTCCAACCGGGACCAAAGGTCCCCTGTAGTCCCAGTTGGTGTCTCCAACCGGGACAAAAAGGCCCCCTTTCGTCCCGGTTCGAGCCACCAATCGGGACTAAAGGTGTCTGCTTCCCACCCTTTGGGCTGCTGAAATTGACCTTTACTCCCGGTTGGTGGCACCAACCGTGACGAAAGGGGGCCTTTCGTCCCGGTTGGTGCCACCAACCAGGACCGATGCTCTGGGTATATAAGCAGCACTTAGCAGTTTTCTCGAAATCTCAGTTCTTCTTCTCTCCCCGACGCCCCCGACGCTACCAGGCTGCTCCTCCCCCGACCCCATCGCCGTCGCTCCGACGCCACCGAGCCCTGCCTCGACGCCGCTGCTCCCTGCCCCGACAGCACCCCCAGTAAGCTCCGCCCCCCTTCCCCTGCGTTGCCGGCGCCACCTCCTCTGCCCTGCGATGCCGCCGCCCCTGCCTTGCGATGCCGCCGCCCCTGCCCCTGCCCTGCGCTGCCGCCGCCGCCCCTGTGTTTTTTTCTTAAAATTTTCATATGTTCATAAGTATATATGTATGTATGGATGGATGGATTGATGTATATGTTTATAACAAAGTTAGAATTTTTTATGTTCATAGAATTTTTTTCTTAAAATTTTTTATATTCATAGATTTTTTTTGTCCATGTATGTATGTATATATGTATGTATGGATGGATTGATGTATATAGAAAATGTACTCATATGTTCATATGTTTGTAACAAAGTTAGAATTCTTTTGTCCATGTAAAACACTTATATGAAGTGTCTCCATTTAGAACTATAGATCAATGGCGATCATCTAACAAAGTAGAAAATTAACCATAACTCTGATGAAAATAATTTATATATGAAAATCGATCAGAAAAATATGACGAATCCGAATATGCCCTCCGTTCGTCTATCACAAGCAGCTAGCATAGCGAACCTAGAACCGTCCCCCTCCGGTTCATCTGTTCGAAAATGCAAACTTTCGGAAAACGTTCCCGGATGTTATCCCCCTTCACCAATATCGTGTAGTGCGCCGTGTTAGAACACCCATAACTCTCTCGGGAATTCAACATATCCTTGATAACTTCGACATGAGGGGGGGAGTCCGCAAATCCTCGAAGAACATGAGAGAGGCGGTACGCAAAGTATCCTCTCTCGAAAGATAGGACGACTCATCAGACATGAGGGGGGAGGAGTCCTCGACGATCGTCTGAAACTGACTGTTATAAAACATGTGAACTTTGCATGATGTTTTCCACTAATCTATTGCTCATATATATGCATATGATTCCTTGTTGTGATTAAAGTCTATGTTTGCCACTAATCAATCTCTCATGGTTGTATATTGCCATGTTGTAATGTTTGCAGAAACTATGGACAGAGACTTAGAAAAAGAAGAGTTGTTGGGGGATATAATCCGCGACGGAGGTGATATCACCTTGTCGTTTCTCAACGACACCGATGGTGAGCAAAGAGAGGATGACGGCTCCGGTGATCCAATGGAGGAGGAAGGAGATCATGATAGCTCCGGTGATCGAGTGGAGGAGAAAGGAGATCATGACGGCTTCGATGATCCAACGGAGAAGGGAGCCTTAACTATTGCAAAGTCTGGCGAGTTATATATATATATATATTAATTAAGCCTATACTGACTAGATGCATTAATTGTTTTGTATGTACATATATTAACGCTTCTTTCTTCTTTTAGCCCTCCGGATCGAGCCAAACTTTGGTAAGGAGATGAGGCCCGAAGAAAAGGTTGGGCCAGGATGAAAGGTTCACGATCGAAGAAATCGCTCGAGATGGCCAACCGATTGCTCCCAAGCAGACCAAGGACACATTTGTACATCAGTGCGGAGTTGTTGTTAGGGACAGCGTCCCGATCAGCATCCAAGAATGGAATAAGAAGAAGGACCCTGAAGTTTCTTATGTCCAAGATAGACTGAAAGATGATCTTTGGAACTCGCTGATGACAAATTTCAGCCTACCTCCAGAGGAGGATCCGAATAACCCAGTTATACAGCGAAAGGTCAAGGTGTTTGCTCTTAAGAACATGGCAGAACTATTCAAGAAGTGGAAGAAAGCTTTGAAGAAAACGTTTGTCGATAAAGACGAGACTCCAGAATTCACCGGTCAATATGGGAAGATAAGAGATCGCTGGCCCGCATTTGCGGCCTACAAGAAATTGGAGAAGGCTAAGCAAAGGTCACTAACAAACAAGTAAAATGCTGCAAAGAAGCGTTATCACCATGTTACGGGGTCAGGTGGCTACAGCAAAGCTCGGCCTACGTGGGACAAAGCTGAGCAAGACCTGCTTGCTAAAGGGGTCCAACCAGCGACATTGCACTGGCCAGATCGGTCAAGGACTTGGTTCTTCGGGGTTGTGGGAACTTTGGACCTAGAATCAGGGAAGTGTGTTTGGACGAAAGCTCAACTTGCAATACCCGTCAAGAAGCTTGAGGCAGCAATCAAGGCAGCGTAGGAAGGGAGGTTCCATCCAGACAGAGAGAAGGACGAGCTGACAGAGGCCCTCGGGAATCCTAAACACCCTAGACGAACACGAAGCACATCAGGCTCCATTCCATGGGTGCATGGGTTTCCCGACAGCGGTGGTTATAGAAGCCGAGAGAGAAAGAAGAAAGAGGAAACAAGCGAAATGCAGAAGATCAATGCAAGGTTAGCGAAGCTATAGGAACTTGAGAGCCAGCGAGCTACCGGCCAACCATCTCAGCGGCATGAAGATCCTTCATTTGACGCTGCCCCCGAAGCTACCCCACCATCTCAGCTCAGAAGTAGCGTGGCTTCCACGGAGCTCGTTCAGCCTGATATCACGGCTCCTCGCTACCCCATGGATAGTATCACGGAAAATGAACATTGTGTGCTAATGGAGAAATGCCATAAACTGACCTTGAATGTGGCCGTCGGCTCTGTCTTACCTCCTCGAGCTGAGGGAACTTTCCATTGCCGCCTGATTCCACATGGCTTTGCAATTATCGGGGTGGATGAAATAATGGAGGGATTTGAGGGGCAGGAGCTTAAGTACCTGATACGTCCATTTTGCATCATGTTTTCCAACTGTTATTTATGATGTTTTTACTCATAATAATGCTTTTTGGAGTAATTCTAATGCCTTTTCTCTCATAATATGCAAGGTTCATACAAAGAGGGAGAATTCCGGCAGCTGGAAATCTGGACCTGAAAAAGCTATGTCAGGCTACCTATTCTGCACAACTCCAAATGAGCTGAAACATCACAAGGAATTTTTATGGAATAAATAAGAATTATTGGAGCAAATAACTACCAGAGGGGGCGCACCAGGTGGGCACAACCCACCTGGGCGTGCAAGGGAGCCCAGGCGCGCCCTGGTGGGTTGTGCCCTCCTCGGCCCACCTCCGGTGCCCCTCTTCTGGTATATAAGTCATTTTGACCTAGAACAAATAAGGAGAGGACTTTCGGGATGAAGCGCTGCCGTCTCGTGGTGGAACTTGGGCAGGAGCACTTTTGCCCTCAGGCGGAGCGATTCCGCTGGGGGAACTTCGCTCCCGGAGGGGGAAATCATCGTCATCATCATCACCAACAACTCTCCCATCTTGGGGAGGAAAATCTCCATCAACATCTTCAACAGCACCATCTCCTCTCAAATCCTAGTTCATCTCTTGTGTTCAATCTTTGTACCAGAACTATAGATTGGTACTTGTGTGAGACTAGTAGTGTTGATTACATCTTGTAGTTGATTACAATATGGTTTATTTGGTGGAAGATTATATGTTCAGATCCATTATGCTATTTAATACCCCTCTGATCTTGAGCATGATTATCATTAGTGAGTAGTTACTTTTGTTCATGAGGTCACGGGAGAAATCTTGTTGCATGTAATCATGTGAACTTGATATGTGTTTGATATTTTGATGATATGTATGTTGTGATTCCCTTAGTGGTGTCATGTGAACGTCGACTACATGACACTTCACCATATTTGGGCCTAAGGGAATGCATTGTGGAGTAGTTATTAGATGATGGGTTGCGAGAGTGACAGAAGCTTAAACCCTAGTTTATGCGCTATTCCGTAAGGGACTAATTTGGATCCAAATGTTTAATGCTATGGTTAGATTTATTCTTAATACTTTTCTCTTAGTTGCGGATGCTTGCGAGGGGGTTAATCATAAGTAGGAGGTTTTTTCAAGTAAGAACCGCACCTAAGCACCGGTCCACCCTCATATCAAATTATCAAAGTAGCGAACACAAATCAAACCAATATGATGAAAGTGACTAGAGGAAATTCCCTTGTACCCTCAAGAACGCTTTGCTTATCATAAGAGACCGTTTTGGCCTGTCCTTTGCTTCAAAAGGATTGGGCTACCTTACTGCACTTTTTTTACCATTACCGTTTCTTGCTCGTTACAAATTATCTTGCTACCAAACTACTCGTTACTTATAATTTCAGTGCTTGTAGACATTACCTTGCTGAAAACCGCTTGTCATTTCCTTCTGCACCTCGTTGGTTTCGACACTCTTACTTATCAAAAGGGCTACGATTGATCCCCTATACTTGTGGGTCATCAAGGCTCTCTTGGTAAGTGGAAATCGGAAAGGAAAAATTATTACTACGTGCTGAAATTTATTGTCACTTGTTACTATGGAAAACAATCCTTTGAGGGGTTTGTTCAGGGTATCTTCACCTCGACCAGAACCACCATAAGTTACCCCTTAACCTACTACACCTACTGAACATATTTGTTATGAAATTCCTTCAGGCAAGATAGAACAACTGCTAGCTAATCCTTATGCAGGAGATGGAACTGAACATCCTGATATGCACTTGATATATGTGGATGAAATTTGTGGATTATTTAAGCTTGCAGGTCTACCCGGAGATGAAGCTAATAAGAAGGTTTTCCCTTTATCTTTGAAGGGAAAAGCATTGGCATGGTATAGGCTATGCGATGATATTGGATCTTGGAATTGGAATCGATTGAAATTGGAATTTCACCAAAAAAATTATCCTATGCATCTAGTTCATCGTGATCAGAATTACATATATAATTTTTGGCCTCGTGAAGGAGAAAGTATCGCTCTAGCTTGGGGGAGGCTTAAGTCAATGTTATATTCATGCCCCAATCATGAGCTCTCAAGAGAAATTATTATTTATATTTTTTATGCTCGGCTTTCTCATGATGATCGATCCATGCTTGTTATTTCTTGTACTGGTTCCTTTATGAAGAAGACTATTGACTTCCGATGGGATCGTTTAGAAAGAATTAAATGCAACTCTGAAGATTGGGAACTCAACCAAGGTAAAGAGTCAGGTATTAAGCTCAAGTATGATTGTGTTAAATCTTTTATGAATAACGATGCTTTTCAAAAGTTTAGCACTAAATATGGACTTGACTCTGAGATAGTAGCCTCCTTTTGTGAATCATTTGCTACTCATGTTGACCTCCCTAAGGAGAAGTGGTTTAAATATCACCCACCTATCAAAGAAGAAATTAAAGAACCAGTAATAGCTAAAGATGAAACTATTATTTACAATGTTGATCCAGTTGTGCCTACTGCTTATATTGAAAAACCACCTTTCCCTGTTGGGATAAAGGAACATGCTAAAGTCTCAACTGTGGTCAACAAAAGTTATATTAGAACTTCCAAACCTGCTGAAAAATCAAAGTAGAACATAGTGTTGCTATGGTTAAAGATCTCTTGGTTGAAAATATAGATGGGCATGTTATTTACTTCTGTGATGAAGCTGCTAGAATTGCCAAACCCGATGAAAAAGATAAACATAAACCCGTTGTTGGCATGCCTGTTGTCTCAGTTAAATTAGGAGATCACTGTTATCATGGTTTATGCGACATAGGTGCTAGCGTGAGTGCCATTCCTTTTACCTTATATCAAGAAATTATGAATGATATAGCACCCGCTGAAATAGAAGACATAGATGTTACTATAAAACAAGCTAATAGGGACACCATCACACCACTTGGGATTGTTAGAGATGTTGAAGTCTTGTGTGGGAAAATAAAATACCCTACTGATTTTCTAGTTCTTGGTTCCCCACAAGATGACTTTTGTCCCATTATCTTTGGTAGACCTTTCTTGAACACTGTCAACGCTAAAATACATTGTGAGAAACAAATCGTCGGTGTTAGTTTTGGTGATGAGCCTCATGAGTTTAATTTTTCCCAGTTTAGTAGAAAACATCATAAGGAAGAATTGCCTATTAAGGATGAAATAATTGGTCTTGCTTCTATTGCTGTGCCTCCTACTGATCCACTAGAACAATATTTGCTAGACCATGAAAATGATATGCATCTGCATGAAAGAAATGAAATAGATAAGATTTTCTTTGAACAACGTCCTCTGCTTAAACACAATTTGCCTATTGAAACATTAGGAGGTCCTCCTCCACCTAAAGGTGATCCTGTGTTTGAATTAAAACAATTGCCAGACACTTTGAAATATGCTTATCTTAATGAGAAAAAGATTTATCCTGTTATTATTAGTGCTAACCTTTCAGAACATGAAGAAGAAAGATTATTGAAGGTTCTGAAGAAGCACTGAGCTGCCATTGGATATACTCTTGATGATCTAAAGGGCATTAGTCCCACTCTCTATCAGCATAAAATTAATATGGAGCCTGATGCTAAACCCGTTGTTGATCACTAACGACCTATAAATCGTAAAATGAAAGAAGTGGTAAGAACAGAAATACTAAAGCTTCTAGAAGCAGGTATAATCTATCACATAGCTAATAGTAGATGGGTAAGTCCCATTCATTGTGTCCCTAAAAAGGGAGGTATTACCGTTGTTCCTAATGATAAGAATGAACTTATTCCACAAAGAATTGTCACTGGCTACAGAATGGTAATTGATTTTAGAAAACTAAATAAAGCTACTAGAAAAGATCATTACCCTTTGCCTTTTATTGATCAAATGTTAGAAAGACTATCAAAGAACACACATTTTTGCTTTCTTGATGGATATTCTGGTTTTTCTCAAATACCTGTCTCACAACCTGATCAAGAGGAAACCACCTTTACTTGCCTATTGGAACTTATGCTTATAGACGTATGCCTTTTGGTTTATGCAATGCACCTGCTACTTTTCAAAGATGTATGACTGCTATATTCTCTGACTTTTGTGAAAAGATTGTTGAGGTTTTCATGGATGATTTTTCCATTTACGGAACTTCTTTTGATGATTGCTTAAGCAACCTTGATCGAGTTTTGCAGAGATGCGAGCAAACTAATCTCGTCTTGAATTAGGAGAAGTGCCACTTTATGGTTAATGAAGGTATTGTCTTGGGACATAAAATTTCTAAACGAGGTATTGAGGTGGATAAAGCTAAAGTTGATGCAATTGAGAAAATGCCATGCCCTAAAGATATCAAAGGTATTCGTAGTTTGCTCGGTCATGCTGGTTTCTATAGGAGGTTTATTAAAGACTTCTCTAAAATTTCTAGGCCTCTTACAAATCTTTTACAGAAGGATGTTCCATTTGTTTTTTATGATGATTGTGTAGAAGCCTTTGAATTGTTTAAGAAAGCCTTGAATTCTGCACCTATTGTTCAACCACCTGATTGGAACTTGCCTTTTGAAATTATGTGTGATGCTAGTGATTATGCTGTTGGTGCTATTCTAGGACAAAGAGTCGATAAGAAATTAAATGTTATTCATTATGCTAGTAAAACTCTGGACAGTGCTCAACGAAATTATGCTACTACTGAGAAAGAATTCTTAGCAGTGGTGTTTGCTTGTGATAAATTTAGATCTTACATTGTTGATTCTAAAGTGACTGTTCACACCGATCATGCTGCTATAAAATATCTTATGGAAAAGAAGGATGCTAAACCTAGACTCATTAGGTGGGTTCTTTTGCTACAAGAATTTGATTTACATATCACTGATAGAAAGGGAGCTGAGAACCCCGTGGCTGATAACTTGTCTAGGTTAGAAAATATTCTGGATGACCCACAACCTATTAACGATAGTTTTCCTGAAGAACAATTAGCTACAATAAATGTTTCTCATAACAATCCTTGGTATGCTGACTATGCCAACTATATTGTTGCTAAATATATACCACCTAGCTTTACATACCAACAAAAGAAAAAATTCTTATATGATTTAAGACATTACTTTTGGGATGACCCACATCTTTGTAAAGAAGGAGTAGATGGTATTATTAGACAATGTGTACCTGAGCATGAATAGGGACAAATCCTACGAAAATGTCACTCCGAAGCTTATGGAGGACATCATGCGGGAGATAGAACTGCTCACAAGGTATTGCAATCTGGTTTTTATTGGCCTACTCTCTTCAAGGATGCCCGTAAGTTTGTTTTATCTTGTGATGAATGTCAAAGAATTGGTAATATTGGTAAGCATCAGGAAATGCCTATGAATTATTCTCTTGTTGTTGAACCATTTGATGTTTGGGGATTTGGTTACATGGGACCTTTTCCGTCCTCTAATGGGTATACACAAATTTTGGTTGCTGTTGATTATGTTACTAAGTGGGTAGAAGCTATTCCAACTAGTAGTGCTGATCACAACACCTCTATTAAAATGCTTAAGGAAGTCATTTTCCCAAGGTTTGGAGTCCCTAGATATTTAATGACTGATGGTGGTTCACATTTTATTCATGGTGCTTTCCGTAAAATGCTTGCTAAATGTGATGTTAATCATAGAATTGCATCACCTTATCATCCTCAGTCTAGTGGTCAAGTTGAACTTAGCAATAGAGAAATAAAATTAATATTACAAAAAACTGTCAATAGGTCCCGAAAGAATTGGTCTAAGAAGTTAGATGATGCACTTTGGGCTTATAGAACAGCATATAAAAATCCTATGGGTATGTCTCCGTATAAAATGGTTTATGGAAAAGCTTGTAATTTGCCTCATGAGTTAGAACAAAAAGCATATTGGGCAATTAAAGAACTCAACTATGATTTCAAACTTGCCGGTGAAAAGAGGTTATTTGATATTAGCTCACTAGATGAATGGAGAACCCAAGCCTATGAAAATGCCAAGTTATTTATAGAAAAAGTTAAAAGATGGCATGACAAAAGAATCCAAAAGCGTGAGTTCAAAGTTGGAGAATATGTTCTTTTGTACAACTCTCGTTTTAGATTCTTTGCAGGAAAACTCCTCTCCAAATGGGAAGGACCTTATGTTATCGAGGAGGTCTATCGATCCGGAGCCATCAAGATAAATAATGCCGAAGGTACTAATTAACCCAAAGGTTGTCAATGGGCAAAGAATAAAACATTATATCTCAGGTACGCCCATTAACATTGAAAGCAATATTATTCCAACCATGACACCGGAAGAACACATAAAGGAAACCTTCTGAAACACTCCAGAATCGTGAAAAAAAGGAGGTACGTGATACGGTAAGTAAACGGACTCCGAAAAATCCGCAAAAATATTTTTTGTCCGTTTTGGAATATAACAAAAATTAGGAAAATAAGAAACAGCCAGGAAGATAACCCTGGTGGGCACAAGACACCAGGGCGCGCCTGGCAAGGCGCGCCCAGGTGGGTTGTGCCCACCTCGGGTACCTTCCAGACTCCTTTTTCTTCCGTTTGCTTGTTTCCCAAGATAAAAATTCATTATATACCCCCCGAACCTATTGACCACCGTATCGCGGAGAAATCTTTTGTTTTCTTTTCTTGTTGTTTTCGGTCAGATCTGTTAAGCCAGGCATCATGTCTTCTCCTTTCTCCAACAACGTAGAAGAGGAGGCTTGGTTGATGAAGATCAAGTTGAAGAGAGAGAGCCTGAAGAAGTCATCAAAGGACACAAGAGCAAGGAGGCCACCGGAGATCAAGCGCCGTTGGTCGAGCAAGCTTTGCCTGCCGAGGAGGAAGAAGAAGATATCCTTAAACCTTACTATGATCATCTTACCCCCACTGAGATTGAAGCCTTTCGGATCATCGAAACGGTTCGTGTGCAAAATAAATATCTCACCCGTGAAAATATTCTATTGCAAGAGCACATCATCGCCCTCCGGAGCATCATCCGTAGATTGGAGAAGCTGCTGGAGAGGGCCACTACTTCATCACCACCACCTCCTTCTTCATCACCAAGGGAAAATTGAGTATCGGGTATGGGCACTCTCCTTGGCTTGTGCCAAGCTTGGGGGAGGTGCCCCGGTATTGTATCACCTCCACTATCTTTTGCCTTTACGTATCTTAGTTTGATCCATAGTTATCTTTTGCTTTAGATGAATAAAAGTTTAGTTCGATCCTTTCTTTTCGAGTGTTTGCTTAGTGATCTATCTCTGTAATCGTGTGCAAGATATATATAATAAAGTTTAGTTTGAGTTCTGTTTTCTTTACTTTCATGTTCAATAATAAGAGAAGAAATAAATGAAAAAGATCATATGCTAATTTTATGGTAAGTAATGACATCACATAAGGAAGAGTATAGGTAGAAAATTTTATTGGAGATTGACAAACATAGCATTGGTCAATAATGCAATTCATGAAAGAATTAATAAGGGAAGAGAAGGTTCAGATGCAAATATACTATCTTGGACATCTTTTGTGATTGTGAGAGCCCTCATCAAAATATTATATGCCAAAATTGTTGACGTTGGACAAGGAAGACAACATAATGATTTATGTTTGTTCACATTCACATAGAAGTTATATTGTCATAGATCCTTTAACATGTGGTGCTTGCCCCCCATCTTTGCTAGCCAAAAATTCCGCACTAAGTAGAGATACTACTTGTGCATCCAAAAACCCTTAAACCCACATCTTATTTTGAGAGTCCACCACACCTACCTATGGATTGAGTAAGATCCTTCAAGTAAGTTATCATCGGTGCAAAAAAAAAGGCAATAAAAATTGCTTCTAAAAGTGTTGGATCATTTAGTGTAAGAGAAAATTGAGCGTTGCACGAACTTGTGATGGCAAAGAATAAAAGCGACAGACTGCATAATAAAGGTTGCTATCACAAGAGGCAATATAACGTGATGTTCTTTTGCACTAAGAGATTGAGCATACAAACAAATAAGCGCATGGCAACCTCTGCTTCCCTCCATGAAGGGCGTATATTTTACTTTTATGTATTTACTTTTATGCAAGAGTCAAAGTTCTTCTCTCTATTCCTTTTTATTTTCTCTTTTGGCAAGCATCATGTGGTGAGGAAAGATCTAGGCACATATATCCAGTTGTGTATGAGTAGCATGAGTTATTATTGTTGACATCACCCTCGAGGTGAGTATGTTGGGAGGCGAAACTATGAGCCCCTATCTTTCTATGTGTCCGGTTGAAATGTTTTGCTCATGTGTATGCGGTGAGTGTCAGCAATCATAGAAGACTATATGATGGTTGAGTATGTGGACTTGCTAAAAAGGCTCCGAGACGTGACCCATCCTGAAAAGATGTTTAATTGTAGTTGCAAAGTTGACTGAGAACATAGTTTGTTGGTTTCCAATAGAGTTTATGCTTTATACTTCAATGTTGTGATGAATTGTTACTTATTCATGAGAAGTTTATGATAAAAGTTATATGATAAAGTTCTATGTTAAAGTTTGTTGTTGTTATAATAATATACATGATGCTTCTATGTCCGTATTTTGTTTTTATCGACACCTCTCTCTCTAAGCATGTGGACATGTTTTTCAATTTCGGTTTTCGCTTGAGGACAAGCGAGGTCTAAGCGTGGGGGAGTTGATATGTCCATTTTGCATCATGTTTTCCTACTGTTATTTATGATGTTTTTATGCATAATAAGGCTTTTTGGAGTAATTCTAATGCCTTTTCTCTCATAATATGCAAGGTTCACACAAAGAGGGAGAATTCCAGCAGCTGGAAATCTGGACCTGAAAAAGCTACGTGAGGCTACCTATTCTGCACAACTCCAAATGAGCTCAAACTTCACGAGGAATTTTTATGGAATAAATAAGAATTATTGGAGCAAATAACTATCAGAGGGGGCCCATTAGGTGGGCACAACCCACCTGGGTGCGCCAGGGAGCCCAGGCGCGCCCTGGTGGGTTGTGCCCTCCTCGGCCCACCTCCGGTGCCCCTCTTCTGGTATATAAGTCATTTTGACCTAGAAAAAATAAGGAGAGGACTTTCGGGATGAAGCGCCGCCGTCTCGAGGCGGAACTTGGGCAGGAGCACTTTTGCCCTCCGGCGGAGCGATTCGACAGGGGGAACTTCCCTCCCGGAGGGGGAAATCATCGTCATCATCATCACCAACAACTCTCCCATCTTGGGGAGGGCAATCTCCATCAACATCTTCAACATCACCATCTCCTCTCAAACCCTAGTTCATCTCTTGTGTTCAATCTTTGTACCGGAACTATAGATTGGTACTTGTGTGTGACTAGTAGTGTTGATTACATCTTGTAGTTGATTACTATGTGGTTTATTTGGTGGAAGATTGTATGTTTAGATCCATTATTCTATTTAATACCCCTCTGATCTTGAGCATGATTATCATTAGTGAGTAGTTACTTTTGTTCTTGAGGTCACAGGAGAGATCTTGTTGCAAGTAATCATGTGAACTTGATATGTGTTCGATATTTTGATGATATGTTTGTTGTGATTCCCTTAGTGGTGTCATGTGAACGTCGACTACATGACACTTCACCATATTTGGGCCTAAGGGAATGCATTGTGGAGTAGTTACTAGATGATAGGTTGCGAGAGTGACAGAAGCTTAAACCCTAGTTTATGCGCTATTCCGTAAGGGACTGATTTGAATCCAAAAGTTTAATGCTATGGTTAGATTTATTCTTAATACTTTTCTCGTAGTTGTGGATGCTTGCGAGGGGCTTAATCATAAGTAGGAGGTTTGTTCAAGTAAGAACCGCAACTAAGCACCGGTCCACCCACATATCAAATTTTCAAAGTAGCGAACACAAATCAAACCAAAAAAATGAAAGTGACTAGATGAAATTCCCGTGTACCCTCAAGAACGCTTTGCTTATCATAAGAGACCGTTTTGGCCTATCCTTTGCCTGAAAAGGATTGGGCTACCTTGCTGCACTTTTGTTACCATTACCGTTACTTGCTCGTTACAAATTATCTTGCTAGCAAACTACTCGTTACTTATAATTTCAGTGCTTGCAAACATTACCTTGCTGAAAACCGCTTGTCATTTCCTTCTACTCCTCGTTGGGTTCGACACTCTTACTTATCAAAAGGACTACGATTGATCCCCTATACTTGTGGGGCATCAGTACCCTACAGGTGAAGGGGAGATTCTTCTGGAAAATGCCATAAGGAGTACCTGTCTATGGAGAAAGGAGAACATCAAGCTTCCAAACTGGACGCCGCCTCAGCAGACTCACCCGGATCCTCAGCAGACTGCTCCTCATAGTCCAGCTCTGTTATCTCCGCTGCCTGAGTCGTCTCCGGCGCGTCAGCCGTCTCCGTCGCCTCAGCGGACTCTAACGGAGGAGGCTGAAGGAAATATGCCCTAGAGGCAATAATAAAGTTGTTATTTTATATTTCCCTATTCATGATAAAATTTTGTTATTCATGTTAGAATTGTATTGATTGGAAACCATAATACATGTGTAAATACATAGACAATACACCGTGTCCCTAGTAAGCCTCTATTAGACTAGCTCGTTGATCAAACATGGTTAAGTTTTCCTGACCATGGACATGAGTTGTCATTTGATAACGGGATCACATCATTAGAAGAATGATGTGATGGACAAGACCCATTTGTTAGCTTAGCATAATGATCGTTCAATTTTATTGCTATTACTTTCTTCATGTCAAATACATATTCCTTTGACTATGAGATTATGCAACTCCCGGATACTGGAGGAATGACTTGTGTGCTATCAAACATCACAACGTAACCGGGTGATTATAAAGATGCTCTACAGGTATCTCCGAAGGTATTTGTTGAGTTGGCATAGATCAAGATTAGGATTTGTCACTCCAAGTTTCGGAGAGGTATCTCTGGGCCCTCTCGGTAATACACATCATAAGCTTGCAAGCAAACGACTAAGGAGTAGGTCACAAGGTGATGTATTATGGAACGAGTTAAGAGACTTGCCGGTAACGAGATTGAACTTGGTATGAAGATACCGACGATCGAATCTCGGGCAAGTAACATACCGATGGAAAAGGGAATTACGTACGTTGTCATAACAGTTCGACCGATAAAGATCTTCGTAGAATATGTTGGAGCCAATATGAGCATCAATGTTCCACTATTGGTTATTGACCGGAGAGGTGTCTCGGTCATATCTACATAGTTCTCGAACCCGTAGGGTCCGCACGCTTAATGTTCGTTGACGATATAGTATTATATGGGTTATGTGATTTGGTGACCGAATGTTGTTCGGAGTCCCGGATGAGATCATGGACATGATGAGGAGTCTCGAAATGGTCGAGAGGTAAAGATTGATATATATAGGACGATGGTATTTGGACACCAGAAGTGTTTCGGGGGTCACCGGGTACTTATTGGGTCACCGGAAGGGGTTCCGGGCACCCCCGGCAAAAGATATGGGCCTTATGGGCCAAGAGGGGAAACACACCATCCACAAGGGGCAGGTGCGCCCCCCATATGGGCCGTCCAAGGTGGAGATGGAAAGGGGAAGGAGGAAAGGAAAGAAAGAGAATAGGATTCCCCCTTCCTTCCAGCTCCCCCCCTTTCCTTCCCCCTCTGACAAATAAGGCAGGGGAGCGCGCCACTTGGGAGGACCCCAAGTAGGATTCGGCCTACTTGGGGCGCCCTCCTGGATGCTCCCTCCTCCCCTCCACCTATATATATGTGGGAGGGGGGCGCCTAGCACACCCTGAAAATTGTTTAGCCGTGTGCGGCGCCCCCCTCCACCGTTTACAACCCCGGTCATATTTCCGTAGTGCTGAGGCGAAGCCCTGCGGAGATCACTTCACCATCACCATCACCACGCTGTCGTGCTGACGGAACTCATCTACTACCTCGACATCTTGTTGGATGAAGAAGGCGAGGGATGTCACCGAGCTGAACGTGTGCAGAACACGGAGGTGCCGTACGTTCGGTACTTGATCGGTTGGAGCGCGAAGAAGTTCAACTACATCAACTGCGTTGTTAACCGCTTCCGCTGACGATCTACGAGGGTACGTAGACACACTCTCCCCCTCGTTGCTATGCATCTCCATGGATAGATCTTTGCGTATGCATAGAATTTTTTTTGTTTTCCATTCGACGATTCCCTACAATGGCATCATGAGCCAGGTCTATGCGTAGATGATATGCACGAGTAGAACACAAAGAGTTGTGGGCAAGGATAGTCATACTGCTTACCACCAATGTCTTATTTTGGTTCGGTGGTATTGCAGGATGAAGCGGCCCGAACCAACCTTACATGTCCACGTACATGAGACCGGTTCCACCGATAGACATGCAACTAGTTTTGCATAAAGGTGGTTGGCGGGTGTTTGTTTCACCTACTTTAGTTGAATCGAATTTGACTGCGGCCAGTCCTTGAAGAAGGTTAAAATAGCAAACTTGATGAATCACCGTTGTGGTTTTGCCGTAGGTAAGAATGGTTCTTGCTAGAAGCCTGTAGCAACCACGTAAAACTTGCAACAACAAAGTAGAGAACGTCTAACTTGTTTTTGCAGGGCATGTTGCGATGTGATATGGTCAAGACATGATGTGATATTGTATGAGATGATCATGTTTTGTAAGTTATCGGCAACTGGCAGGAGCCTTATGGTTGTCGCTTTATTGTATGAAATGCAAACGCCATGCAATTGCTTTAGATTATCACTATGCGTTAGCGATAGTTGTAGAAGCTATAGTTGGCGAGACGACCACGACGCAATGATGGAGATCAAGGTGTCGAGCCGGTGACAATGGAGATCATGACGATGCTTTGGAAATGGAGATCAAAAGCACAAGATGATGGCCATATCATGTCACATATTTTGATTGCATGTGATGTTTATCCTTTATGCATCTTATCTTGCTTAGAACGACGGTAGCATTATAAGATGATCCCTTCACTTAATTTCAAGATAAAAGTGTTCTCCCTGAGTATGCACCGTTGCTATAGTTCGTTGTGTTAAGACACCACGTGATGATCGGGTGTGATAGACTCTACGTTCACATACAACGGGTGCAAGACAGTTTTGCACATGTGGAATACTTGAGTTAAACTTGACGAGCCTAGCATGTACAGACATGGCCTCGGCACACTGGAGACTGAAAGGTCAACGTGAATCATATAGTAGATATGATCAACATAGAGATGTTCACCATTGATGACTACCCGATCTCACGTGATGATCGAACATGGGTTAGTTGATTTGGATCACGTATCACTTAGATGACTTGAGGGATGTCTATTTAAGTGGGAGTTCTTAAGTAATTTGATTAATTGAACTTAATTTATCATGAACTTAGTCCTGATAGTATTTGCATATCTATGTTGTAGATCAATGGCCCGTGCTACCGTTCCCCTGAATTTTAATGCGTTCCTAGAGAATGCTAAGTTGAAAGATGATGGTAGCAACTACACGGACTAGGTCCGTAACTTGAGGATTATCCTCATTGCTGCACAGAAGAATTATGTCCTTAATGCACCGCTAGGTGACAAGCCCCCTCCCGCTAATGTAGACGCTTTGAACATCTGGCAGACGCGGTCTAATGACTAATCTATAGTTCAGTGTGCCATGCTTACGGCTTAGAATCGGGACTTCAAAGACGTTTCGAACGTCATGGAGCATATGAGATGTTCCGAGAGTTGAAGTTAATGTTTCAAGCAAATGCCTGGGTTGAGAGATATGAAGTCTCCAACAAGTTCTATAGCTGCAAGATGGAGGAGAACAGCTCTGTCAGTGAACACATACTCAAAATGTCTGGGTATTATAATCACTTGACTCAGCTGGGAGTTGATCTTCCAGTTGATTGTGTCATTGACAGAGTTCTTCAATCACTGCCACCAAGCTACAAAGGCTTCGTGATGAACTATAATATGCAAGGGATGAACAAAACAATTCCCGAGCTCTTCGCAATGCTTAAGGCTGCGGAGGTAGACATCAAGAAGGAGCATCAAGTGTTGATGGTTAACAAGACCACTAGTTTCAAGAAAAAGGGCAAGGGAAAGAAAGGGAACTTCAAGAAGAATGGCAAGCAAGTTGCCTCTCCCAGGAATAAACCCAAAGTTGGACCCAAGCCTGAAACTGAGTGCTTCTACTGCAAAGGGACTGGTCACTGGAAGCGGAATTGCCCCAAGTATTTGGCGGATAAGAAGGATGGCAAAGTGAACAAAGGTATATTTGATATACATGTTATTAAAGTGTACCTTACTAATGCTCGTAGTAGCACCTGGGTATTTGATACTGGTCCGGTGGCTCATATTTGTAACTCGAAATAGGAGCTACGGATTAAACAAAGATTGGCTAAGGACGAGGTGACGATGCGCGTCGGGAATGGTTCCAAGGTCGATGTGATCACCGTCGGCATGCTACCTCTACATCTACCTTCGGGATTAGTTTTAGACCTGAATAATTGTTATTTGGTGCCAGCGTTGAGCATGAACATTATATCTGAATCTTGTTTAGTGCGAGATGGTTATTCATTTAAATCAGAGAATAATGGTTGTTCTATTTATATGAGTAATATCTTTTATGGTCATGCACCCTTGAAGAGTGGTCTATTTTAGTTGAATCTTGATTGTAGTGATACACATATTCATAATATTGATGCCAAAAGATGCAAAGTTGATAATAATAGTGCAACATATTTGTGGCACTGCCGTTTAGGTCATATTGGTGTAAAGCGCATGAAGAAACTCCATGCAGATGGGCTTTTGGAATCACTTGATTATGAATCGTTTGATACTTGCGAACCATGTCTCATGGGCAAGATGACTAAAACTCCGTTCTCCGGAACAATGGAGCGAGCTAATGACTTATTGGAAATAATACATACTGATGTATGCTGTCCGATGAGTGTTGAGGCACGCGGCGGGTATCGTTATTTTCTGACCTTCACAGATGATTTGAGCAGATATGGGTATATCTACTTAATGAAACACAAGTCTGAAATATTTGAAAAGTTCAAAGAATTTCAGAGTGAAGTGGAGAATCATCGTAACAAGAAAATAAAGTTTCTGCGATCTGGTCGCGGAGGCGAATATTTGAGTTATGAGTTTGTCCTTCATTTAAAACAATGTGGAATAGTTTCACAACTCACGCCACCTGGAACACCACAGCGTAATGCTGTGTCCGAACATCGTAACCGTACTTTATTAGATATGGTGCGATCTATGATGTCTCTTACCGATTTACCACAATCGTTTTGGGGTTATGCATTAGAGACAGCTGCATTCACGTTAAATAGGGCACCGTCTAAATCCGTTGAGACGACACCGTATGAACTCTGGTTTGGCAAGAAACATAAGCTGTCGTTTCTTAATGTTTTGGCTTGCGACACTTATGTCAAAAGCTTCAGCCTGATAAGCTCGAACCCAAATCGAAGAAGTGCGTCTTCATAGGATACCCTAAGGAAACAATTGGTACACCTTCTACCACAGATCCGAAGGCAAGATCTTTGTTGCCAAGAATGGAACCTTTCTAGAGAAGGAGTTTCTCTCGAAAGAAGTGAGTGGGAGGAAAGTAGAACTTGATGAGGTAATTGTACCTTCTCTCGAATTGGAAAGTAGTTCATCAGAGAAAACCGTTCCCGTGATGCCTACACCAACTAGAGAAGAAGCTAATGATGATGATCATGAAACTTCAGATCAAGTTACTAAAGAACCTCATAGGTCAACCAGAACACGATCTGCACCAGAGTGGTACGGGAATCCTCTTCTGGAAGTCATGTTACTAGACCAAGGCGAACCTACGAACTATGAAGAAGCTATGATGAGCCCAAATTCCGACAGATGGCTTGAGGCCATGAATTCTGAGATAGGATCCATGTATGAGAACAAAGTGTGGACTTTGGTGGATTTGCCCGATGATCGGCAAGCCATAGAAAATAAATGGATCTTCAAGAAGAAGACTGACGCTGATGGTAATGTTATTGTCTATAAAGCTCGACTTGTCGCAAAAGGTTTTCGACAAGTTCAAGGGGTTGACTACGATGAGACTTTCTCACCTGTAGCGATGCTTAAGTCCGTCCGAATCATGTTAGCAATTGCCGCATTTTATGATTATGAAATCTGGCAAATGGACGTCAAAACTGCATTCCTTAATGGATTTCTTAAGGAAGAATTGTATATGATGCAACCAGAAGGTTTTGTCGATCCTAAAGGTGCTAACAAAGTGTGCAAGCTCCAGCGATCCATCTATGGACTGGTGCAAGCATCTCGGAGTTGGAATATACGCTTTGATGAAGTGATCAAAGCATATGGATTTATACAGACTTTCGGTGAAGCCGGTATTTACAAGAAAGTGAGTGGGAGCTCTGTAGCATTTCTGATATTATATGTGGATGACATATTGTTGATTGGAAATGATATAGAATTTCTGGATAGCATAAAAGGATACTTGAATAAGAATTTTTCAATGAAAGACCTCGGTGAAGCTGCTTATATATTGGGCATCAAGATCTATAGGGATAGATCGAGACGCTTAATAGGACTTTCACAAAGCACATACCTTGATAAAGTTTTGAAGAAGTTCAAAATGGATCAGTCAAAGAAAGTGTTCTTGCCTGTGTTGCAAGGTGTGAAGTTGAGTAAGACTCAATGCCCGACCACTGCAGAAGAAAGAGAGAAAATGAAAGTCATTCCCTATGCTTCAGCCATAGGTTCTATCATGTATGCTATGCTGTGTACCAGACCTGATGTGTGCCTTGCCATAAGTCTGGCAGGAAGGTACCAAAGTAATCCAGGAGTGGATCACTGGACAGCGATCAAGAACATCCTGAAGTACCTGAAAAGGACCAAGGAAATGTTTCTCGTTTATGCAGGTGATAAAGAGCTCGTCGTAAATGGTTACGTCGATGCTAGCTTTGACACTGATCCAGATGACTCCAAGTCACAAACCGGATACGTATTTATATTGAATGGTGGAGCTGTCAGTTGGTGCAGTTCGAAGCAGAGCGTCGTGGCGGGATCTACGTGTGAAGCGGAATACATAGCTGCTTTGGAAGCAGCAAATGAAGGAGTCTGGATGAAGGAGTTCATATCCGATCTAGGTGTAATACCTAGTGCATCGGATCCAATGAAAACCTTTTGTGACAACACTAGAGCAATTGCCTTGGCGAAGGAATCCAGGTTTCACAAGAGAACCAAACACATCAATTGACGCTTCAACTCCATTCGTGAACAAGTCAAGGATGGAGACATAGAAATTTGCAAGATACATACGGATCTGAATGTAGTAGACCTGTTGACTAAGCCTCTTCCACGAGCAAAACATGATCAGCACCAAGACTCCATGGGCATTAGAATCATTACAATGTAATCTAGATTATTGACTCTAGTGCAAGTGGGAGACTGGAGGAAATATGCCCTAGAGGCAATAATAAAGTTGTTATTTTATATTTCCTTATTCATGATAAAAGTTTATTATTCATGCTAGAATTGTATTGATCGGAAACCATAATACATGTGTGAATACATAGACAAAACACCGTGTCCCTAGTAAGCCTCTACTAGACTAGCTCGTTGATCAAAGATGGTTAAGGTTTCCTGACCATGGACATGAGTTGTCATTTGATAACAGGATCACATCATTAGGAGAAAGATGTGATGGACAAGACCCATCTGTTAGCTTAGCATAATGATCGTTCAGTTTTATTGCTATTACTTTCTTCATGTCAAATACATATCCCTTCGACTATGAGATTATGAAACTCCCGGATACCGGAGAAATGCCTTGTGTGCTATCAAATATCACAACGCAACTGGGTGACTAGAAAGATGCTCTACAGGTATCTCTGAAGGTATTTGTTGAGTTGGCATAGATCAAGATTAGGATTTGTCACTCCGAGTTTTGGAGAGGTATCTCTGGGCTCTCTCGGTAATACACATCATAAGCTTGCAAGCAAACGACTAAGGAGTTGGTCACGAGGTGATGTATTATGGAACAAGTAAAGAGACTTGCCGGTAAAAAGATTGAACTAGGTATCAAGATACCGGCGATCGAATCTCGGGCAAGTAACATACCGATGGACAAAGGGAATTACGTATGTTATCATAATGGTTCGACCGATAAAGATCTTCGTAGAATATGTTGGAGACAATATGAGCATCCAGGTTTCGCTATTGGTTATTGACCGGAGAGGTGTCTCGGTCATGTCCACATAGTTCTCGAACCCGTAGGGTCCGCACGCTTAACGTTCGTTGACAATATAGTATTATATGAGTTATGTGATTCGGTGACCGAATGTTGTTCGGAGTACCGGATGAGATCATGGATATGACGAGGAGTCTCAAAATGGTCGAGAGGTAAAGATTGATATATAGGACGATGGTATTCGGACACCGGATGTGTTTCGGGGGTCACCGGGTACTTATCGGGTCACCGGAAGGGGTTCCGGGCACCCCCGGCAAAAGATATGGGCCTTATGGGCCAAGAGGGGAAACACACCAGCCACAAGGGGCTGGTGTGCCCCCCATATGGGCCGGCCAAGGTGGAGAAGGAAAGGGGAAGTAGGAAAGGAAAGATAGGGAATAGGATTCCCCCTTCCTTCCACCTCCCTCCCCCCCCCCTTCCTTCCCCCTCCGACAAATAAGGCAGGGGGCGCGCCACTTGGGAGGACCCCAAGTAGGATTCGGCCTACTTGGGGCGCCCTCCTGGCTGCTACCTCCTCCCCTCCACCTATATATATGTGGGAGGGGGGCGCCTAGCACACCCAGACAATTGTTTAGCCATGTGCGGCGCCCCCCTCCACCGTTTACAACCCTGGTCATATTTTCGTAGTGCTTAGGCGAAGCCCTGCGGAGATCACTTCATCATCAACGTCACCACGCCGTTGTGCTGACGGAACTCATCTACTACCTTGACATCTTGCTGGATCAAGAAGGCGAGGGGCGTCACCGAGCTGAACGTGTGCAGAACGCGGAGGTGCCGTACGTTCGGTACTTGATCGGTTGGAGCGCGAAGAAGTTCGACTACATCAACCGCGTTGTTAAACGCTTCCGCTTACGGTCCACGAGGGTACATAGACACACTATCCCCCTCGTTGCTATGCATCTCCATGGATAGATCTTTGCGTGTGCGTAGAAAAAAAAATATTTTCCATGCAACCATTCCCTACAGAGGCCCCTCAGCAGAATCCTCCTCCGCCTCAGCTGTCTCCGGCGCGTCAGCCGTCTCCACCACCGCAGCCGTCTTGGGCGCGTCAGCGGGCTCCGCCGCCACAGCAACAGCGGAAAAGAGGCGTCGTCGCTCCGGCGGCTAGCAGCACAACAGGCAAGAAATTTAGAGCTGGTCCAAGCCTCAGGGCTCCCCCAAAGTTTCCATATCAGAGGACTGACGAGGAAAACAAGGACATCATGGATGCCAAAGTGCGGGCCCATTTTGAACGGAAACGTCCACCTCCGAAGGAAATAATAGATCCGGTGAAAGCGAAGCGCACTCTGGATGCCCTTAAGCGACCACCACCGCCTCCGCCGCAATCCAACTATGACCGTTGTATTGAAAAGACATATGATGAAGCGCGCCGGTCGGGAAGTACTACCAGTGCTGCAAGACGAAGTGGGAAAAAATTCCCCAGCTCGACGAACAGGAGAAGCAATCGTGCCCCCCGCTCAAGGTGTCTAGCGATATCGCTAATCATCCGGGGCTAGCGCCCGGTACCACTCTTGGTGATTACGTGGGCGATGATGTATAGTTTGAAATGGCTGATGTAGTAGAGACCCTTAGATACGAGCACGGGAAGCCTCTCGTCAAACCTGATCAGCTCCCGCATCTACCAACGATGATGCGAAGATTGCATGACTGGTACTTGGAAATCTGCAGCAAGGATGGGACCGACAGTATGATGGTGGGAATTAAAGATGAGCACGACTTCATTGGAGTCGACCTGATACCTATTGAATTTGTGGAATTATTTCAGTTATTCAATCAAGACACGATCGACAAACAACTCATGACTTGCTATTGTCTGTAAGTATTACTTCTGTAATTAAATCTCTAGCTCAGCTCGTTCATTGCATGTATATATAATTATCCTCATTATATTATGCAGATTGAAGATCGTCGAATGCAAAAGAGGACGAATCTATGACATTGGGTTCATTAGCCCAAATAATGTAAATGAATGGACGATAGAAAACAGAGTTGAAGATACTAAGGAAAACTTGCTAAAAGCGTTACTTCGACAACAAAACAAAAACGAAACACTCTTTCCTTACAAGTTCAAGTGAGTGTTACTGTCTTGTGCATATTCGGTTTCGCTTACTCGAGATTAAGTACTGTAATTGATGAGTTATGCGTGCGCAGGTTCCACTTTATTCTGTTATCCATTAAGCTTGACGGGTGAGTAGTAATTGTCTTAGACTCGAGACGTAAAGATCCTAAGGATTATGCGGACATGAGTGCAATGCTCCAGAAGTAAGTTCAATAATTATCGCACCATATCGGCAACTTTCGTTCATTTCCTGATATCAAGTAATCATTTTCTTTCCAGGGCAGGGTTAGGAAAAAGTTCACCGGAATGGTTCCGGGTCTGAAGAAGGAGCTACAATTTACACACCCCAAAGTAAGTAGTACTAGCTAGGTCCACGCATCTCTCATTAATTCTAGTCTCATCAATACCATTATCATGCTTGATTATCAGTTTGATTGAACTCTATTCTCGTAAAGTGCTTGTGGCAGGCAGGCGGAATAATTTATGTGGATACTATACGTTTGCGAGTTCATTCGTCACTCGACCTCTGAGCGGGGCTTATTTGACTAACAATTTGAAGTACGGAAACAATATTCACAATTTTATTTTATTACCATTAATTGTGTTGAGTTTCATTCATATATATGTATTGACCCCTTCTTTAAATTTGATGTGGCAGATGCGGGAAGATCTCCTACCACATGATCGCATACGAGCAATTCAAAAGGAATTGGCGGGATTCTTTCTTGACCACGTCATACATGAAAAGGGAGAATACAATACGGAAATACAAATGGATTTTCGGTAGATGATGTTAGGGATCGTAAGAGATGTTATATTGTATATATGTAGTAGCTTTGGATAGATATACGAAAACTTGTTGTTCGATCAAGCACGGAGAAAGAGGGATCACTTCTCTCTATATATGTTCATGACGATCTTGTGTAATTAATGATTTTCTCGTTTGCTGACTAGCTAGCGTCGAGTTCTCTCTATATATAATAGCTAGCGTCGACCAAGCACGGAGAAAGAGAGGTCACTTCTCTCTATATGTAGTAGCTAACTAACACAATATGAAACCCCTAAACACACCCCCCCCCCCCTCAAAAAAAACCCCAGCGCCTGGGAGCTGCTGACGCGTGGCTGCCTTTTAGTCCCGGTCGATGTTATCAACCGGGACTAAAAGTCCTGCTGTCTGGGCGCCCCACAGCGACCATGTGAAGCTCCTTTAGTCCCGATTCGTAAGTCAACCGGGACTAAAAATGAGGGGCTTTAGTCCCAATCATTTTGTCCCAGTTGCAGAATCGGGACTAAAGGCCCTCGGAATCAGGACAAGTGACCATCATTTTCCTTCTAGTTGAAGCGCTGTGCACCGATATCTGTATATCTACTCATGCAGCTGCCCATCATCCCAGTTGATAAAAAACAATAAGCTACGCATCATGCGAGAGCAAAGGGCTAAGGGCTAGGCCACGTGTCCATTTTACTGTGTCGAAGAGAGGAAAAAGTGCTTCGCTGGATATCTCTCCCGCAGATAACGCCTACCTAGGCTAAATTTGCGATGGATCCTTTCCTTCCCTTTCCTTCCCTGCGAAGGTAAAAACGGCTCAGGGTTTGATCTCTCTCGTTTCCTCTCCCGCAGAACCCTCTCCTTCCACCTCCGCCGCCACACCCCTCGGGTTTGAAGCCCACACACGCGACCTCAGGTAACCGGCCGGCATGTGCGTCGCCAGCGGGAGAGCACAACGTCATTGCCTCGAGAGAGGAGTGGGTGGGAGGAGATGGCGGCGGCGGCGGTTTCGGTCTGTGATCTGCTTCAACGCCGGAGGCGGCGGACCGATCCGGCGGAAGTGGCTGCCGGGGGGATGGGAGGAAGAAGCCATCGTTGGCCGACTGAGGGCCGGCAGCTCTGGATCCGCGCGCCGTCTCCTGCGTCAGGTCCTCAACTCCTCCCTCTTGATTCCTAGGTGTTACTTCGTCAAATCGGGGTGATTTTATAGCTTCCCCTAAAGCAACTAGCTCATCGCCCATGCCCATCCTCGTCTCGTTATCGTCTCCGTCAGGCAGGTGAAATATCATGCTTCCTCTCTGGGTCTCGATTTCGTGCTGCTATTCTACTGTGTGTTGTATGCCAAAGCTTATTGGAGAGTCGCGTGGCTTTCAGCAGTCTGCACCCCACCGGGTGTGGTGGCCGGTGGAGTTGACTTATTAGCTCGCATGCACTTGCTTAATTAATTCTGCACGACGGCGATGCTTTCTGCTGGTTTTCCACGGCTAGGTGATTGTGCGATGGGTTATGCGTCCATGCGCATAAATAGTCAGGTTTCTGGCAAGGACACATGACTATTCGTTACTCCCGCATGTCCTCTCTGTATTTTATACCAAGGACGAAAGCTAGAGGTGGATGCAAATTTCTTGCTCATGGGTTGTTAATGAGGTAACCTTCATGGTGAATTAATAAGTAAAACATCTTTTCTATTCGAATTGAATCTATCCAAGGAGCCTCTCAGACAACAACGTCATCTGCTTCTTGTTTCAGTTCTAAAGCTTGGGCTGTCTAAACCTGAAAAGTTCAGTGATGTGTATATGTACAGTATGAGTTTCACTATTATACTTGAAAATGATGATGTGTTGTTCTTTCCCCCCTCGCACCTATAGTTATGAGTTCACTAATTACTATTCTTATTCCATTATGTTCAGTATCAAGCTGGTATCTCTTGATGTGTACAATAGTCAAACAAATATTTTATGGTATGATTTTTTTCCAATCAAGCTGATGCTAGATTTATTTGTTGGTTTGTGCTGTTCATTAGTTCTTCCTTTGCTTGATGTTCAGCGCGTAGATGCTGCATGGAAGCATTGGAAGCGAAAAAATCTTCACATACCTAAATGTAAGTGCATCTCCCCGTCTTAATTTAGGTTGACCTTGCAGTCTTGCTTACCTGTTCTGCTTCGCCCATCGTTCATTGTAGTTTATGTTGAATAGCTAGGTTGGTCCATGAGATCAGATATTGTACTGCCGTTTATTTAACCCAACTGCTACATTGAATATTGAGGAGTACAAGTGCGTAATAATCTGAACACAAAATGTTGCAATTTTCATTTTGAACTTTTCTGTGCAAATGGATAAAGTGGTCGTATATCAGCCTGCACTTCTGGACCAAAACCAGTTTTGCATGGTCATTTCTTTAAAGAAAGGTTAAGAGCTTCTCAAGAAGGAAAGGAAAATACCACCTGAGCTTTTAGCTTTCCACATATATGTGATCACTTGCTGAGTTTTCCACATCATAAGCTTTTCTTATGAATTTGTGGGATTTTAGATTTTAATCAGGTCTTGCACTTCTGAGTTTTAATTCATGTGCAACAGTCACAAACAGATCTGTCTTGCATTCTAGATATTGCAGCCTTGAACTTACGTACATTTCAGTTAACTTTTGTTCACAAGTGGCAACCAGTGTTCTGAATCTGTAAATTGTAGTTGAATTCTTAATACATCTATGCCATCTATAGAAAAGCATGCCCTCCCGTGCCACTATGCAACACCACAACGATGACCACCACTCGGCGAACAAGTTTCGAATCAATTTCGATTTGCGATGGTCTGCTCAGAGGGCGTTCTGGCGATGTGTGGTTCTGTCCTATTTTAGTAGGGATGTATCTCTTCTACAATCTTTTGGTAATTTTGTAGATTAGGTTCTTTTCCGATGATAGTTTAACAGTAGTCAAGATATGGGATCTGCATGTCCATTTTATTTTACTGCATATATCTGTTTTTACTCTTAATTACATTTTCTGGGAGTATTATGCCCATTCAAGAAGCAGAACCCATAGCCTCTCGAACAAGGTTTTCAGTATTAAGGGGGAAATTTGAAGGTGTATAAGGTAAATATGCAAAGCTCTAGGTATATTCGGTAATAAATTTTATTTATACCTTTCATTATAATTAAAAATGGGGAAATACGAATGAGGTGCCTGCTTTCAGTTGCAATCACAGATCTAAGAATCCCCCTTTAAATGTAATTGATAAATTGATCAAAGAGTAATTGTTCCCACACCCCCCCCCCCCCCCCCCCCCACTGCGTAGAGAAAGTGTGAGAACAACACAGCTCTAAGACTAACCCTGAATGATTGCTTACCAATTTCGGGCACTACAATTATTGTGTAGATTCAAGTAGTGTGTTGTAGTTACCATGTCATATATGTATACAAGAGAAGTTTTTGTGAAGCACCAGCATAGGATAGCTTCTGAAAGTTTTGGGAAGCCCTGAAGGACATGGTTAGAAGTGGCTGCATAGATGGTATGCACAACATTGCTTTGCAAACCTTTAGGATACTGGATTGAATCACTAGGAAGAAGACTAGTAGTGGCATGATATTGTGTTGCTCCTTTTCCCTCATGTCAACAGTACTACTTTCAGGTGGAATACACAGAGAACAATTTGGAGTACATCCACGGAGACGATGATACCCTACCAGTCAAGCTTGGAGATGGACCATAGGTTGCGATGGTCGATTCATGCTTGCAACTGATAAGAGGGCCACCATCATGACGAACTAATCATGGTTTCGCCACCACCCGAACATCCAGCAAGGTGACGTCTGCACCTTCCTTTTCAAGCACAAGCAAGGGCGCCACCTCTCTCTCATCTGCACTGTCTCTAGACGCACCATCATCAGCCACAACTATCTCCTATACATATGATCCATGTATGGTCTTTAGTTTCTCTCTTAAGACTTAATATGCCTGTGCTCTGATGATCCAGTGAACTATTCTAATACTTAATATGCATGTGCTCTGGTGATCTAGTGAACTATTCTAAGACTTAATATGCATTTTTGGAGATAACCCACCTTTTAGAGGATGTTAGAGTTTGATTTCAACCGATCGCCATGCTCTGTGATCAGTCATCCATCTTGTAAGACTGTCACCTCTCTGTTAAGATTGACATGTGTGCTTTATGAGTTAATATTGTGTTGCTGCTGTTCTATTCCATGTATTCTCTTTTAACAATTGGCGCTCATTTGTGCTGCATAAACACGTTACCAAATGCTTCAGCAAGATTAGTACGCACAGTACCGCACAGGAGGCGCGCCAAGGGCGCGCCCCAGCCACTAGTACACATCCATCGGGCCAAGTTCTGACGACCCCGACTCAATCGTGCATTAATCATACACGCAATCATGCACGATCAAGCACAGGGACTCACGGGAAGATATCACAACACAACTCTAACACAAATTAACAGAGATCCACAATATTATAGACCAGGGATCACAAGGATCCGAATACATAAGCCAGTCATACAAATAATATCTGGGTACAGGCATAGTTAGACAAGGTTTGCCTTAAGAAGGCTAGCACAAACAACGACTCTAGATTGAAAGGCGAAGGCCTCTTGCCTGGGACCTCAAATCCTACTCCTGGTAGGCTGGCTCGATCCAGTAGTACGTGCCGTCTGGACCCTCCTGGTAGTAGGCTCCTGCGGGGACATCTGGCTCCTGGGCTCCATCGTCTGAGGTACATCGAAAGGGGTATGGGGGAAAAAGAGGTAGCAAAGCAACCGTGAGTACTCATCCGAAGTACTCAGCAAGCAAGGATCTACACTACATATGCAACATTATCAAAGAGAGGCTATATATGTGGACTGGGCTGCAGAAATGCCAGAATAGAGAAAAGACCTAGTCCTATCGAAGACTAGCATCTTCATGAAGCCACCATCTTGCAGCAATTAGAAGAGTACAGAAAAACATTTTTATTAAGCAAACATGTTGAGGCAAAGCCTTGAGATCCTTCCTTGACTCCCTGCGAGAAAGCGATCCCAGAGATTCAATTAATTAAATAAGTATCCAGTTCAAGTAATAGATCGTGATACCAAACTGAGCGTCCTTTACCGTAGGACCGGCTATCGATAGATGTTATCTTCCCTGCAGGGGTGCACTACTGTTACCCAACACGCTCGATCACCTTTGGCCGGACACACTTGCTGGGTAATGCCCGGCCTCGGGAGATCAACACGAAGCAGCGCCCTACCTAGGCTCAGCAGAGAGGTCAGCACGCCGGACTAACCTATGCACCCAGAGGTCTTGGGCCATCGCCCTGGGCACCCTGCGCGTTGCGTGGCTGGCCGGGGTGCAGGCGCGACACTGAACTCGTCGGTGAAGTATCCAGCCCATTCCCGGCGATCGACCCGCACGGTGAACCGTGACGTCTGAAGAGCTTTCGGGAGAAATGTACGACGTAGAGGGCCCCATAAACCATTATCCCGCGTGGTGGTAGTGCGTATAGGGCACGTCGACCCACTCAGATCAAATACCCAAATCCAATAGGCTCCTTTAGTAACACGCGGAGACAATCAGAGTTTCTAAAGCTCCGCCACAATATCGCACTCGGGCGCCCCTTCGGGCAAGCCCGACATCATAGATCTCCCTGCGGGTACCCCTCGGGGTCGACCCGCCTGTGACAAAGGTCAGAGTATCCGTGTGGTCACAACATCAAGGTGAATGTAGGAGGCATCACCCTCGAGGTTCACACTTGAGGGGTTGCACGAAAGAGTCGTATCGGGAATGGTTAAGGAGGAATCACCCTAGATGACCACGATCGAACAGCTACACTGTAGAGTATTCATCAGGAGTGCGTTACGAGGTATCACCCTCGGCACTCGATAGTAACTATGCAGAGTCATACAACTAAGGGGGGGTGAGGTGATGTGTCGGTGTCTGGACGTCGATCACGTTGATCGAGTAGTCGATGATGAAGCAGAGGCAACAAGGGTAAAGTGATGGGGGTCACTGATGTTTCATTACCAACCTATACTAAACCGTTGAAAAAGGCAGGTAAGGTAACAATAAGCAGGTTACAAAAGCAGGGTATGCATGAGAATAGGAACAAACATTTACTGTAGCAAAATCTAATGCAAGCATGAGAGAATAGAATGTGCAATATCGGGATGCACAAGGGGGGGGGGGGGGCTTGCCTAGTTGCTCGGGCAAGTAGGAGGGGTCGTCGGAAGGCTGCTCGTCCGGAGCATAGTCGTACTCTGCTGCGTCGGCGTCGGTCTCGGCGTCTATCGAGAGAGAAGGACGGGGAAGAAACAATAAATTCATGGCAAAAATGCAAACAATATGCATGACAGGCCTAAATGATATGCAGAGGTGTTCTACTGCCTAACTAAATGATTTAGTTAATTTAGGAATTTATTCGGATTTATTTTATTAAAATTGAGCACTATTCATTTATCGAAAGCAGTCTAAAAGTTCCATGTGCAGGTAGATAGGGGCATTTGACAGATGAACGGACCATGTATTCGGATTCGTCTCGTCGTTCGGATCAACTTTCATGTATAAAGTTTTTTATCTGAGCTACGGTTTATTTTATATGAATTTCTAAAGTTTTAATCCTTTTCTGGATTTTAATTATTTATTTCAATTCGAATTATCCAGAACAGTGAAAAGGTGACGTCAGCATGACGTAGGCGTGATGTCAGCAGGTCAAACCCAACTGACCAGAGTCAAACCTGACAGGTGGGTCCCACTAGGACCCACATGTCATTGATTGAGTTAACTAAACAATGTTAATTTAACCTAACTAACCTAATTAGCGAGTGGGGCCTAGCATTCAGTGGGTGTTTAGTGACTTAATTAGCTAATTAACTAATTAACAGTTTATCTCTTTATTTTAAATCATTTAACAGGCGGGACCCACATGTCATAGAGACGGGGCCGCCCAGTCAGTGTTGACCGAGGTCAACGGGGTCAACAGGGGCCCGTGGGGCCCGCGGTTAGTGACAAAGGGGCGAGGCCCACCGGCGCCAGGTCAGCGCGGCGGCCAGAGCGACGCCGGCGACCAAATACGCGGCGGCGTGGCTCGGGAGGTGGTCGGGATTCGTCCACCGGCCACTATTTCGCGCGTGGTTAGGTGCGTTGGAACGGCCGCAGCGCGGCGCGTCCATCGGTGGTGGTGACGCGGCCGGGGACGGTGTGTAGCGACGGCGGTGAGTAGAGAGGCGGGCGCCGGAGTTCGGTCGTCGTCGGGATCGGAGCTACGGCGTGCAAAACGAGCAGCGCGAGGTGGCTACGGCATCTACTCGTTGCGATGAGATCAACAGTGGCACGCACGGGACCCTATGGTCACCGTGGCCACGCCGGCGACGATGATGGCGGCGGAGCGGTTCGGGCGATGGCGAAGCGGGCGCCAGAGCTCGAAATCGAGCGCGTGGAATGAGAGGAAAGAGGGATGGGCTTACTGCCGTTGCTGGGAAGGCCCTTGAAGCTAGTGGTGGTCGGAGGGCGGTGGAATCCGGCGATGAAGACGACGGAGCCGGGGAGGAAGATTTGGTCGCCGCGGTCGCTGCAGGGGCTCTGAGCTCCAGCCCGAGGTAGCAGGCGGGGTAAGGGACGACGGCGGAGCTGGTGAGCGCGTCGGCAAGGCGACTGAGGGCCGGTGGCCGCGTGCTTCACGGGACCATGGCCATGGTGGCGCTCGGGCGAGGTGGGGAAAGAGGGAGAGGGGCGAACGGGGAGGCTAGGGTTCGCCAGAGGGGTCGGGGGGGGGGGGTCTTATCCAGCCAGCGACGAGCGCGGAGCCGCTGTCGAGCGAGGGAGAGGGGGGGCCTGGCTGCGCGCGCACCAGGTGCTCGATAGCGAGCGGCATGAGCAGTGCGGGAGGAGGGAGGAAGTGCGGGGTGGGCTGGGCCTGCACTGCTGCATCGGGCTAAAGTGCAAAGTAGCAAGGCCACTTTTCTTTTTCTCTGTTTTTTTGCTTTTTGTTTTTCTTTTGTTTTACTACTTTACAAAATGTGTGGTCCCATATCTAGTTTTGTAAAATACAAGACTTAGCTCAATAATTACAGTGAAATATCTAGCACTGTTATAAAAAGATTTTGTGTTCATATCATTTCATTTTGGTTTTATTTAATTATAAATGGATTAAATACTACTATTTTGTTGCTGATAGAGTCACTTAATTAACTTAGTAAATGTTGAATACAATTTTATAATTGCCTCTGAATTATTTGCTATTTAGTGAACATTATAGTTTCTAATTTGGAATAACTTTTATTTTCTACTTTGAATTTAATTGAAGTTTGAATTTGGAGTTTGAAATGCAATATGATGCAAATGATGACTAGGCACTGGTAAACTTGCTGTCATGGCATTAACTAAAGGTGATCACTGTGGTTAATTACATGGGGTGTTATAATTCTCCTCATCTAACAAGAATTCTCGTCCCGAGAATTAAGAGGAAGATTGAAAGAAAGCGGGGTATTCTTCGCGAAGACGATTCTCGCGTTCCCAAGTGGCTTCATCTTCAGAATGATTCGACCACTGAACTTTAAGCAATTTGATTTACTTCTGACGAGTTCGACGCTCAGCTTGATCAAGAATACGGATGGGATATTCTGGATAAGACAGATCTTCCCGCAATTCAAGCATTTCATGATCCACAGCTCGAATAGGATCCTTGAAGCAGCGACGAAGTTGGGATACATGAAAGACATCATGCACTTGAGAAAGATTTGGCGGCAATTGCAATTGATATGCCACTTCTCCTCGATGGCAGGAATACGGAACGGGCCAATGTAGCGAGGAGCTAACCTGCCCTTGATTCCGAACCGATGAGTACCTTTCAACGGGGTGACGCGAAGGTAAGCTTGCTCGCCAGGCTGATAGACCATTTCCTGGTGCTTTCGGTCATAGTTGCTCTTCTGACGAGAATGAGCAGTTTTCAAATGTTCACGGATGATGCGTACTTTTTCTTCAGCTTGTTGGATAATATCTGGTCCGACGAGTGAGCGTTCCCCAGTTTCTGACCAATTCAGAGGGGTTCGACACTTACGTCCATATAGAACTTCAAATGGTGCCATCTTCAGACTAGCATGATAGCTATTGTTGTAAGAGAATTCGGCATACGGGAGAGATTCTTCCCACTTCTTACCGAAGGTGATGACGCAAGCTCGAAGCATATATTCGAGCACTTGATTAACTCGTTCGACTTGACCCTGTGACTGAGGGTGAAAGGCGGTGCTGAAGGACAGATGAGTTCCCATAGCTTCTTGGAAACTTTTCCAGAATCTTGAGGTAAAGAGACTGCCACGATCAGAACTCATCTCCAACGAAACACCGTGGAGTGACACAATTCGGGAAACATACAAGTCTGCTAACTGACTAGCAGTGATTGTCTCCTTGACTGGCAGAAAGTGAGCAACCTTTGAGAATCGGTCAATGACGACAAAGATAGCATCATGACCCTTCTGAGATCTAGGAAAACCAGTAATGAAATCCATTTGGACCTTGTCCCATTTCCATTCAGGAATATCAAGGGGTTGTAGAGTTCCAGCAGGCCTTTGATGTTCTGCTTTAATGCGGCGGCAAACATCACACTCAGAAACATAACGAGCAATGTCTCGCTTCATATTAGGCCACCAGTATCTCTGACAATATCACGGCACATCTTTGTGCTACCAGGATGAATTGATAGAGGAGTGTCATGAGCTTATTTCATAACGTGTTCTCTCTCATCCTTGAATTTGGGTACGAAGAGACGGCGTTGGAAGAATAGGACCCCATCATTATCAAGATGGAATTCCGACGGCTTTCCTCTTTCGAGGTATCGCTTAATCCTTTCAACTTCAGAGTCATACCTTTGCATAGTCTTAATGCTGTGCTCAAGATCCAGTTCAACAACCAGGGTATTGAGATAACCCTATGGATCAATATGGAGGTTCAATTTGCGAAGCTCGTCATAAAGAACAGGTTGTGCTTCCTGAACCATATGGTTGCTGCAATAAGCCTTGCGACTCAAAGCATCAGCCATTACATTAGCCTTGCCAGGGGTGTATGAGATATTCATGTCATAATCGGCAATTGTTTCGAGCCATCTTTGTTGACGAAGGTTCAGATCTGGTTGAGTATATAGATACTTCAAACTCTGATGATCCGTGTATATCTCGCAATGGTTACCGAGAAGGTAATGTTGCCATAGCTTCAGGGCATAGATAACCGCAGAAAGTTCGAGATCATGCACTGGATAATTTTCTTCGTGAGGACGCAATTGTCGAGAGCCATAAGCAATCACTTGGCGTTCTTGCATTAGGACACAGCCTAATCCTTGACGAGATGCATCACAGTATATCACGAAATCCTCTCGAGTATTCGGGGGTGCTAGCACTGGGGCAGATGTCAACTTATCTTTTAGTGTCTGAAAGCTTTCTTGACATTTTTCTGTCCAATTAAACTTAACACCTTTGTGGAGCAGGTCAGTCAGTGGCTTTGCAATCTTGGAAAAGTTCTCAATGAATCGGTGGCAATAACTAGCGAGTCCGAGAAAACTCCTGACTTGCTTGACATTCTTCGGGGGAGTCCAGTCAAGAATAGCCTGTACTCGCTCGGGGTTAACAGCAATGCCATTCTTGGAAATCACATGACCAAGATAGGTCACTTCAGATAACCAGAATTCACACTTAGAGTACTTGGCGTATAACTGGTGCTCTCGAAGCTTCTCCAATACAAGCCGAAGATGTTCAGCATGTTCTTCTTTATTCTTGGAATATATAAGGATATCATCCAAATAAACCACGACGAATTTGTCGAGGTAATCAATGAAGATATAGTTCATCAACCGGGAGAAGGTTGCTAGAGCATTTGTTAAACCAAATGACATGACAGTGTACTCATAAGAGCCATATCGAGTAACAAAGGCAGTCTTCGGAATATCCTCTTCGCGAACACGGATCTGATGATAACCCAACCTCAAGTCGAGTTTCGAGAAGACAGAGGATCCGCAAGTTGATCATAAAGATCATTGATCCGGGGTAGTGGGTATTTATTCTGGATTGTGGCTTGGTTAATGGGCCGGTAATCCTCGTAGACCATGTACTCGGGGTATCAACGGTAGCCAAGTCTAGTCAGGAGGGCGATCAGAACAGCTGGAAAACCAGGGGCATCATGAGCCCAAGTGCGAAGCACAAGCTGCGTCGTAGGACGTGGTGGAAACAAACGATTCATCTAAATCAGAGGAAATTTAGGATTGTCAACTAACAACGAGAAGTATAGTACAACTCGGAGAGAAAGGTTAAACAAAACAATGGAAAGGAAAATAATTATCATACTAATCAGATCAATGGTAAGGAAGTAAGCACAGATATCCAGCTCTCTGGGTAGACGAGATTTACGAGATCCTAAGTGTCGGCGTTAGTAAAATTCACTTAACTCGAATAGAAGAGACATCAGAGCCCCAGAGTATAGACGAGAAATAAAAGATCCTAATACCACCCAATGGCGACGTGGGCCCGTAAGCCACACAGCCAAGTTAGTAAATTAGTTTTTCAATGTCTAGACTCAACTTCGACCAAGGAATTGGAAGGGGGCTTCCTACTAGCAGTCGGCTCTGATACCAACTTGTGACGCCCCTGACTCCATCGTGGACTAATCATATACGCAAACGTGCACGATCAAGCACAGGGACTCACGGGAAGATATCACAACACAACTCTAACACAAATTAACGGAGATCCACAATATTACAGACCAGGGATCACGAGGATCCGAATACATAAGTCAGTCATACAAATAATATCTGGGTACAGACATAGTTAGACAAGGTTTGCCTTAAGAAGGCTAGCACAAACAACGACTCTAGATCGAAAGGCGAAGGCCTCCTGCCTGGGACCTCAAATCCTACCCCTGGTCGGCTGGCTCGATTCAGTAGTACGTGTTGTCTGGACCCTCCTAGTAGTAGGCTCCTGCGGGGACATCTGGCTCCTGGTCTCCATCATCTGAGGTACATCAAAAGGGGTATGGGGGAAAAAGAGGTAGCAAAGCAACCGTGAGTACTCATCCGAAGTACTCAGCAAGTAAGGATCTACACTACATATGCAACATTATCAAAGAGAGGCTGTATATGTGGACTGGGTTGCAGAAATGCCAGAATAGAGAGAAGACCTAGTCCTATCGCAGACTAGCATCTTCATGAAGCCACCATCTTGCAGCAATTAAAAGAGTACAGAAAAACATTTTTATTAAGCAAAAATGTTGAGGCAAAGCCTAGAGATCCTGCCTCGACTCCCTGCGTGAAAGCGATCCCAGAGCTTCAATTAATTAAAGAAGTATCCAGTTCAAGTAATAGATCAGGATACCAAACTTAGCATCCTTTACCGTAGGACCGGCTATCGATAGATGTTATCTTCCCTGCAGGGGTGCACTACTGTTACCCAACACGCTTGATCACCTCTGGCCGGACAGACTTGCTGGGTAATGCCCGTCCTCGGGAGATCAACACGAAGCAGCGCCCTACCTAGGCTCAGCAGAGCACTACTAGGAAAAGGCTTATTAGTGGCGCACCTGTTTTGGCCATTAATGGCGCACTACAGGTGCGCCACTATCATCACGCCACTAGTAACATATACTAATGGCGCACCCCTGGTGCGCCATTAGTATACCAGACTATAATGGCGCACCAGGCAGTGCGCCATTAGTAAGTCACACGGTGCGCCATTAGTATGCCTCCCAGGGGGCCATAGTTACCTTGTGCTCTGGGTTACTAATGGCGCACTAACAGATAATGCGCCACTAGTATTTTTTATAGCAGTGCGCCACTAATGTGCTGTATGGTGCGCCACTAGTATGAATATTAGGAATACTTTTTTTTTCTTTTCTGATATTTGCATAGATTACAAAATATATTACTGCACAGAATATAGACAGCAAAACATATAAACAGCAGATTCATCGAATACAATAGAAGATTAGTCTCCGAATACAATTCATCATATTAGCTAGTCTCCGAATTCAAAAGACCGAACAAAGTTAGAACATTACAAGTCTCGAGACCGCGAGTAGCGAGTTTGTCTTCACATTACAAGTCGATATCGATCATCTAAACTACAATCACATAGAAGAGAGCTGCGGTCATCACGATGAGCATCATCGCGATGAAACTGGTCTTCATCCGGTTCCTCCTCCGCTCCCTCCTCTCTCCCGCTAGATAGCGCGCGTATCTAGCTTCCGCCTCCGCCCTAGTGGTGTACCCTTTCTAACTGTTACCGCTGAAACGGTGAACCTATCTCTGACACTCCTCCCAGTCGTCGTAGACTCCGGGAACCTTACCCTTGTACACGACATACGACGGCATCTCTATGCACTAGCCAAACAAAACGTTAGTAGCAATTCACAGACAATACATAAGCAATATATAAGTATGCAACAAAAGGATCGGAAGAGAAAAGCAAGACATTAATAGCACGATTCATGGTCCTACTAATAAATAGCATCGATTACATATAAGTTGAACGACTGTCCAAACCAAAGAGACATACAAGTTCATTAAAGTTTAATTACAACATGAGCTAATCGATATTTCAGAACTACATAGCATCACTACTTTCGACTCGACTCAGGGACCGGAGCGTGGATGAAGCCGCCGTCTGTCGTGATGGTCATGAAATCGCGGGCGTTGTCAGCCTGCATTTGTAGCGTTGTTTCTATCTCACTGTTGGACGGTTGATATTTGAGGTAGAACTGCCCCGAGGTACGAAGGACATCTTGATGGATGATTTCCGCAAACTCCGACTGGATGCGAAAGAATTCTTGTCTGATGTCCGTGTCCTGGATTGCCGACAAGCGTGCGGCCCAATCTTTGTGATTATTTGGTACCAGAAGGTGATTATGGTCCCGTACGATCGCCCGCATGTGATGGAGGGCGTAGTAGGCATCCTTCTGACCGCCAGGCGGCTGATTGACGCAGGGGAACATCGTATTGTGGGTGAACACGTGCTTGCCGTACCTACGAATTGGCCTGCTGAAGGTGCCTCCAGATCTGGCGTAGCCGGGGAGAACATCATCAAGAACTTTCTTGATATTTGTGTAGTCTTTCTTCGACTGACGGTCCGAGTCGAAATGCGTAGCCATGGAATATTTCGGGGTTAAGAGGATGAGTGTGCAATGTGTGTCACTGCACAAAACACGGAATGTTAGAAAAAAAAAGAACGATCGAAATCTAAGAAATCATATGTTACGGGGCGGTGAGGGGATGACTTACTCGGGAAAGTAAGGCACGAGGAAGTTATCCTTATCTGGGTTTGCCAGAATGACGCCTTCGAGGTATGAAATCGCGACTTGCCGGTCCCCAGCGCTGCCCAAGATGTTGGCACGCATGTAGAAGGGGTCGACTATCACGATGTCCGGGGTCTTGTCTCTAATGATCCGCATCGCCATACTCAGCGAAAATAGCCGAACGAAGGTGTAGTGCAGCGGATGAAGGTTAAACATAGCGAAGATGTCATCAAACCACAGGACGATCATACCCCCGATGGCGCTATCCACAAAGCCTTTGCCCTCTGGCACCTTGGCCACGAAAACCGGGTATGCCACATCATTCTCTCGGAGACGCCGCTTCTCCAAAGAAAGAACACTATCATGCAGACTCCGCATAGCACCAGTTGCAGCATTGAGCAGATTAGTCGGTAGCATCGGCCTACCCGCCACATGCACCCTCCTCGAGATATCCTTAGGTGAAGGTGGCCCGTCCTGAGCACAGATCGTACTCGGTGCCGGCTGGCTCGCACCCTTGTTACTCTTTCTTTTCCGTCCCTTCTTCTTCTGCTGTAATGGGATCGAGTTCTGCTCAGAGACCGCCTTCTTGAGTGTGTTGGGGCTGATAATATTTCGCACCTCAGCTATCTGAGGCTCTATGAAGGCGGCAGCTGGAGGCGTCTCCTGGGAACTGAACGCCAGACGACGCCTGTTGCAACTGGGTTTCTCCGCGGTACCAGCTAGATCGCCTTTTGCAGGGTTGGGTTCTTGAGAAGGAGGCCCCAAGAATTCGTCACCGTACCCATGTTCGTTGAAGTACTTATCGACGTTGGTAAATGTACCATCGTCGTCATCGTCGTCGTCCGGATCCTGTGCCATATGCATGTCCGGCATGTCCGGTAGCGTTGCGGGGGTCTTGCCATGGCTTGGCGCCGGCACGACTGGCGGTGTTCTCTGTGGGGTGGTGTCCCCCGCCCCCAAACGAATCTGGCTCTTCGGCCAAAGCATGGGCCAGCTTATGCAGGCGCCGAGGGTCATCACATCATCTTCGTCGGCCCCATGGGGGCGATACGGAGGTAATATGTCGTTGAAGCCCGGCAGCACCCGAACCAGTTGAACCCTATAAACGGTGGGTGGCATTTGATTACCGTGGAACACGCGGGCTGCCCGGTTGAACGATTCTGCCCTTGGCGACATCGACCAACTCGTCGTTCACGAAGTGCAGGAGAGTGCACGTAACGTCGGCGGCGCCCTGCGAAAACATGTAGGGCGTCAGGGATGCCCAGTCAAAGGCAAGGAGATGAAGTCATCGGCCGAGAGGCTTAATTAGTTACCGTGATGGCGTCGAGCTCGGCTAATGTCGAGGCACCGCCAACGGCGGGTGTGCAATTTACGGAGGGGCCGCTTGCTGCCGAGGTGCTAGCCGGCGTATTCTTCGCACACCCGGGTGCATTAAGCTGCAATGCCGGCGCCGCCGCGGGAGACACCAATGCCGCCTCCGCCGGAGACACCAATGGTGCCGCCGCGGGAGACACCAATGCCGCCTCCGCGGGAGACACCAATGGCGCCGCCGGCGCGTTGCGCGAGTTGCTGCCCATGAAGCTGGGAATCGGGGGCGGCCCCTGTTGGCCGCCCGCCACCCACGCCTGCAGCCCAGAAACCAAGGTAGGTATAATGGCGGTGATCGTCGCTCCCAGTTGGTCTCGCACTTGCTCTTCGACCATCTCCGGAATCCGCGCCACTTGTGCCTTGAGTTGTTGAACCTCGCGCTGCTGGCTTTCCGAGCTGGTCTTTCTCTCCTTTCGCCCAGCGGTATAGTATTCCGACCATTTCGTGGACAAGCCTTTGCCGGCCACACGACCAGCTGACGACGGCTTACTGAGCTTATCCTTGTTTTTCATTATGTTCAATGCCCTATATAAAGGGGTGTCGAAAGGGGAGCTCTGAGACGACCCCGCGCTACTGCTTTCACTGTCCTGCGGAAGGAACGTGAATCATTTAGAAATTTGGCTTCATTAATTAGAATGCAACCATATGGAGCTAATTACGCGGGGGTGTATTCCTTACCAGAACATGCTCAAGCGCCTTGGTCTTCGGATCCGTGTTAAGCTCCTTGGTTACCGGGTCAATCTTGTACCGGGCCCTGACATAGTTCCTGGTCTGCTTGTCACGGTATTTCTCGAAGCGGGGCGGTAGGCCTTCCTCGGCACGCTCCACGTCCTCCTTGTCCCATATAGGTTCCGCCAATCTGTAACCGCCGGAACCGAGTTTGTGGACCCCTAAGTTCAAGTCCCACATATCTTTCCCCCGCTGACTTGATTCCTCGGATGTGTTGCTCTCGCACTTGATCTTGAACTCCCGGTAGTCATCTTCGCTGATCGAAGGATTTTTCTCCTTGATCTTCTCATAACTATCACCTCTTTCAATCATGCTCTTCACCGCGCCTTTCCAAGTAGCCAGGGCCTTGCTCATCTTCGTGAGGGTGGCACTGTTCACTTTATTCCCTGAGAGGCGTGTGTTTGCGAAGTCACCGGGGAACTTGTACCGTTCGTCCAGCTTCGTGAAGAGGAGGTTGCGCAAATTCCCTCGGTCACGATGCCTTAGGTTCTCGGTGTTGAGCGACACGGTGCTCCGGAGAATGCACCCGAGCTGTCCCCCGTAACCCTAGACTCTTTCTTTGGGCGCCATTGGATGCCCCTCGGTGGACACTTCAGTAAATTCCTCCTTGACGGTGCCGAGCACGTTCGGGCACCGGTCCTTCCGTTGCCTCTTTGGTTGGCTGCCATCTGTGCATGCGCTACCATCATCAGTGGTGGCATCCTTGGCGGCACCATCAGTGGTGTCATCCCCGACGCCACTAGGGGTTGTGTAGTCAGGATCGGTGTCTTCCGCGGCGTCCTCATAGCGTTGAGGTTCTTCATCCATCTCCTGGGACAGCTCCCAGAATGCCTTGCCGCCCGAACCGCCGGCCTCATCGTTGTGGGCCATGTTCGCTCTAAATAGGAAAAAAGTTTGGTCAAAAAGTTGGTTATTGTCAAGGAACAAGATCATGGTCTCATCATTTAGGGTTTGTCGACACCGAGGCATCCTAAAAGCTAAGCTTTTATCATTTAGGGTTTGTCGACGCCGAGGCACCCTAAAAGCCTAAGCTTTCATCATTTAGGTTTTTATCGACACCGAGGCACCCTAAAAGCCAAGGTTTTATCATTTAGGGTTTGTCGACGCTGAGGCACCCTAAATGCTAAGTTAAGTTTTCATCATTTAGGGTTTATCAATGCCGAGGCACCCTAGGTTGACTGATATATATGGGTACTCTAAATGTCCTACTACATGCAAAGACCCCAGCTAGGTTTCTCAAGCATGAGTTAAGGTATGAGTAAATCTTTGCAATATTGAGTTGGTATGTTAGTAACTACTACTATCTGTTTGGGTTCGATCTCACTCCAGCCGGCTAGAAATACTTGAGCATGACTACAAAAGCATATATGCTTTTATGTTGGAACCTTAGACTCAACATTCAACACTAAGTAATCGTCAAACGGCTAGGGAATTAAAAAGACCTGATCATATATATAACTATCTAACATTTAGCAGGAAAAAAAACAAGGTTGCAGGACAGAACATAAACGTATTATATCACAGGCACACACATATGTATATATATCACACATACTTGAGTTAACACAGACTACAAAATGAAACAAGTTCACAAGGATGGATACACATATATGGTGACAGATAGACCACAAATACACAGCAAGAACACTTGAACTAGTGAGAACACACAATCTGTGATACAATATTTATAAGTACGAAGCTGAACAATTGTCAGGTTGCAAGATCTTATCAAATCTGAATATTACAGGTACTACACGTCGCCGATGCACCCTAAATGCTAAATTAAGTACTAAGATACCCCGGCCCATGCATTAGTCGCAAGTACCCCATATGTCCTATTTTTAGCAAAGTCATGCTAAAATTCACAGAAAATTTCAGCATGACCTTTGCTGAAAATAGGACATATGGAGTACCCGAATTTGCCGGAACGGAAGTTAATCGACATTCCGGCAAACTCAAGGGCCTCTCGGGGTACCTGCAAAATCATTATCCAATGAAGGAATTGCGCCGCACACTGCTGCCTCACACTGCTGCCAAAATCATTATCGACATGCTGAACTGGTATTTCACTCTGCATAGCTGAACAGTCTAACAACCAAATGATGCCTGAATGCGCGCTGCAGGTGTGTCGGTCTAAGAATGAGACCAGTGCCTACTGCATACCAAGTTAACTCATGCTGACAGCAACAAACTTATAACAACATAAATGAAATTGCAGTTGTACGAAACAGAAAGACCATAGTGCTAGTCACTAGGCTAGATAGCCCTGCTGACCGAACAGACTTGCAGAAATTGGTGCCACTAAACATTTTCATCTAACTCAATCAGTGCATAGACTTGACAAAACAAAAATAAAATTGCGCCAAATTAATCAGCTTCCAACAGTACAAGTACAGATTGTACAACTTAACAGTCAAGCAGATGTTTTGCTTGCATAAAAACAAGTGAAACAAGTTATCTAGCAGACCAACACAAACACAGGTGGTACAAGAGGGAGTATATATGTAAGTTTTATTGCACAAGTTAACAAATCAAGTATGAAGGGCACATAAAGAAACCATTCTTTAGTTGATCCAAGGAAACAGAGGTCACAACAATGTTTTATTAACGAGCCAAATAATCAAGTCTTTCTTCTTGTTATAATGAGATAAGGTTGGAGTCATGTCAGATTGGAGTCATGTCAGAAAACTAAAGATTATTACTGAAGTTTTCAAAATTGGAGCCTGTCAAACTATCACTGAAATTTCAGAGAACAACAGCAGTAGATTATGCACGAATCTATGCAAATTGATAATTGGAGTAGCTGATGGAGTACAAAATTCTCATTTTTGCACCATACAGCGATCAAGAGCATCTAGTTTTTTTCATTACAGCAGAGTATAACCATCAGTTGGTTAACATATAATTTTCTTCTGAATACAATAGTAGCCATACAAGCACATGGCAGCAAAAGAAATCTTCCAGCTAAGGCCACACATCTGATACCTAACTGAACTTTTCCATAACTGCTAACTGTACTACAGTAGCATATATTCAGGTTCATCCCTTTTGACAATAGCAGGATATAACAAATGCAAAACCATGGTCACTACTGCGGTTTTGCACACAGACCTATCAATAGGATATAACTAATGAGGAGGGCGGCATGAGGAAATCACCGAGAAATCGCCGGTCGCTGGGGAAAAGAGAGCCGGGTGCTACGGCAGAAAATCAAGCGTGGGGATACGAACGGCGGCTCACAGTGAGGTCGGGGCGTGCTTGGAGAGGTCGGGGGGCGCCGGTGTTGCAGGTCGAGGCGGCGGCAGCGGCGATGCCGACGGTGGTGGAGCGAGGTGATCCGGCGGAGGAGAGCTTCCCGGCTCCAGCTGGTGGTCCAGGAGGAAGAAGCAGTGGGCAGTGCACCTCGTCAGAGCGGCCGCGGCGGTCGTCGGAGCGGGCGCAGGGGTCGTCGGAGCGGGTGCGGGGGGTCGTCGGCGGCGGTGGAGCGGGCGCGGGGATCTGGCGAGGGAGGGAAGGGGGATCTGGCGAGCGATAGATGGACAGAACGCACATACACATAGCTATAGGGGGGAAGGTTAGTAATGGCGCACCATCTAGGGGTGCGCCATAAAAACAGTGATAGCAATGGCGCACCCACCTCTGGTGCGCCATTAGTAACTTTTTTTTATTTTTTGTTGCATCTAATAATATTTTAGAAAATGAATATGAATATGAAACAGTAATATGAATTTGAAAATATCATCAAATTTGTTATTTGATTTTTTTAGTGGGGGGAGGGATAGCAATGGCGCACCACCTAGCGGTGCGCCATAAGTCACTTTTTTTTTTTGGATAGCAATGGCGCACCACCTAGCGGTGCGCCATAAGTAACTTTTTTTTTGGATAGCAATGGCGCACCACCTAGCAGTGCGCCATTAGTAATTTTTTTTAGAGTTGCATCTAATAATTTTTTAGAAAATGACGATCAAATTTGAAAACATTTATGAATGTGGAAAAATATCATCAGATTTCAAAACATTTATGAAAAAATATGAATATGAAAAAATATCATCAAATTTGTTATTTGATTTTTTTTTTTGAATTTTTAGTTGCATCTAATAATTTTTTAGAAAACATTTATGAATATGAAAAAATATCATCAGATTTCAAAATATTCATGAATTCAAAAAGTGCCGCCCATTTCCATATGCCGAAATACAATCGAGAAATGAAGACTACGATTCAAATACAATCGATCTTAGCTAGCTATCTTTTCACAATCTTCTTGCCCTTCTTTTTCGCAAATGGAGTTCTTCTGTTGAACGGACGTCCTTTAGGTAAGGTGGTCCTGCTTCTTCTTGTGGTGTATGGCACTTCATCGTCGTCGTCATGTTCCATCTTCGGGTCGCCGTACTTGTCGAAGTCTTGCTCATTGGCGACTCCATCCATTCCGATCATCCTCCTTTTGCCTCTCCTCACGACAACACGACTGGGCTTTGACGGGTCGGTAATGAAGAAGCATTGGTCCACTTGGGGAGCCCGTACCCATGGCTCATTTTTCGCGGTGACGTTTGCGCCCGCGGTCTTGGATTTGGCTTCGGGTATAACCATGGTGGTGAAATACCGGTCTTCTTTTAGGACGCTCTTGGCCCATCTGACACGGAACATCGGGACCTTCTCTCCAGCGTAGCTCAGCTCCCAGATCTCCTCGATCCTTCCGTAGTATCTGTCCTTGTCGTTACCAGTGTAGGATTCCATCGTTACCCCGGAGTTCTGATAACCATCGCTCTTCATGTCCTTGTCCTCGGTGTAGAATGTGTAGCCGTTGATATCGTATGCCTCATAGGTCATCAGGTTGTGCTCGACGCCTTGTGACAAGGCGAATATGAGTTTTTCTTCCGCGGAAGAATCCTCATGTAAAGGGTACGACAGAAGCTTCTCCTTGAACCAACGCGTGAAACATGAGTTGTGCTCTTTGATTATATCTCCGTCCGTCCTCTGTTGGCCTCAGTCATTGTACGTCTTCTCAATAAAGGTTTTGTGCTCTACCACCCAAGGATCGACCACGTCTATGTGTTGTAGCGCGACTAGGTTTGCTCTTTCAAAGTAGGCGAGTCGACCCTCCAAGTCGACATGCATTTCGCGGCGACCATCGCGGTGACCCCATCCAGCGAGCCTGCCGAGGTGCCTGTTGACGGGCAGACCAACGGGGTTCTCGATGCCTAGATAATTCGTGCAGTAGGAGATGCACTCTTCGGTCAGAAAGCCCCTGGCTATGCTTCCCTCTGGACGTGACATGTTGCGAACGTATCCTTTGATGACACCATTCATCCTTTCGAACGGCATCATACTGTGCAGGAACGTCGGCCCAAGTTGGATGATATCCTCCACGATATGGACCAGCAGATGCACCATAACATCGAAGAATGCGGGCGGGAAGTACATCTCAAGCTCGCATAGTATCACCACGATATCTTCCTGTAGCCTTCTGAGTTGCCTCACGCCAACCGACTTCCGAGAGATGACGTCGAAAAAGTTGCATAGGCCAAATAGCGTTTCACGGACGTGCGCGTCCATGATCCCACGGATTGCAACTGGAAGTATCTGCGTCATCAGCACGTGACAGTCGTGAGACTTCATCCCGCTGAAATTCTGCTTCACTGAGTCTAGGTATCTGCTTATCTTCCCCGGGTAACCGTAAGGAAGTTTTACTCCTACGAGGCAGGTGAAAAACTGCTCGATCTCCTCCTGACTTAGAGTGAAGCACGCGGGAGGGCAGTCATTTCCGATCTTCTTGGCCTTTTTGCCTTTGCGACGACTTTCCGTGTCCGTCGCCTCATCATCATTAGCGTGAAGCTCCTCCCTGATGCCCATTGATTTCAAGTCTGCCCTTGCTTTCGGCCCATCTTTGGTCCTCTCTGGCATGTTGAGCAGGGTACCAAGCAGACTCTCGCACACGTTCTTCGTGATATGCATGACATCAAGGCTGTGAGGCACACGGAGGATCTTCCAGTACGGCAAGTCCCAGAAAACCGACCTCGTTTTTCATACCTTCAGCAGCGGCTCTGGCGCCTTTCGCTTCTTTCCCGGCGGTGGGCACTATTTCCAATTTTTCAACAGCTCGTCTATTTCCTCGCCGCTCCTCGTACGCGGGCGTCTTCGGGGTTCGGTTTCACCATCGAACAGATCCTTGTGTTTTCTCCATGAGTCATCATCGCGAAGCCACCTTCGATGTCCCATGAACACGGTTTTCGAAGACCCGGGATCTCTATCTAGCTGGCGATACGTTGTGTCATCCATGCACCTAACGCATGCATGAAATCCATGGACCACCTGCCCCGCGACATACCCGTAACCGAGATAGTCTTGCACCGTCGTGAGAAGTGCGGCTCTCATAGGGAAATATTCTTTCTCTGCGGCGTCCCACGTATTGGCTGGCGTTTTCCACAGCGTGTCTAGCTCCTCTTTCAGCAGCCCCAGATACAGATTGATGTCGTTCCCTGGTTGTTTCGGCCCTTCAATTAGCATACTCATATGAATGTACTTCCTCTTCATGCACTTCCAGGGGGGAAGGTTGTACATCCACACAAACACAGGCCAGGTGCTATGTGTGCTTCTCTGGCTGCCAAACGGATTGACTCCATCGGTGCTCGCGCCCAGCACGATGTTCCTTGGATCGTCCCCAAAATCTGGGTATTCGAAGTTCAACGCTTGCCACTGGCTCGCATCCTTATGGTGACTCAGCATCTTGTCTTTTTTATTTATCTCCGGATCATTTCCGTCATCTTCTCGCTTCTTCTCCTCCCTATCCGTGTGCCAACGCAGGAGCTTTGCTGCCTTAGGGTCCGCGTAATACCGTTGCAGACGAGGAGTGATCGGAAAGTACCACACCACTTTTCGAGGAGCTTTCTTCCTCTTCTTGTATCGAGTGACGCCGCACACCGGACATATGGTAGACTCCACGTGCTCGTCCTGATAAATGATGCAATCATTCATGCACACATGGTATTTCACGTGCGGTAAATCCAGAGGACACACGATTTTCTTCGCCTCCTCGAAACTGGTTGGGCACTTGTTCCCCTTGGGAAGACCTTCGTGCCAGAATGACAAGTTCTCGTCGAAGCATGCGTCGGTCATTTTGTGTTTTACCTTCATCTCCAGAGCCATGAGCGTTACTTTCAGGCGGGTATCCTCGGGCCTGCATCCTTCATACAATGGAGTAACCGCGTCTATCTCTAGTTGATTCAGCTTGGCTTTCTCTCGGGCGGCAGCTCTTGCGTTATCCGTCTGCTTGAGAAGCAACTCTTGAATATGAGGGTCCTGCACCCAGCCCATCGATGGTCCATCGTCGTCTGCTCCGGCATCTTCATCTTCATGATCATGCCCTTCGTCTTGATCTTCCTCATCATCATGTCCGGCATCTTCTACATGATGACTGTGTACTGCATCACCGTCGTGATCATGTCCTGGAGATTCTTCGTCTTCTCGCCCGCCCTCGCCGCCGCGGTTGTCTTGCTGCCCTTCCTCATTTCTTGCCCGGCCCCCATGGACGACTTCATAGTCATCTTCATCACCTTGCCACCGATAGCCATCCATGAAACCACGCAAGAGCAGGTGGTCCCGCACCTGTTCGGAATCCGGGTCCGTAATAAGGCTCTTCAGCTTGCATCTTCGACACCGACATCTTATCTCCGTCTCGTTCTTTTGAAGCATCTCGGCCTTCGCGGAGCTCAAAAACCTATTCACGATGCCTTCGGTCATCGTGTGGACCATGGTCGCCTGCGGGGTAGAGCAAAATGATATTTTAGAACCAAGAAAAAATTTGGCATGACTTTGCCTAAAAATAGGACCAAAAAGAATGCATAGTGCCAAATTCTCGCCGAAACGGAAATGAATCAACATTCCGGCAAAATATTGGCAACTATCGCATTTCAAATACCGGTACCTGCAAACACAAACATATGCAACACCACAAACATACGTAGATCTAGGCCATAAAAAGTGCATGTGCATGTTGTTGGAGGGAGAAAAAAGTAGATCTACAACATAATTAAAGAAAGCTTTCCCCTTACTTACCTATAAAAAAAGGTAATTTAACCACTTAATTTGGGTGAATCTATGGTGTAAATGAGGTGAGGAGGAGGAGGCAGCCGAGACAAGCTTGGAGGAGGAGGTGGAGAGAATGAAGTGGGGAAAGTGAGTGTGGTAGGTGTGGCTGTCCAAAATATCTAGCTGGTCTCAGGTTACTAATGGCGCACCACCTAAAAATGCGCCATTAGTAACCCTGGTTACTAATGGCGCACCAGTTAGGGGTGCGCCATTACTAGTTTTGCAAAAAAAAATATATATATATAATTGTTAGTAGTGGCGCATCGTGGTTGTGGTGCGCCATTACTAGTTTGAACTAGTAATGGCGCACTTCACACAGGTGCGCCATTACTCGTTTTGAAAAAAAAAGTAAATTGTTAGTAGTGGCGCACAGAGCCTGTGGTGTGCCATTAATAGTTAAAACTAGTAATGGCGCACTGTGCGCTGGTGTGCCATTAATAGTTTTGGAAAAATAAAAAAAATAAAATTTGCTAGTAATGACGCATCGTGTGTCTGGTGCGCTATTAGTAATGAGGACAGTAATGGCGCACCTGTATCTGGTGCGCCACTGCTATATAGCAGTGGCGCACCACATACATGGTGCGCCATTAATGTCCATATCAGCTATAGCCCTTTTCCTAGTAGTGGAGAGGTCAGCACGCCAGACTAACCTATGCTCCCGGAGGTCTTGGGCCATCGCCCTGGGCACCTTGCGCGTTGCGTGGCAGGCCGGGGTGCAGGCGCGACACTGAACTCATCAGTGAAGTATCCAGCCCATTCCCGGCGATCAGCCCGCACGGTGAACCGTGACATCTGAAGAGCTTTCGGGAGAAACGTACGACGTAGAGGGCCCCATAAACCATTATCACGCGTGGTGGTAATGCGTATAGGGCACGTCGACCCACTCAGATCAAATACCCAAATCCAATAGGCTCCTTTAGTAACACGCGGAGACAATCAGAGTTTCTGAAGCTCCGCCACAATATTATACTCGGGCGCCCTTCCGGGCAAGACCGACATCATAGATCTCCCTGCGGGTACCCCTCGGGGTCGACCTGCCTGTGACAAAGGTCAGAGTATCCGTGTGGTCACAACATTAAGGTGAACGTAGGAGGCATTACCCTCAAGGTTCACACTTGAGGGGTTGCACGAAAAGTCGTATAGGGAATGGTTAAGGAGGAATCACCCTCGATGACCACGATCGAACAGCTACACTGCAGAGTATTCATCAGGAGTGCGTTACGAGGTATCACCCTCGACACTCGATAGTAACTATGCAGAGTCATACAACTAAGGGGGTGTGAGGTGATGTGTCTGTCTCTGGACGTCGATCACGTTGATCGAGTAGTCGATGATGAAGTAGAGGCAACAAGGGTAAAGTGATGGGGGTCACCGATGTTTCATTACCAACCTATACTAAACAGTTGAAAAAGGCAGGTAAGGTAACAATAAGCAGGTTACAAAAGCAGACTATGCATCAGAATAGGAACAAATATTTACAGTAGCAAAATCTAATGCAAGCATGAGAGAATAGAATGGACGATATCAGGATGGTCAAGGGGGGGGGGGGCTTGCCTGGTTACTCGGGCGAAGAGGAGGGGTCGTCGGAAGGCTGCTCGTCCGGAGCGTAGTCGTACTCTGCTGTGTCGTCGTCGGTCTCGGCGTCTATCGAGAGAGAAGGAGGGGGAAGAAACACTAAATTCACGGAAAAAATGCAAAAAATATGCATGACAGGCCTAAATGATATGCAGAGGTGTTCTACTGCCTATCTAAATGATTTAGTTAATTTAGAAATTTATTCGGATTTCTTTTATTAATATTGAGCACTATTCATTTATCGAAATCAGTCTAAAAGTTCCATGTGAAGGTAGCTAGGGGCATCAAACAGATGAACGGACCACATATTCGGATTCGTCTCGTCGTTCTGATCAAGTTTCGTGTATAAAGTTTTTCGATCTGAGCTACGGTTTATTTTACATGAATTTCTAAAGTTTTAATCATTTTCTGGATTTTAATTATTTATTTAAATTCGAATTATCCAGAACAGTGAAAGATGATGTCAGCTTGACGTAGGCGTGATGTCAGCAGGTCAAACCCAGTTGACCAGAGTCAAACCTGACAGGTGGGTCCCACAGGGACCCACATGTCATTGACTGAGTTAACTAAACAGAGTTAATTTAACCTAACTAACCTAATTAGCGAGTGGGGCCAAGCAGTCAGTGGGTGTTTAGTGACTTAATTAGCTAATTAAATAATTAACAGGTTATCTATTTATTTTAAATCATTTAACAGGCGGGACCCACATATCATAGAGACGGGGCCGCCCAGTCAGCGTTGACCGAGGTCAACGGGGTCAACAGAGGCCCGTGGTGCCCGCGGTCAGTGACACAGGGGCGAGATCCACCGGCGCCAGGTCAGCGCGGCGGCCGGAGCGACGCCGGCGACCAAATACGCGGCGGCGCGGCTCGGGAGGTGGTCGGGATTCGTCCACCGGCCACCATTTCGCGCGTGGTTAGGTGCGTTGGAACGGCCGCAGCGCGGCGCGTCCATCGGTGGTGGTGGCGCGGCCGGGGACGGTGTGTAGCGACGGCGGCGAGCAGCGAGGCGGGCGCCGGAATTCGGTCGTCGTTGGGATCGGAGCTACGGCGTGCAAAACGAGCAGCGCGAGGTGGCTACGGCGTCTACTCGTTGCGATGAGATCAACGGTGGCACGCACGGGACCCGATGGTCACCGTGGCCACGCCGGCGACGATGCGGGCGGCGGAGCGGTTCGGGCGACGGCGAAGCGGGCGCCAGAGCTCGAAATCGAGCGCGTGGAATGAGGGGAAAGAGGGAGGGGCTCACTGCCGTTGCTGGGAAGCCCCGGTGAAGCCGGTGGTGGTCGGAGGGCGGCGGAATCCGGCGATGAAGACGACGGAGCTGAGGAGGAAGATGAGGTCGCCGCGGTCGCTGCAGGGGCTCCGAGGTCCAGCCCGAGGTAGCAGACGGCGTAGGGGACGACGGCGGAGCTGGTGAGCGCGTCAGCAAGGCGAGTGAGGGCCGGTGGCCGTGTGCTTCACGGGACCACGGCCATGGCGGCGCTCGGGCGAGGTGGGGAAAGAGGGAGAGGGGCGAACGGGGCGGCTAGGGTTCGCCAGAGGGGTCGGGAGGGGGGGGGGGTCTTATCCTGCCAGCGACGGGCGCGAAGCCGCTGTCGAGCGAGGGAGATGGGGGGCCTGGCTGCGCGCGCGCCAGGTGCTCTACAGCGAGCGGCATGAGCAGTGCGGCAAGAGGGAGGAGGTGCGGGGTGGGCTGGGCCTGCACTGCTGCTTCGGGCTAAAATGCACAGTAGCAAGGCCCCTTTTTTTTCTGTTTTTCTTTTGTTTTACTACTTTGCAAAATGTGTGGTCCCGTATCTAGTTTTGTAAAATACAAGACTTGGCTCAATAATTACAGTGAAATATCTATCACTGTTATAAAAAGATTTTGAGTTCATATCATTTCATTTTGGTTTTATTTAATTATAAATGGATTAAATACTACTTTTTTGTTGCTGTTACAGTCACTTAATTAATTTAGTAAATGTTTATTATAATTTTATAATTGCCTCTGAATTATTTGCTATTTAATGAACATTTTAGTTTTCAATTTGGAACAACTTTTATTTTCCACTTTGAATTTAATTGAAGTTTGAATTTGGAGTTTGAAATGCAATATGATGCAAATGATAACTAGGCACTGTTAAACTTGTTGTCATGACATTAACTAAAGGTGATCACTGTGGTTAATTACATGGGGTGTTACACATGTCCTCATTCTAATTAATTTCATCGCAACATATGACTTATACATGTACTCAGGACCTGAGCTCCAATTTTGAAATATTTGAATTGCATCATTATAGTTGGTCCAGATGATTTGGTCGTGTGGCCCAGATCAGTCTGCAGCTACTTCGAATTAGTCATGAAATACCCTGTCCCACAGTCATGGAGTACTTTGTCATCCCGATACCTTCGATTCTCACATTGATCATATGAACCATTACTTTGTTGTTTGCTAATACTAAAGTAGAAAATTCAAAACCATCAATCATTGTGAGCCAAATTACTTTTCAGCTGCTGAATAGAGTTTACGATCTTAGCCAAAGAGTTTAAGATTCACATGTATATATAGCGTACTCGAGAAGTAATTTTTACTTTTATCCCTTTTCTCTTCTTTTTTTTTGTGATGACTGCATACTAGGTGTGCTCATTATAAAGTTTTAATTCACCCACTACAGTGGCGTTGGCAGCCTCGCCTTTCAATGTCACTGCGTGCGATGCCCAGAAGAAATTGCACTGCTAGCACCATGTGGAGGAGGACACAAAGGTAGGGACAACCGTACTTAGGACAAGATATGTGTGAGTATCGTATACACAAGCAACAGGCACATTTTTTTTGCAAAAAGACCTAAGGCCATATATTAAGTTCCGCCTATCCTGACAGACATACCATTACAAAAGAATAGAAATTCTTTCAAAATATTGAGGGTGACGAAAATTTCTTTCTCCTGCATCCGCCTTGCCGGAGTAGACTTTTTGAAACCTAGGAACCTCTAGGAAGTTGTCGATGAAGACCAGTAGACATCGGCGGAGAAAAAACACCGATAAGGGCCTGTACAAACTTCGAAGACAACAAAAACCAGCCAAATCCAGACGGATCCACAGAAAACCTAAACCGACCAGATTCCGGAAGTCCCATCGGAGAAATAGCTCCACACGCCCACCACCGGCGAAAAACACACCAATGGCACGGGGATAGGGTGGAGAGAACATTATTCATAGCCTGTGGCAACACCACCGATGCGCCGCCTCAAACCAAACACGAAGAATTGTTAAAGAAAACCTGGAAAAAAACATGTCGCTGTATGACAGGTTGTTATTGTGCAAGCAGTGGCTTAGTTGCCGCGATTGCTCTGGCTGAAGTTAGAAGGTTTGAGTAAATTAGGGAGGACTTCTGGATAATCATTGTTCTGGTTATCTAGATTCTAGAGTAAGCAAAAGTTTGATTGTTGTGTGTAAGAAAATACAAAGTAAACTATTCAGTTTGGTCACCAGAATGATGTCACGTTCAACACCAGAGATAAAGGTGTCACACTTATAGGGACAGGGTCGTCAAAATCTGGGGCCCTGTGCGAAACTCAAAAATGGGGCCCTATCTCACTAGAAAAAATAAAACAGATACCAATTGAAGATTATGCATCAATGTTTGGCAGTTAGACGAACCGTCTAACTCACCTAGTCTCGTGTCTTGTCCGGTTGAACTGCTATGTGTGATCTTTAACTGAGGAGGCAAGCAGTGGCTTAGTCAGGATTGAAGCAAACCCCGGGCCCAGTTTTTTCCGGCAACATAGACAAATTTTGGCAAGTTGTTATGACCCAAAAATACCTCATAACATTCCAAAAAAGACCATTCTAAAACATACAAAATAAAGCTCCGTTGCTCAATAAAATCTAGAGTTTAAACTCAATGGGTAATGATCCAAAAAAAATAGATAAAACGTGGAAAAACTGTAAATAATAATTAAGGGATGAAATGAGTACCAAATCAATTGTTTACTTCATCCATAGCTCCCATAACCAGAACAACGGTAGAAGAAGAACCAACACCTTCAAGGCATCAAAAGTATAATTTCCTACGAAAATGCATAACCATCAGGTGAAATAATTATCATTGATACAAAATGAAATACTTACCACTAGGTTGATGTTGAAACCCTTTGCAAGACTTTTAAGGTGGTATGATTTCAGGTTAAAATTTATGCTCCTTTTCAAGCATTGTCATTTTAGATTCAGTGATATATTTATTAGCATTCACACTTCAAATATAAGTGCCAATATCCTAAATTTATGTGTCATTATTGTTGACTAGAAACTTTCAGTTTACCTATTTATTCAGCCTAATATGCATCTGCTGACCACAACACCACTGGATTTAACTCTGCATCTGCATGCACTGTAATGCCTTGGAAATGGCCACATTCGTAGTAATAGTTTCCATCATTCTTCTAATGGATCCAAATCGACCTATCTTCAAGCATGCATCTCCTTAGGAATTTCCTTCGAAAAATAACTAGTTCCCATACTGTTGAAGATCATCTTCTGCACAAGGGGATGTGAAGGCATTGGAAGGGGACACCGGCGGCCTCGGTGGTGGAAAGCGTGGGCCGCAGCGCACCGCATCAACACGGCCAGGGCATGGGGGCGCCACCGAGGAGCGCGAAGACGCCTCCGGCGGCTGGCAGGAGCTGGTCGCCTCGCCTCCATTAGGAGTAGGATGGCTTGGCCTGTGCTATATGTTGGGCCGCTAAACCCAGCGCCATGCGGCCCAGCACCATGCAACCCAGCGCCTAGGCATACATAGTCATAGGCTTATATAAAAATTTGGAGCCCTAACATTGGTGTGCAGTCTGTGCGGGCCGCATAGTCTGCACACCCTTGGGCCCGGCCCTGCACTCTTAGCCTTAATTAAGATGTTAATAAGCTTTCTTTTTCAGAAAAAGGATTAACCCCAGTTTATGTATCGATTGATGCATACAACTTTAGATGTGAACAAGCCCGATGCAAAGAATGATGATTATGTCTTTTTTTTGCGGGTGAAAAATTGTATTACTCACTCCCAAGGTTCATACAATCAATCGCAGCTAGCTCTAAAACTTCCGGACGGCCAGAGCCTAGCCAAGTCATGGTTCTGCCCTCAACACGAGCAAATTTTGCTAAGCTATCACTAACCTTATTTTGGCTACGATTTACATGAGTAATACATGTTTCACGAAGGGACATAAGATACTTAATCTCTTTAATGACCGACGGTAGACCGATCTGTCCATCGCCGAAGCCTGAATCAATTTGACCGCCACAATTGAATCCAACTCCCTTTCCACAGGTAGCTCACTTCTCTGTAGTGCAAAAGACAATCCTTCCATACACGCACATAGCTCGGCTTCAAGCGCATCTCGACAAGAGAATAATTGTCTGCAGGACGAGAATATAATGGCACCCTTATCATCTCGTAACACCATCCCAGCTCCTGCAGAACCATCATCCGCAAACGAACTATCAGTCCCAAGCTTCACCCATCCCAGCTTAGGAGCAGACCACATGAGCTCATCTACATTCAGTATCGGATGTGAACTTCTAGGCTTATACGTGATGTAAGACTTTCCTTGACTGGGGTCAGATGAATGGTCTGTTTTAATCCCAATGAGGGAGTCCAAGTAGCTCACCAAAAACCTTTGTGATGCTTCCATAGGCGGAGGAGGTTTATGGTGCACGATCTCATTCCGAATATGCCAGGCTCACCAAAACGTCATTAGGACCATGGCTCTTTCCACTTCCTGTAGAGGTTCCAGCGTATGTAAAAGCCACTCATCACCATTATTTAGTACTGATGCTAGGCACGGCAGCAACCGAACTTCAGACATCGTGTCCCAGAGGACTCTTTGCAATGTAAAGCGGCATAGAGCATGATGGCAGTCCTCCGGTTCTGATGCACACACAGGGCACAAGTCATGCACCTCCAGTCCTCTCCTGTTCTTATTTCTCCATGTTGGCAGCGAGTTAGTAGCTACCCACCACGCAAAGTTCCGGACGCCCATCCGGACGAACGCTAGAGGCCGTAGCAGAGCTCCTGTAAGCCTCTTCAAAACCAAAATCATATGCGCTCTTCTTTCAATGCATATAATTTCTTTAACCCAATAGATGGCTAATTCGAATATTATTGGTTCCATTGCCCAACCACTAATTAAAAAGATGAATTCTTCATGAAACCAAACATAAATTTCTTCATGTGCCTCTTGTAGTCTTGTCCCAAATTAGAGACTTCTAAGTTCTATCCACAAACCAACTTCGAGCAAGGAAGTGGAAGCATGTCAATCGATACTCTCCGTTCGTCAGGCCGTTCGGATGTAATTTCTTTAAAAAAATAACTGGTCTCTAAGAGCATCTACAGCCGGGCGCCCCAAAGACGTCTCAAACGCCCGGGCGGGCCGCTTGGTCACTGACCAGTCACCAAATTTCGACCCAGACGGACGCCTCAAACGGGCCTCAAATGCCCGGTCTGACAGGCACCCCTCATATCCAGCCAAAATATGAGGCGAATATGGAGGAGCTAGCGCTCCGCATTGCCCTCCGCCGGTCGCTGCTGGACCAGAGTGGCAGCTCCTCTTCCGCGGCGTCGGCGACTGGCCGGGTGGGCAGCAGTAGCTCCACGGTGCCCCGCGCTCGCCGAAGCGGTCCCTGCCGGCCCCTGCTAGGCGGCAGCTAGCACCACCCATACCCGCCCCTCCAGGGCGCCGCTAGGTGCTGTTGTTGGCGGAACTGCAGCCGGAGTCAGTAGGCCTCACGTATCGCCTGGCAAAGAAGCAGGCGGTGGAGGCGGCTAACAGTCGCAGATCCAAGGGAGGATCGAGTAGATCCGCGCCACAGCCACTTTCCCCGGTCAGCGATGACGACGTGGACCTCCGCACCGCCATCCGCCGCTCGTACATGTTCGCGGAGACGGACGCCCGCCGTCTTCACCGCAAAGATGGACGCCCGGAGTCGGAGCGGTTGGCGAGGCAGTGGGCGATAGCGGCAGAGAGAGCCGCACGGCTCCGGGGGAGCAGAATCACCAAGCCCATCACATGGCAGGCATCATCATCTCGTCGTCCTCCTCCTCCGCTTGAGACAACGACAACGACATGCCCGGAGCAGCTAACGCCTATGCCGAGTCCAGCCGCCGAGACCCCAAGGGGAAGCGTCCGGCATGGACAAAGTGGTGAAATCCCATCCCCCTCCCGGTTTTAGTTGATTTTTAGTACTGTAAGTGATGAACTCGGGCGATCTCTTTTGTATCGGACTATCAGACTATGTTATCTATGCCGGATTGCTTTTTCTCTGTTCAAGTACGTAGAGCATGATGGCAGTCCTCCAGTTCTGATGCACACACAGGGCACAAGTCATGCACCTCCAGTCCTCTCCTGTTCTTATTTCTCCATGTTGGCAGCGAGTTAGTGGCTACCCGCCACGCAAAGTTCCGGACGCCCATCCGGACGACGCTAGAGCCCGTAGCAGAGCTCCTGTAAGCCTCTTCAAAACCAAAATCATATGCGCTCTTCTTTCAATGCATATAATTTCTTTAACCCAATAGATGGCTAATTCGAATATTATTGGTTCCATTGCCCAACCACTAATTAAAAAGATGAATTCTTCATGAAACCAAACATAAATTTCTTCATGTGCCTCTTGTCCCAAATTAGAGACTTCTAAGTTCTAACCACAAACCAACTTCGAGCAAGGAAGTGGAAGCATGTCAATCGATACTCTCCGTTCGTCAGGCCGTTTGCATGTAATTTCTTTTAAAAAATAACTGGTCTCTAAGAGCATCTACAGCCGGGCGCCCCAAAAACGCCTCAAACGCCCGGGCGGGCCGCCTGGTCACTGACCGGTCACCAAATTTCGACTCAGACGGACGCCTCAAACGGGCCTCAAACACCCGGTCTGATCGGCACCCCTCATATCCAGCCGAAATATGAGGCGGATATGGAGGAGCTAGCGCTCCGCATTGCCCTCCGCCGGTCGCTGCTGGACCGGAGTGGCAGATCCTCTTCCGCGGCGTCGGCGACTGGCCGGGTGGGCAGCAGTAGCTCCACGGCTCCCCGCGCTCGCCGAAGCGTTCCCTGCCGGCCCCTGCTAGGCGGCCGCTAGCACCACCCATACCTGCCCCTCCGGGGCGCCGCTGGGTGTTGTTGCCGGCGGAACTGCAGCCGGAGTCAGTAGGCCTCGCGTATCGCCTCGCAAAGAAGCGGGCGGTGGAGGCGGCTAACAGCCGCAGATCCAAGGGAGGATCGAGCAGATCCGCGCCACAGCCACTTTCCCCAGTGAGCGACGACGACGTGGACCTCCGCACCGCCATCCGCCGCTCGTACATGTCCGCGGAGACGGACGCCCGCCATCTTCGCCGCAAAGATGGACGCCTGGAGTCGGAGCGGTTGGCGAGGCAGTGGGTGACAGCGGCAGAGAGAGCCGCACGGCTCCGGGGGAGCAGAATCACGAAGCACATCACATGGCAGGCATCATCATCTCGTCGTCCTCCTCCTCCGCTTGAGACAACGACAACGACGACATGCCTGGAGCAGCTAACGCCTACGCCGAGTCCAGCCGCCGATACCACAAGGGGAAGCGTCCGGCATGGACGAAGTGGTGAAATCCCATCCCCCTCCCGGTTTTAGTTAATTTTTAGTACTGTAAGTGATGAACTCGGGCGATCTCTTTTGTATCGGACTATCAGACTATGTTATGTATGTCGGATTGCTTTTTCTCTGTTCAAGTACGTAGAAACACCGTTTGCATGGTTTTGTATGGATTTGGGGTAGGACATATGACGGATGAGGCATGCAACAGAAGAAATGAGGTCCACTCCGTCACCTTCAGCGGACGTTCCCAGGCGCGTCCACATGCGTATCGGGGGTAAACTTAGGTGACCGCCGCTGTAGATACTATAACTTTCTCGTTCGATTAATAAGCTATGTTTGTCCCATTGACATATTATTTGCAAAGAGCTTGGCAGCAGCCCATGCATGTGGTCTCTGCCTTGACCGGCGGTGGTGCGACGGCCGGCTCTGCTTTGGGATGGCTGCGGGTGCGGTGGCAGGCCTTGCTTTTGGAAGCGGCGGCTACCGGATTTACGGCGACGGGCCATATGACCCCGGATAGGCGGCGGCATATGGAGGGCCTGGTGGACGGGTCGGCGCCATGTGTTCTCTGGCTCGAGACAAATTTGATCTGGCTGGTGCGGCCTACTCGCTGCGCGGCAGCACAGATCGGTGGCGACCGGTGCACACGATGCTTGATGGAGCACTAGTAGAAAACGGACCTTTAGTCCCGGTTCTGCAACCGGGACAAAACGATTGGGACTAATGCCCATTACTTTTAGTCTCGGTTGGCGTATAAACTGGGACTAAAGGAGCTTCACGTGGCCACTGTCTGGTGTGGGGCTGGAGGACCTTTAGTCCCGGTTGATGTTACTACGACTAAATCACTTCAAAAAAAATTCCTTTAGTCCCGGTTGGTGTTGGGTTAATAGCACTAAATCAATATTTTATTATTATTTTTTTGAAAAAAAAATTGAAATTTTTTTTGAAATTTTTCCTATTTTTAAATTTCCGAATTATTTGACAATTTAATCTCTAATCACTGCTCAAGTATGGAGCACTCATTCCAAATCGTCTAACTTCCCGGCCGGTCACTCATCCTCTCACTACTCCAGCCTAAGCATGCTTAACTTTCGAGTTCTATTCCCCCTAATTTCCAAGTCTGCACTTGTTGTTTTCCTGACAATAGTAAGCTATCAATCCTATTAAACCTTAGGAGTTGAACTTGAGCATGAAGTCACACGTTTCATCGTTTGAGTTTAAAACTATTATTCTAAAAAACAATAACTATTTAGTAACACTAATATTAATTGAATAAGTAGTTTGACCATAGTTTGACAAAAAAAAATTGAGGATAATTTTTTTTTCCTTTCAGAATTTGAGGATTCTAAAAATTTGCACAATGGCCTACGGCCGTCGAAATCGGAACCGGCTTTTCGTGCTGAACATTTTGATATATTATACTTTTTTTTCGACATCGTATGCAAAAGTTATAGCCGTTTTACTTTTTCATAACATTTTTTTGCAAAACATGTCGAAATTTATGTTTTTTAATTTTCCTAACTAGTAGATGTAGTAACATAACTACATCTCGAAGGATTTTAATTTTTTAAGTTTTTATCATTTTCTTTTGTTTTTTTCAAAACTGAAATGTCGATTAGGGGGGGTGGGGGGTAGAGTTTGAAAATTGCAGAACCCCTTTTGTCCGGGATGGTGTCCATCCAATCCTACCGTCGACTACTTCTGCTAGCACCGTCCCAGCCAGAGTGACAACTAAGGTTAACCAAGTCAGAGTCACGTTCTATTAAAGTGGCAAAAAGAATTACTTTTTAATATAGCAAAACTAATTATATCAACTATTATTAAAGGCTAAACAACTATTAATAAAAAACAGTAGCAAAATTAATATTAATTAATTATAAAAATTTATCTACTGTTGTCTAACAGAAGCATACTACAACATGTTAAAATCTACAGAAAGAACTAACTAAAAATAATTGAAAACAACAATTAAACGACTAAAACAACTATATAAGCAAAACAGTACTGTTTTAATTAAAATCCTAATTTAAATTATTCTAAAAATAACCAAATAAATCTCACTGTGACAACAATCTAACATGTGACTAGGAGCAAAAAGAATTAAATTAAAAACTATTTTTAAACTCAAATTATTCACAATCTAGGGTTTGAAGCAAATTTAAACAAATTCAAATTTAAATCATTCAAATTTGAAAACTAATGGCACAAACAGAAATTAGACAAATTTTTGAATCTAATGCAAAAAGAATCATTCAAAAACATCAAATATCCTAAAAGATATAAGCAATTTAAAACAGAAACTAAAAACAAAAAATAAATTGAAAAACAAAAAACAAATTTCAGAACCACTTTAGCCCCGGTTGGGACCTTTAGTCCCGGTTGGAGACACCAACCGGGACTAAAGGGCCGGGACTAAAGGGCATCGCACCCTTTAGTCCTGGTTGGTGTCTCCAACCGGGACTAAAGGTCCCATTTGAACCGGGACTAATGCCTGCCTAGCGCCCTAGCCGCTCGAACCGGGACTAATGCTCACACTACTGGAATCCACTTCTTTGCCGTCTGCCACTTCTTTGCCGTCTGCTGGCTGACAGCAAAGAAGGTCTTTGCTGTCCGCTTACGAAAAACGGACGACAAAGAACTGGCTGATGGCAAAGAAGGTCTTTGCCATCAGCCAGTTCTTTGCAGTCGGCTAGCGGACGACAAAGAATCTTTGCCGTCAGTTGGCGGACGGCAAAGAGAGAGGTGGGCCCCACTAACGAGCTGCTTAGAAAAAAAACTAACGGCCCCCTCTTTGCCGTCTGCTAGCGGACGGCAAAAAGGAAAAAAAAGCGGACGGCAAAGGGGGGCGGACGGCAAAGAGATAACTAACTAACGGATCCCCACCCCTCCTTCCCTTCTCTCTCTTTCTGTCCCCTCTCCCCGACGAGACCAACGCCGCCCCCCACCACCCGCACGGCCGCCCCTCGGGCGTGCAACACCCACGCCGCCCCCTTCCACGCCGGCCAGCCGCCGCCGCGGCCGTCAGCCGCCCCGCCCCTCCCTGCGTGGACGTCCCCGCCCCGTCTCGACGCGGGCCTCCCCCTCCACCGAGCCGCCGCCGCCCACCCTGCCGTGGCCTCCCCCTCCACCGGGCCGCTGCCGCCCAACCCCCGCGGCCTCCTCCTCCACCGGGCCGCCGCCGCCCCCCACCCGCCGCGGCCTCCCCCTCCACGGGCCGCCGCCACACACCCCCCGCGGCCTCCCCCTCCACCGGCCGCCGCTCCCCTCCCACCGGCGATCCCCTGCCTGCAGGTGAGTGATTCTGTCCCCCCCTTTTTAGTTTAGTTTATTTTAGTTTCTTTTAGTTAATTTGTTTCTGTTTTAGTTATAGTTTTACTTTAGTTTTAGTTTCGTTTAGTTTTAGTTTTATTTAGTTTTTTTTTAGTTTTTTATTTTAGATTAGTTTTTTTAGTTTTAGTTTAGAAGAAGAAGAGTAGAAGGAGGAGGAGGAGGGAGGAAGAGGAGGGAGAAGAAGAAAGAAAAGAAGAAGAAGAATAAGAAGAAGAAGAAGAAGAAGAAGAAGAAGAAGAAGAAGAGGAAGAAAGAAGAGGAAGAGGAGGAGGAGGAGGGAGGAAGAGGAGGAGAAGAAGAAGAAGAAGAAAAGAAGAAGAAGAGGAAAAAGGAGAAGAGGAAGAAGAAGAAGAAGAAGAAGAAGAAGAAGAAGATATTGAATCTGCAAATATTGCTGCACTGGTTGAATGTTGTGAAAGTTTTGTGAAACTTCCAGATAGCATTGTCAGGCTTCAAGGGCACCATAGAACATGTCACCATAGAAAGAACATATCACCATAAAACCTCCCCCCGCCAATTCTTTAGATATAGTTTTAGATAATAAATAGTTTTAGATAGTTTACATATTAGAAAAGAAGAAGGAAAAAAAGGAAAAAGAAAAAAGGAAAAGAAGGAAAAGAAGAAGAGGGAAAGGGAAAGGAAGAAGAGGAAGAGGAGGAGAAAAAGAATAAGAAAAAGAAGAAGAAGAAGAAGAAAAAGAAGAAGAAAAAGAAGAAGAAGAAGAAGAAGAAGAAGAAGAAGAAGAAGAAGAAGAAGAAGAAGAAGAAGAAGAAGAAGAAAAGGAAGAAGAGGAAGAAGAAGAAGAAAAGGAAAAAGAGGAAAAAAGAAGAAGAGGGGAAGAAGAAGAAAAAGACACGTTTTTATACTTTCTTATTTAGGGTTCCGCCACGTTTTGCAGTTTCTTTCTTTTCTTTAGTTGAATGTTTTTATACTGCTAGCTAGTTGCCTAGTTTGCTGACCCAAAGAAGTTAAAATAGTTATTATATCAAATTCAACTAAAGTCAACATTTTTGACGACTAGTGCTACTAATAAATTCAACTAGAGCCATCATATGTCCACAAGTGCATTGTTTTTTGAATGAGAAATGATAACTTGGTGTAGTTGATTATCTTCTGCTGCTTATCAGAGATGGGGGGAAGCCGCCACCGCAGACTCCGCTCTGCCACACCGGAGTACGAGTTGGATGCTTTCGAGTTCTTCAGTATCATACTTGGGACTTCAGTATCATCCACGAGGCAGGTATATAAAAGAGAGATCTCCCCTTCACCCATCTCATTATGATAACTTTGTTGTTTGCTACATCACTCATTGTCCCAAACTGCAGAGGCTGCCTGACACTTTTATGAACATGCTGGGTGAAGATCCGCCAAATAATGTGAAGCTGCGACAGGCCGACAGCGGGTTTCGCAGGCTGTGGGACGTGGAGTTGGTGATCAAGCAGGCCACATGTACCTGTGTCGTGGCTGGGAGAAGTTCTACCGTGCCTACGACATGCGGCAGGGGTACTTCCTTCTCTTCAGGTACGACGATGATGCCACCATGCTCATCGTGAAGGTGTTCAACGCGACTATGTGTCGCATGCGCTACGCTGACGACGATGATGCCAGTACGTTCTGCCTCTTCTTATTTCTCTACATTTGGCTTTGTCTCGCATCGATTGTTAACGGTCATTGTTGCATTTGGATAGGCAATGGGAGCAGCAGCAGCGACACTGGCTACAGCGAAAGCAGCAGCGATTCTGGCTGTAGCAAAAGCAACAGCGATTCTGGCTGTAGCAAAAGCAACAGCAAGGAGGATGATCCGGACTGGAGTGGGGAAGAAGAGGAGCAGAGTGGGCATCAGGCTGAGGATGACCTAGTGATGGTGGTGGCTGAGGATGACCTAGCGATGGTGGTGGCTGTGGATGACCTAGCGATGGTCGTGCCTGTCCTGCCTTAAGATGACCTCGCGATGGTGGTGGTGCCTGACAATGACCTCGCGCCGGTGGTGGCGCCGGCGATCCCACAGCTGGGCGACATGACCACGCCAATTGTGGTAGAAGACTACATCCCACTGCCTCCACCGCCTCGCCGCTCTTGGCGCATCAGGCTGAGGAAGGAGAAGGAGAAGAACAATGAGAACTGAACTATGTCAGGTATGTTTGATCTCCAAAATGATCTATATATACTTAGCTTTGTTTCCTCCGAAATGACATAAGTTAGCTCTAGGTTAGCTCTAATATGCTTAGTTACCTATGTTAGCTCTAATATGCTTAGTTACCTATGTTAGCTCTAATATGCTAAGTTATCTCTACTATGCTTACTTTCCTATAGGTTAACTCCAAAATTACTTATATTAGCACAAAATGACCAAATTTACATAATAAGCTTATAGTCTTCTTCTTCTTCTTCTTCTTCTTCTTCTTCTTCTTCTTCTTCTTCTTCTTATTCTTCTAGTCTTCTTCTAGTATTCTTCTAGTCTTCTTCTTCTTCTTCTTCTTCTTCTTCTTCTTCTTCTTCTTCTTCTTCATTTTCTTCTAGGTTAGCTCCATTTTACTTAAGTATGCTTACTTCTTATAGTCTTGTTCTTCTTCTTTATTTTATTCTTCTTCTTCTAACATCTTGTTTATCATTTTGCAGATTTGATTTAATTCACGGAAGCTTGCATTGATGGAGTGCTTCTTTTCCATTTGTGCTTTTATTTTGTATCAATGAACTTGCATGGTTGGAACTTGTTATATGGATGGATGGATAACGGTGTTGGATGAACAATGTGAAACTTTTGTAATATGTAAGGATGGAACTATATATGTGTTGGTTATGTATGTATATATGATGAAACTAGTGTGTTGGATATGCTTGTTGTGTATATATGTATATCTGCGAATTGCTGTCAAATTGAATGAATTAAATTAAAAACAGGGCTGTACAGGCTCTTTGCCGTCAGCTAGCCGACGGCAAACATGCCACGTGCCAGCTACCTGTGATTCCTGGGACTGGCATGTTTGAGCACTTTGCCGTCTGCCAGCGGACGGCAAAGACGTTAGCCTCTTTGCCATCCGCTAGCTGACGGCAAAGCACGCCGTTAACCCCTAACGGCCCTCACCCCACCTCACTGCCGTCCACGATCTTTGCCGTCTGCTGGCCACCAGAGGCGGACGGCACAATCATTTGCCGTCCGTTTCCAGGAAGCGGACGGCAAAGAAGGCCTTTGCTGGCACGTATTCGTCCGGACATTTTGCCGTCTGCTGACGGCGGCCAAGAGGTTTGCCGTCCGTGATCTATGCCTTTGCCGTCCGCCGTGGCGGACGGCAAAGAAGCTGATTCCAGTAGTGTCACATTAATCCCGGTTCGTAATGCAACCGGGACTAATGTGTAGATCGAGCTTGGACCAAAGCCCTGTTTTCTACTAGTGGAGGTTCGTCCAGCGGATCCGGTGAAAACCTCGTTCTCGGCTTGTTGCCAAGACCGGCAATGGTGGCACTCTTTTTTGTCGTTGTATTCTTGACAGTGGTGGCGCTACCTCCGAGGACAAAACTAGATCAGTAGATCGGATAACGGCGGCGCTCTAGTGTCGTTTCCCCTTTGGGGGCGGCATTCTTCGAGGCGTACACGGGCTCGAGGGACCAGTGGACCGCTTCTTTGGTGGAGCGGTGCTTAATCTTACATATTGAAGGCAGTGGATTTCGACGGCGTGACGCAGCGAAGACTTGGCGTCCGATGTGCGGAGATGGACTCGCACAAGAGGAGGACGATGTCTGACGTCATGGTGGCGTCGATGGCAGAGAGGCCTGTCAAGGTCGGTGCGTTAGTTTCTTCTCTGAAGATGGATTGGTGGAAGACGGCGGCGACGACACATGAGAGTGCTCGGACCGGTTTTTACCCAAACCTAGTACGTTGCTTGGTTGGGGCCTCCGGCTTTAGATGTTAGGTTTTCGTGCGATGTCTGTTTGGTATTCGGCTCGGACTATCGGCACACATTCATCAAGTGGATATGAGTAGTGACAGTTGTTACTAAGATGGTGGTTCCAGACTATCTGATGTACTACTTTGAAAGGTCTTTGTGAATAATCAATAAAATGGATGCATGCATGCAGATACCAGGGTAATCCCCTTTTCTAAAAAAATAATTAATTTCACACATCTGGCTGTGTAATTATGCATGGAGTTGATCACTACTTCACTAGTACCAGAATAGAGTACATCGATCGTGGTTAAGACCACTGCCCGTGCTTGATTGACTTAGAACAATACTAGCGGCTGCTCCTGTTGTTTGCGCTGCAACAGCGCCTTTGACTGCCAGAACATGCAGCTGAACCCATCGCCGTGCTACTAGCTCCACCAAAGCTTTTCGTACCGACATGCACCGTGGTTACTTGGATGTCACAGGTCGGCACCTTTTTTAGAGAAAAGACGATGGCCTGACTTTATAGATAAAGCCATACGGATAGAGCTCACAACCAGCAGAGCACCACAATATAACTAAAATCTCACCAAAACACCCACACAGGGCAGCTAGAGAGGCAACAGTTTAAACGGCATGCAGGCCCAAATAAGACAGAGGGGCACGCAGGCCACCACCTACGCACAAAATGTCAAAGCAGCTACGACGAAGCGCCATCGACTGGAGAAGAGAACGAATTGGCAGACGCCCGCACTCTGTCGATCAACATCTTCAGACCGTCACGATCCGCCGATTTCGTCAATAATTTCCACTGCTGCAAGAAGATAGACATTTTAAACAGGACATCAGCAGGTTTGTTGGGGAAGACACCATCGATAGTAAACTTGTTCCGAGTAGTCCAGAGTGCCCAGCAGAGAACGCCCAACCCTGTCCAAAATAAACTCCTAGATCGGCCATTCAGGCCGGCCGTCAACAACCGAACATCGGCAAAGGAGCCAGTAGCCCAAGAGGTAGAGTACCATGAACGAACGCAATCCCAAACTAACTTGGCCAAGGCACAATGGAAGAAAATATGGTTAGTGTCTTCGAGAGAAGAACACAGAGCACAATGGGCAGAACCTGGCCCATTCCTTTTCTGAATCTGGTCAGCCGAAGGCAGCCGGCCCCTGAAGGCCTGCCAAAGGAATATTTTGATCTTAGGGGGAACCCTAGCCACCCAGACACGCTTGAATTTCGAGGTAGTGGAGCCAGAGATAATCCAGTTATCAAGAGACTTGACCGAAAACTTCCCAGATGCGGAGTGGAGCCAGGAAACAGAGTCCGCCTTCTCCGAGAGCGCGGGGAACATAGCAGCAAGATGGTGCCAGTCGCCCAACTCTACAGGAGAGAGGGACCTCCGAAATCCCAGGTCCCAACCGTTGTGCGAGAGCTCAGAGATTGAAATCTCGGGATTGGAGCAGTACGAGAACAAAACCGGAAAGGAGGACGCAAGGGGGGCATCCCCAGTCCACCAGTCCAACCAGAAGCGAGTCGAGGCCCCGTCATTAACCACAAATTTAACATGAAGGCAGAACACCTCCCTAACTTTGACAAGATCAGTCCAAAACTGGGATGCCCCGGTCGCTGCTACGAACATGGGGCTACCATTAGGGAAATATTTTGCTCTTAAGATCTCAAGCCATAAAGTACCAGGGTTGACAGTCATGATCCTCCACCACCATTTCACAATGAGACACATATTCATGACCTGCGTATTGACAATCCCAAGCCCCCCACGGCTTTTAGGTTTGCAAATGGTAGCCCATCTATCTAGTCTGTACTTATGTTTGTTCTCAGCAGAATTCCAAAAGAAGGCCCCTCTATGTTTGTTAAAACCCGCGTGGGTGCCTTTAGTCAATCTGAAGAAGCCCATAGTGAACATTGGCAAGGAAGAGAGACAAGAATTGATAAGGTCGGCCCCTTCTGCCAGTTCTGCTTGTATTTTGTCATCCTGAGACCTACCATTCCAAAACTATTCTGAAAGATTGATGTTACTACTTGAACCATCTAACGAGCTAGTGAATTCAGAAAAGAGAGAGAACTGAGAGCCAGAATCAACAAATTGCACAAAGCTACTACGAATCTGATATATATATATATATATATATATATATATATATATATATATATATATATATATATATATACATAAACACTATTCTGATCACGGGATCAGAATAATATTCTGATCACAACCTGAACTTCCCTGTGTACGAACCCGAACTTCTGGCTATCTTCGCAACCGTGGCTTCCCCCGCGAATTATTCCAGTCGGTAGTGTTTTCTGGGATGTAACTGTAATCCAGATACCCATACCTGCATGTAAATGCTCGTTTTGATTCGTAATTTTGCATTTTGGTGGATTCACTCTCGGGGCGGATGAACTAGTGTCTGTTTACAAGTTTAATGCATTCACTGGATGTTCTAGATCCTCTAACATGATGGGAATTTGGTGTACGTACGAGTTTCGTGGACAATTTGTCGTTAATTTCAACGGATTTGATTTCGGGTTCTGTGTTCTTCGTCCCGGGAGTGGTTCCGCGGCTTCTGTGGATTTGTTGTTTTTATTTGAATATAGAGGGCGGATTTGATTGCAGTAGTGAGATTGGACCGTTCATGCGTTGTTAATTTGATCGGGCAGGCGAATACACCCCTGAAATCGGGCGATTGGATCTCGTGTCGGCCCGTGTTGGTTTCGGTTCTTCGTTGAGACAGCTTGGTGGATTTATCGTTTTGATGTTAGGGCGCAATAGGATATCGTTCGAGGTCGCGGACTGAGAAGGTGTAGTCACCCAAGTGATTAAATCTGAAAACCAAATTCGATAATGTGTATTTTTCAGTGATTCTACTGTCTGTGTTACAGAGTTGGACTTCTGCACCTTTTGTGCTTGAACTTCCCTCGTTTTAATGCATGTTTTTTGGGTGATGCTGCAATACGATCTGTTCGGTTGGTGTTGTTATAAAAATTTTGTGTACGTTTTTTTGTTTTTCAGAGTACTCATATACGTAAATGTGGAGCTGGTCCATAGACACACAAATCATCTTTTTTATATTTATTCTGTCTTCGGGATTAGTTTTTTGGATCATCCATATTCTGTGGTGGTAGTTGGACTTCTATGGTACCAGTGATTGAACTTCCTGGTTTCCACATTGCAACGCGGTGCAGCATCGCGCTCTATTTTTTCTTTTTTCTTTTTGTTTTTTTTTTGTAATTTTCAATTTTCTAATTTGGGTTTGAGTTTGTTCCGTGGGCAACTATGGGATTATTCCCAAATATGCATGCATACCTTACTTATTTTTTTGTAACATGTTTGCATACTTCGAACAGTGGTAGAACTTCAGTATGTGTTTAACGTGAACTTACAAGATTTTTGCTTCTGTGTAATTTGTTTTTCTACATGTTCATTTGATGTTTTTTCAAAACACCGAACTTCTGTGTTTTTACAACTTGAACTTACCTTATTTAGAACATTTGATTAGTTAACTTACGCCTTGTGCATTTTGTTTCTTCGACACTAAACATTATTATTCCTAAGGTGTTTCTTTCTTGGTTTTTTATGTCACAGCAATGAAACTTTTCATGAATGCAGGTCCATGTTTTTGACATTGATATTCCAGGACAGATTACATTCCAGGAATCAAAAACCCTTACTAGATTTCTTCTGCAATTTGTTGTAGCTAGTGTGTAAGTGTGGAGCTGGACCACAGGCACATGCTTCCTCTTTTCCCTTAGTCTATGTTTTGGTATAGTTTTTTGATCGTCCACTATCTTCAGTAGGATCTGGACTTCTATTTTATTAATGGTTGAACTTCTGATTTTCCAGATTGCATTCCACATTTGCAAGGCGAAGGTGCATGGTGCTCTATATTTTCTTTGTTTGGTTTTCTTTGTAATTTTAATTCTTCAGATGTTCTTTTTAGACTTTTGTCTCATGAGCAATCATGGGATTAGCCCAAGTATGCATGCACTTTTTCCAGATAATCTAATGGTTGTCGTAGAAGCTGGACTTTCTATGTTGTTCATACGTGAACTTCTGCTTTTACTTCTTTGCAAGGTAATGCAGCAAGTCCTCTGTATTTCTTCCTTCTTTTATGTTATTTTTCATTCTTTGCATTGGTTTGGATATTTTTGACTTAGTCCCATGAGCAGCCATGGAATTGGCCGACAGATATGCGTATTTTTTTATTTTTTCTAGTATGTTTTTGTACTTATAATAGTTGTTGGTCTTCACTGAATAACTATCCTGAACTTCTGTATGATAATCGTTTTTTAACATGTTAATTTGGGGTTTTACAAAACCTCGAACTTCTATATCTTCACTACTTGAACTTCTTATTTATAATTTTGTTTGTTATTTTTTGTATTTAAATATTTGTAGACATTGAAATCGGCATTGCGCGTATTGACAAATGCGGTAGCGCGAGGCCGAGCAGTGGGGGGAGGGGGGGTCGGGACCCCCCTCCCCTCCCCCCTGCGAGGCCGAGATAGGAACGAGCCGGAGCAGGCGACGACGCGGCGTGCCGCGTCGTCGCATGCGGAGGCGAGTCCGTCACATCCGTGACCCCACTATCTATCTTAGGGTTTAGGGTTTAGGGTGCGTGCGGTGGGGGTGGAAACAGAATAACCGCATTGCGTCCTGTCAAAACCTAGCGCGCAGCAATGCGGTAGCGCGAGGCCGAGCAGGGGGGAGGGGAGTCGGGACCCCCCTCCCCTCCCCCCTGCGAGGTCGAGACAGGAACGAGCCGGAGCAAGCAACGACGCGGCGTGCCGCGTCGTCGCATGCGGAGGCAAGTCCGTCACATCCGTGACCCCACTATCTATCTTAGGGTTTAGGGTTTAGGGTGCGTGCTTTAGTTAGATATGAACTTCATCTGTTTTTGTACTTGAACTTCTTCTTTTTGTTTCTTAGTGTTTATTTATTCATATGCCTTTACTTCTTTTATTAGAGTACTTGAACTTCTGTTCTTTATTTTTTGAACTTCTTTTCTCTTGTATTTTTAGGTGCATACTTTGTCTATGTATTTTTCTTCCCTTGGTAGTGTATTTGCCATCAATTTTTTTTTAAGGATATCAGCAGTGCTGTTGTGTGATCTTATCTCATTATAATAGATGCATTCAAATGGTGCATTCATTTATCTACACATGTATTTACTTTTTTAGCTGTTGGGGGGTAGAACTGTAAATTCAGTGGTGCTGCAATTCCCACGACAGAGAGGCATTAAGTGAGCATCTTCCATCGCCACCACCTGTCAGAAAACCCCTCTCCCCCTGTCGCTCGCTCTCTCCCCCCTCTCCGTCGCTCCGCTGCCTTCCTCGCCTCCAACTCCCCCCGATTTCTCCGCCCCTGTCCCCTGCCCTCATGCTGGAGTAACCGGCGCACGCCCCCGCTCCTATTTCTCCCCCACGCCCCGCTCTCCCTCGCCCAGCCCGCTCTCTTCTGCTCTGAAGCGAGGGCAGCAACTGCCTGCGCGGTTGCAAGGTGCGCGTGGCGTGGTGGGGAGTGGAAGAACCGGCGAGGATTCGTGCGTGCGGGGGTCGTCTGGAGAGGTACAAGTGCTGCCCCGCCCTATTGCTTGCTTCTAGTTTCGCCAGATCTGTCGAGTCCGCACCCTGTGTGCTCTCGCGTCCGTGTCCTACCCCCTTCTTCTGATGGTTTGTTGGGAGATTAGGTAGGGTTCTTGTGCGTGTGGTGGCTGGATTCCATTCCCCCGTAGTCCTATAGTACTATGAGATGCTTGTGTGTGCTATTTCTCCGTTCAGAGTTGAGTGGATTTCATTTCCCCTTTGGTGATTTCAGCATTCAGATGCATGTAAGAGAGGTTGTGGTGTGATGATTGATGGTGAATCTGATGTATCTAATTGTCTTAGTATTGTTGATTTCGAAGTCTAGATTGTGTCTATCACATGCTAGTTAGTTTATGGATTCTTTTTTTGTTTGTGCTTGCCTATATGTGCTACTGTTCATGTTTTCATACTTGTTGATATGTTCTAGTTGTTTCATCCTAGGGTTTCATTTAGTTGTTTTTTGTATTTGTTGTATGATTTTCTACCTGCTAACTATATGCAATCTATCCCCGGTTTTTAGTAGGTTGTTCTAGGGTTTGGAGTTTCATTCATCAAGGGGGTTGTGTTGTCATGGCTTCCAAACCTTCTCCAGGTATCTTAATGTAGTTGGATCTTGTATTTTAAATAGCAGTATTCTTATATATGTCTGCCCATATCTTCACTTAGTTTTCTTGTGGGACTGCCATTCTTATTAGTGTGAACTTCTAAGAAAGGTTATGTGTATGCTTTTTACCCTTAGTTTGAGTTAGTAGAGTGTTGCTTACTTTTTAGTTGATGATTTGCAGGTGAAACTATGTCACCAAGTGTTGTTGGACTTCCCAAATGATTCATATTTATAGTGTATATCTTTGTTTTTTTTTGTTATCATGTTCATGGTATTGATATTTAGTTTGCCTGTGAAATAGTATTTGTGGTCATGCTACATCTTTTTTGTGTGGTACTTGCTTGGGTCACATAGTTGAACTTCTGGTTTTAATTATTGTTTGTTTATAATGAAATTTGGTTGAACTTCTGTTATGCACATTTTGTTTTACTGCTTTGTTATATATCGTTGAACTTCTGGACATTCTTGTTATATGTAGTAGCCCCTCTGGTGTAGATTGTTTTTATATTTAGTATGTACATTTTAGTTTGTTGGTTGTGTTTACTGCTTTGTTAGGTATTGTTGAAGTTCTGGGTATTGGACATTGTTGTAAAAGTAGAAGTCCCTTTGGTGTAGGATTGCGGATTAGAACTCAGCTGCCTTTTTACTTGCATTTTTTGTAGTTGGTGATGAGTTGAATAGTTCTGAGAAAAATGCCCGCGATCAAGATGGAGCTTCAGAAGTTAATACTGATGCTCCAATATCTGATGCGGCTAAATCACCCATAATCCCTTTGAGTGTGATTGCTGAGGTTGCTTCGAGCCTTGAGAATATTTCAAGCCTCGAGGATCTTGCTTCTGCAGCTCTTGCTTCACCTAGTATGTGAAACCCCTTTTTCTTTTCATTTTAAATTCTTGAGCCATGTTTTTTTAGCTTGTTCATGTCGGTTGTTTTTGTTTTTGTTCCTGACTTTTTTTATTTTTTGCTTTGATTTTTTGTGTTCTTTGCAGATGTGTCCACAGAGGAGGAAGCTGTGAACACCATCAATGATGTTTTATCTGAGTTGGGTTTATCAAAAACCCCTGCTGCTGCTGAGGAGGGGGCTCCGTCAGTCAAAGGTTGTGATTCCGTTCCGGATCCTTTGTGCTCTCTTCAGATGTCAGAGACGTAGTCGCAGTCTGTTGATGGCACTGAATCTGTCACGCAACCTGAGGATGTGCCTCTTCAGCTTCTCCTGGAGGACCAACGTAAGAGGAAGAAGCAAGAAGATTTTGACAAGAAGAGGGCGGCCCGCCTTGAGAAAGGTTCTGATGTTCCTGGATCTGTTCATGCGGCTGAGCTCACGGTTGAGGAAGACGTGCCATGTGGCAGTGATGGCATGGTTGTCCCTTTTAAGAAGAAAATCAAGAAGACCGCTGCGAGGAAGCTAGTAGTTGTTGAAGTTACTCCTCGGAGGAGCCCACGTGTTTCAAGGCCTGCAGAAGTTGCTGAAGAGGAAGGGCTAGGCCTTGGTTGTACGCCACGCCGTAGTCCTCGTGTGCTTGCCACTGCCGCGCCTACACCTTCTTTGCTTGGTGCTGGTGCATCTGGTAAGGGGAAGAAATGCGGCGTCAAGCGCAAGGTTGCACCTGCAAAGGTCAACAAGGGTGTGAAGAAGCGTTCTCGTGTTAATCCAGAGGACATGGATGATGCTGATTTCAATGCTGATGACGAGGACGACGACGATGATGTTTCTGCCGCTAATCAGGTATGAATGTCTCATGTTTACCGGTTTTTAGAGCATTTGTCGCCATTGCTGTAGTTTTTGTGTTTTTAGCACTGCCTTGGCGTACCTAGCTAACCTTCTGCTCCATATAGACCAATAAATTAGCCGATCTACTTTGCTTTTATGGTATTACTGCCTTTGAGTACATAGTTGGACTTCTGGATATATACATGAAGAAATTAGCTTAACTTGTTGGTATACATGTTGTATTACTGCCTTGTTGTACATGGTTGAACTTCTGCTTTGTAAATTTCCAACATTGTTGAAAGCATCTTTACTTCTGGTCATGCATGGTTGTACTGCCTGTGTAGACATAGTTGGACTTCTGAAATGTACTGCGTATGTAGGCATTAGTGGAATTTTGGTGAAGCTTGTGTAACTCATTGTTCTGCCTTTTTTCCTTGTCATTGCATTTTTTTTCAGTATCAGCTTGTGAAGCGGCCTGAGAGGAGGAAGAGAGGAGGCAAAGCGCCCGAAGAAGGTGGCCAAGGAGGAGGTGAGGCGAAACGTTTTAACAAGACGGTTCGCTGCTCACTAGGAGAGGTCAAGACATGTGCGAAAATGCTACAAACTAGGCACAAGACGAGGGTTATCAAGGCTGGTTTTGGTTGTGTGATTGACTTGAAGGTTGATTCGAACATTTCTCGTCCTTTGATGGGCAACATCTACACGAGGATTGACCCTAAAACGATGATCCTGGACATGGGTTAGGCGAACAAGGTTCTGCGTATTACAAGTGATGCTATTCACCATCTGTTTGGATTCCCTCAAGGTAATCGTACCCCTCCTAGGCCCTCGAATGATGGGTTCGATGATGCTGTTATGAGGTTGAAGGGCAAGCTTGGGTACGCTAGGAGTGACGACATCAAGACAAAGGATCTGCGGAATATCCTCGCGGAACTTGTGAAGGATGAGACGAAGGATGATCTTGCTCTGCAGGTGTTTTACCTGATTGTTTTCATGAAGGTGGTTATCCCTGGAACGTCTACACGAGTGTCTAGGGAGGCAGCAATGGCTGAGAATCTTGTGTTTGAGGATATGGCAGATATGGACTACGGCCAGTTGGTTGTTGACGATATTCGGAGTGATGTTGTTAGGTATTAGCAAGGTACTAGCAGAGGAAAAGCTGTCACAGGCTGTGCCATCGCGCCGCTTCTTATGTATCTGGACTGCCTTATCGTTGGCAAGATGCCTAATATTGACTTGAGGACCCCTCGCATCAATTTCATGGATCAGGTCAAGCTTCTTGAGCTTGCTGCGGCTGACTTGGTCAAGAAGGGTGATGATGACCCAGCCAACTGGGTGTTTGGGAGACTGCCTGTGAGTGTTTCTATGCATCATTCTTTCCTGAGTAGTTTAACTTGAACTTCTGGTACTACTTTCTATATTTTTGTTCCCATGTTCCTTCGTTTGTTTTCTGACGCATTGACTTTTGTTTTTGTATGCAGTGGAAGACACAGGCTGAGGCTGCGTTCTTTAGGGTTACTGAACGTCCTGTTCTAACTATGCCTCGTGCCGCCGGCCTAGGGAGTGGAACTTCCCCAAGATTTGAATTCTCCCGGGATGTTAATACTGGTGCCCCCCCTGTAGATCCAGGAGGTTCTTCTGCCAGTGTGAGTGCTGCAGGTGGCGTGTCTTCCGAGAATTTGTTTGAAGCTACCAATGTTTCGCTGGTTAGGATTGACGGTCTTCTTGAAACCGTTTGTGGGGAGTTGGCCCGTGTTCCGTCAACTGTTGATCGTCTTAGTCGCGTTGATGGGATTCTTCCTCCCTGACACGGTTTTGATGCTGATTCTTCGAAGGAGGTCTTGTCAATGGAAGCTAGATTTCTTAAAGAGCTTCGTCAGAGCACTTCCCACCTCCGTGCTAGCTTTGGGGTGTTCAAGGAAATGCAGGATGCTCGTTGCAAGCCTTTTGAAGATGAGGCAAGTGTTGTTGTGAGAGAGATTCAGAGGTAGGATTCTGTTCGTTTGGGTCGTGAAGGAGGCCACGTGGAGCATACCAAAGAGGTTTGTTTATGTTGGCTTTTGATATTTCTTTGCACCAATGTTCATTGTTAGCTTTCAGTTATTACTGTTTGTAGTCATAGGCGACCGTTATTGATTTCATGTGTCGTAAACTGTTTCTTTTTAGTACTAGTGTTTCATAGGTGACCTTCTCTATTTATAGAACCTGAACTTCAAGTGCTACAGCACCTGAACTTCCATGACTGGCCCTTTTTGTTCCCTTTTGTATCTTAGAGTAGTTTGACATCTGACCTGCTATGTTTACTGTATTTGGACTTCCATTATGTGTCGGTTGTGATAGCTGACCTTCTCTGATTATGCAATGTGAACTTCTGCTGATTAGGTATTTGTTTTCTACATGATTTTTTTTAGGCTGTTGATGATGGTGCTAGGGTTGAGGAGGATGTTTTACCTGCGCATGAAGCTGCTCCTGTGCATGAAGCTGCCCCTGTGCATGAACCTGCTCCCGCTAGTGATGTATTAGTTGATGAGGTTCATGGCAGTGAAAATAAGGTACCATTTTTCTTGTCCATTTGTCTCATTTTTTTATTTTACTTGTTTGTGCATTTTATCACTATGTGGCCTTTTGTAATGACTTTCTGTTCTTTTGCCGCAGAATGATGATGTTAGTGTTCCTCCAGAGAAGGTTGCAGACAAGTCCGTCTCAGGCACCGACTGCTCCGACGGGGTGGACCTGAGTGAACCTCAGTCGTACATTGGCGCTGAGGTTTCTGATGCTGAGCAGGGCAAGATAACTGGAGACATCATTTTGGAGAAAGATCCTGTTGAGTCTGCTGTTGAGACTGGTGGTAGTGCTGCTGCAAGCCCGGAGAAGTCTCCTGCAGCAGAGCCATCAGTTGCTGTTGATGATGTTCAAACAAAACCAACTGTTTTTGTTGTTTCAGATTCTCCAGCTGCCCCAGCTGCTGCTGCTTTCCTTCCCGACGACGCTGCAATGTCGACTGGAGATGACGATGATGAGACTGAAAGCGATAGCTATGGAGAGGAGGTTGATCATTCCAGTGCTGCCACTAGTCTAGGCAAGGATCCATGAAGAGAGGAGCATGCTTCTCTCTTCTTTCCCCACCCCCCTCCCTTTTGTTGTTTGGTTTAGTCCATGATATCCCATGTGAACTGCCTGTGTGGTCTAAGTTGAACTTTTGGGTTTGTGCTTTGTCATGTGGGTTGTAAATAAAGTTAAGTGAACCTGTTTTCTATGTGGGGTGAAGGTTTGTAATGCATGGGTTGTGATGTTTATGATCCTGTGGTTTTATCTTTTCTGGTGTAGCAGCTGAGATGTGCTTGTGTTTGAATGTTGTGCTTGAATGTTGCTCTTAATTGAAACTGTCGTGAATCTATGTGCTTGATTGTTGCTCTTAATTTCTATTTCTTTTGGTGAGCAGATGGCGACCTTGCTGTTGTCCGAAAGAAGGTTGATGACTTTTATTACAGTGTAACTAGGCTTAAGAATAATCGTTCCAAGAGGTGAGTATAGCTGGTCAATATTTACATCATCCATGTACCCCCTGTGAACTGCCTGTGGTTTCATACCTGACCTTCTTTACTATATGTACCTGAACTTCTTATTTACTTCTCTGGTGCTGAGCTTCTGGCCTTTTTGTACTGCACTGTCTGTTGTGATATAGCTGAACTTCTGTGCTTGTATGTGTTATGAACCTCCTGAGTTCCTGATGCTGAACTTGTTTTTCTTTCTATTGCTGGCTTTTAGATCAATGATTATGTTCGAAAACAAGGAGTGTGAAGCTTCTGTTCAAGAAGTCGCAATATCTTTTGGTCCTCGTGGAATTCTTACATCCAATGTGGCTGAGTGTGCACTCTACTGTCTACGTGCGAAGTACCAGGGATCGGATAAACTCATCCTGCCGTATTGGGTTTGTGTAAGTCAACCATATAGTGATTTCTTTTACGTTTTGTTCCTTACCATTTATTTAAAACTTGTTTGTCTCATTTATGTATTTTTCATATGTTGGTGTTGTCTGCATTATTTTAGGACAAGATCTTCAGAGGTCAATTTGATTCCCGTGTGAGGAAGTACTTCTTGGCGAGTGGTCCAGATAGCATGGATGCACATGATTCGGTATGCAATATCTTGTTCTTTGCCTCTGTATTAGTTTTGCACTGAGATCCACTGTGTTAATATTGTTTCATTTTTCTTTGTACCATTTCATATTAATTCTCAGTTTTTAATGATTCGTGTGTTTATGTTGCTTCAGGTTGTTTTCCCCACTTTTGACCCGCCTGAGATTCCTGCTTCCATGGGTGGTGTTGGTCATTGGGTTTCGATATTTCTTGACGTGAAGAATTCAAGGTTCCAGCTTCTCGACTCCTATTATGGACCAGAAGATGAATGTGCGGTACGCCTGTTTCGGCGGATGACCGATAACATCAAGAAGCTTTGGAGCGATGCCAGCAACGACAGGGAGACACCCTTCAGTCCTCTTACCATCGACCATTTCCCTCTGGATTGGATTGATGTGCCCCAGCAGCAAAACAAGTATGAGTTCCACTTTTTCTCTTTATCGCTTCTGTTTATCTGTAGTTGTACTTAAGCTGCGACGTGTTTTATTCGTTGGCTTTCTTTTTCTGTTCTAACACTGTTCTTTTACTGCGTTTGATGGCAGTATCGACTGCGGATTCTTCATGCTTACAAATGTTAATTCGTATCATGATGGGGTTCTTGCAAATTATTCCCATGAAAATATCGCGGATATCAGGAAGACATGGCTATACTCAATCGCTTCTTCTAACCTGTTTGAGACAGACTTCCAAGCTCTGTTTGGCTACTACACATGTAAGTATTGGAATTTGGACTTCTTACCTGCACTGCATCTTTTATTCTACCTGAACTTCATATTTTTCTTTGAAGTTGGACTTTTGCTTGAGATCTGGCTGGGCTGCTGGTTTCAGAAGGAGAGGAGCATTTTCTTGTACATGAACTTCATTTCTATATTTTTTATTTTGCTTGTGTGATTTGTTTCAGTAATTTCTTTCCTTCCATTGCTTACTTGGACATGAGCATTTCTTTCTACTTGAACTTCAGAGATGATGCCTTTCTATGGTTTTGTTAGCTGTAGTTGAATGTTTTCTAGTTCATCGGTTTATCTTGAACTGTGCCTTTGGTTGTGCCTGAACTTCATTTAGTTTTTTAATGCAACTAATTTTTTTAGGTCAGCTTGAGTAGTAACCATGTCATCTTTATTAGTTGGACTGCACATTGTGCTGTTCCTGAACTTCAGTTATATTTAATGGTGATGTTTTCTCTTCCTTTTCTTTTGAAAGTGGATCTGTTGGACTTGACCGATTACCACTACTCATTCCTCGGGTCACAGGAATACCAGCCTAGGGAGGAATCGATGAGTACAGCTCCGATAGAAGATGATAGACCTCGAACCCTTATTCCTTCAAAGTTGGGGAAGCAGGCTGGTGGTATTCGTGGTACTCCAAAAACCCCTTGCTCCAGGAAGGTTGGTGCAGTCGAAGCAGCCGAAGGAGAAGTGATTTCATTCGAGGATGATTTTCAGAAGATTTCTTACCCGAAGAATGTTAAATGCGCTGCTGGTACTGTTGCTGGTAGAGGTGGGAAGAATGCTGTCATCACCAGGAGGAAACCGGCAGTTGAGTCCGGCAACATAACTTCCTCCAAGAGAGCATCAAGATTGCCTTTGAAGTGGCGTTCTCCTGTCGCTCCCCTAAAAAAATACAGTTACCCTCATCTATCCGAGGCCCGGAAGTTGAAACAGTATGTGCTTAGTAAAGACGGTCTGGAGAAGTATTCTGAGTGAGTTTTCTTCTTCTTAACTTTGTTGCTGCCAGAGATGCTACTCTGTGTCTGAACTTCTGTTGTTGTAGTATGTGGACTTCTGTTCATTTCTCCCTTGCCTTGGAGTTATAGTGTCTAAACGTCTGTTGTTATATTTGTCTGAACTTCTGTTGTTATAGTACCTGAACTTCTGTTTTATGTCTCCTTGCCTTTGAGTTATAGTATCTGAACTTCTGTTTTGTTGTTGTATCTGAACTTCTAATATATTTTTACCATCCTTTTGTATTCTGCAGGACAAGCTACTGCATATTTAGCATCCCTGGCAATGTGATTGACCTCACAGGACGTGTCCTTTATACTCTTTTCGGTGAAGGGCAGCAGATGGAAGGAGACATAATGGATTATCTCCTAAATTTGTGGAAGGATAATCCGGAGACCTCTGAGATATTCTCTAGTGCTGACAGGGTTGTACTCAGTCCCTACTTCATACAGGTTTTATTTCTTTGCACCCCTATCTCCCTTTTTCTGCCTTAGTTTTGATGTAGTGGCATTTGGGAGGTGTTTTAATTGTGTTTTTGTGAATGCACAGTACTGCCTGGATTATGATTTCTTCTCTCCAACAGTTCCAAAGTTCGATGTAAAAAATTCTGTTAAACTCCTCGCAATGTTTGTTTGCAAGGAAGAAGACCTTCTTAATGCAAAGCTGGTTAGGTTTTCATAACTCTTGCTTTTTTTAATTTCATGTGCATCCTTTTGCTGAGTTTGTCAAGAAGTTTTTGTTCATGTCTGTTCTTCAATACATATGCTTTGTAGTTTGTGTTCACCGGTCCTTTCATTCTTGGCAGGTTTTTTTGATACTATTCAAGCCAATTGGCACAATGGCGCACTACAGTGTGTATGTGGTGAATAGATATCATGGGAGCATTGACATCCTTGATTCACTTCCTTACGCAAATATGGAAACGTCGCGAACGAGTTTCCACGGAGGCTGTCAAAATATCGTGAGTGTTTCTTAGCCTGTACCTCCTTTCATATTTTCTTGTTTGACACGAAGTTTATTATGCCTTGTGTTGACAAAATATGTTGTTGTCTCTGTTTTGGTAATACTGCTTGAACTGACTACGATTTGGAAGTTGAACTTCTGCTATTTGTTTAGCTGGATCTTATGCAAGTGTGGCTTTTTATGTACCTGAACTTAACTATTTTTGTTAACATGTTTTTGACTTCATCTTATTTTGTTATTTCTGGCAGATCAAGAGATTTGTTGGGTTGCTCAAGGAGGTGTACGGCAAGGCTGTGTACAAAGCGAGCAAGCAGCCTAACTAGGTGACTATTGCAAAGAGGCCGACTTTTATCGATGTTCCAAAGCAGAAGAATAATGATTGTGGTTTCTTTGCCGTGAAGTTCTGCTCTTCATATGATGGCGATGAGATTGTTGAAGATTTTGGTGATGTGGAAGTATGTTTTGTCCTTGTTCTTGTCTCATCAATCTTTTCACTTTTCTTGTGTGTTTTTGCTGAGACGCTCCTGCTGTGGTTTTAGTTATCCGTTACTAAACCATTGTTTCATTTTCTTTGTTTGCAGGCTACTGCAGATGACTGGAAGGCTGAGTTCATGCACACTCTAATGTTTAGCGAGAAGAATGAAGTCGTGCGTGCAGAGCTCCCTAAAGAGATCCAGTCCTTTGGCCCGTGAATTTGAAGCATTAGTTTCATTGTAGATTTGATTTCGTACAGATTTTTAGGTTTGATAATGATTGGAACGATTCCGTAAAGATTTGGTTGTAAGAATGTTTTAGTGATTTGTGTATGTATAGCTGCAGCACTATTACTTATGATATCTGTGGACAAATGTATTTGGTGTGAAGAATGATTTGGCTTGTGAATTTGAATGTACTTCATCGTTTTTAGATTCCATGTGTTGCATGTTTTTGCCCCAACAGATGTACCTGAACTTCTCCCTCGATTATGGTTGAACTGCTTTTTTTTTTTTGTTGTTTATTTTTGGGCCCCAACATATGATCGTAGAGATGAGCTTATGCTTTGAGAATGTGGCTGGGCTGCTGGTTTCAGATGGATAGGATATTATGTGTTGTGTAATGTATTGGTATTTTTCAACCCAACCAATATGTATCTTTTTGCATAGAATCTATATTTGTTTTTTTGTAATTTTTCAAGTGCGGATGTATTTCAGCTGTAACTTTGTGCAAAAATATTCTTGGCATTTCTTTATCTTTTGTCGGCATTGTACATGAACTTCTGCACGTATCCAAGCAGAACTTCACATTTGAACGCGTTGTCTTAGGCCTGCTAACCTTAGTTCATACGGCGAAACTTTATTTTTAAAGCATATTTTTTTCCTACCTCGATTTTATATACCAGAACTTCTTCTGTAAGCTGACCTGAACTTCAAAACTGTATGTTTATTTGCTGGTTGCTCTTTTATGGAATACAACACCAGCACCTCCTGCCATAATATACCAGAACTTCCACTGTAACCTTACTTGAACTTCATAGTGTATGTTTTTCATTTTTGTTCTTGCTTGCACTTTGCATGGAATACATCACCAGCACAACACTTCCTCTCATAATATACCAGGACTTCTGCAGTAATATTACTTGAACTTCACAATGTATATTTTTTTTATTTTATTACTGCTTGCTCTTTCATGTAATACATCACAAGCACCTCCTCTCATACTATACCAGGACTTCTGCAGTAAGCTTACTTGAACTTCTAGTGCATAATTTCTGTGAAACTTCAACAATGGAAGTTCAAGTAAGCTTCTCCTAAAATACTGTTTCAAAAGTGGAATAACATTATGCACATTGACATGATATAAGCTTGCGTTTGTTTAATTGACCTAGTCTAACTGTTCATGAGCCTTGCGCTCCTCCTAGGCTTTGGTGGTAGTGGTTTTTGCTTGACATGTACCTCTTCCTCTTCATCATCCTCTTCCTCTTCCTCTTCCTCTTCATCGTCCTCTTCCTCTTCCTCTTCCTCTTCCTCTTCTTCAATGGTGTCTTCATCTTCGTCTTCCTCTTCATCTTCCACCACTTTCTTGTTGCTGGCTCTAGGTTTTGCTTTCTGTTTCTTCTCTGGCTTTTTGCTTGTCTTTCCAGCATCTGCGTGCTTCGGGCATGTTCTTGCATTATGTGGTTCATACTCCTTGCATATGCTACAAAGTCTGCTGCTTGCTTTCTCTGGGTGTGGCCCCTTCTTTTGTTCTATAACTTTGGGCTGCTGTTTTTGAACTTTGGGTTGCTTGACCTCCTCGGCATCGTTTCTTTCTAAGATTGTTGGACAGGTGAGCTTGTTGTGTCCTGCAACCTTTTGGCACACACTGCATTACCTGTGTCCAAGTGGCACTCCATTCTCATCGAGCACGACGACTCTTCCTGCAGGTGGTGCCTTTATTTGAGCTCTCTTGTCACTTTTCTTTGCTGCAGGAATTTTCTTCCTACCCTTTGTTTCAGAATACATCGGCAGTTTCATCGTCTCTTGCTGTCGCTGCTCCATTGATTGGCCATCACCCTGCTTGCATTGGTTGGCTTCAGCGGCGGCGTTGAGCATTTCAGCTGCATAATAATGAAGGTCATCTTCAATTTCAGCGTCATCTTCAGCCATTCTTTCGTCAGCATCTACTTGATTTGCTGAATGTATTGCATCAAGCTCTTCCACGAGCCTCTTGAGAACATAGTAGGCTCTGTCATATTGCTGGTCACATCTCATCGCTTTCTTGTTAACCATCAAATTTAGCTGCAGCAAGATGTCTTGCTTTGATAGTCTTGAGCTGCCATCCGATGCGGTTGTGTTGTAGTCCCTTGTATCAAAGGTTGGTTGTGATTTTGCAGTCTTTGTGTACCGTTTGAGGATATACTTGTTTGGAAATTTGTCAGGCTTCAGGTAGTCGAGTATGTTCATGATGTGAAGGCAGAAGAGGCCTGCATTTTGTGATGAATGCAGAATACATAGTTTGTGAGGCAGCAATGAGTTTCATAAATTTTGATATGATACTACTAGTTTAGCTATTTAATGAGTTTGTTTTTCCGCTCACCTGTGTGTGTCCAGAGCTTGCATTCACACTCGTATATTTCATTCTCTGGGTCAGCTATAACCTGGAATTCATGTTTTGACCAGGAAAATCTTTCTTCATCATCATGGCCAGGCTTGTTGTGGTAGTACACCAGCTACTTAGTGGGCTCTGCTGTACGCTTTGCACGAAATAGCATGGTTTTTCTCATCCTAGTCCTCATCTCTGTGTACACGACTCTCGTGTACTTGATAGACATGTCTTCCTCGTACCCGTAAGTTGTTTTTGTCACTGGATTGGTCTGCACATGTCAAAAAATAAGATATTAGTCGAAGCAGAGTCATGGGTTTCATTTTTTAAATTCAAAGTGCACATGTTGAAGGTAAACAGAACATGATGGGGGTGTTTTTTTTATCATCATACCATGCTGGTCATTGTTTGCTCGTTCTCCTTCTACATCCGAGTTTGTATGCAAGCATTGACCCGCCTAGCAAACTTGTGTAGGTTCTGGGTCCCCTTGACAAACCCTTTCTTGAGCACGTGGTTCATGCTCTCGCTTTGTTGTGTGGAGGTCATTCTAGCACAGAAAATGTTCTTGTAATATGCTGAAATCCACATCTTCCTATCACTCCAGAGCTGCATCATCATCTGGTCGTTCTCCAGGTTGTACTTCTACACGAGTTCAGCCCAGGCATCTTCAAACTCCGTTGGCATCAACGGCCAGTTTAATATAGCTGTGAACTCCTCTTTGAATTTTTTATACTTTTTGTACAGCAACGCGAGGTATTCCCTGTACTTCTTCAGGATGTGCCAACGGCATAGCTTGTGGACGGATTTTGGGAATGATTGTGGTATAGCGTTCTCCATCAACGGGCACTGGTCTGCATGAATTAAAAAAAATGAAACTTGATTCTTTTTTGCACTGATGGTGATCTTATGTTGCACAAGTACTTGAACTTCACTTCTAGTAGTATGGCTATCTAAGAATGTCACATGTATTTTTTCTTACAGCAGTGTTGCTGAACTTCTGTGGTACCAGTGCTTGAACTTCACAGTTAGTAGTAGGACTAACTAATAGTGTCACACTCAAAAATTTTCTTAAAGCAGTGTTGTTGAACTTCTGTGGCAGCAGTGCCTGAACTTCACATAAATAACTATATTTTTCTGAACATGTTACATATATTTTTCTTAGAGAATTGTCGTTGAACTTCTAGATTCATGTATTTGAACTTCACATTCATAACTAATTTTTTTCTAAACATGTGACAGATAATTTTGCTTTCTGGTACTGCTAGTTGGACTTCTGTGCTAACAGAGGTTGAACTGCATTCTTTACATTATTTTCAGATAAAACCAATGTACCCAATACAGACCCATAGACTGAAAAGATGATGAAACTTGAAGAGGTTTTTTTTTTAACTCACCTGTTAGAATGCAAGTTGGGTGCTTGTTGTTCATGCACTGTACAAATGTATCGAACAGCCACTTGAATGACTTTGCATCTTCGTCTCTTATCAGGGCAACAGCAAATATCGTTGACTGCAAGTGATGGTTTGTTCCAACAAACACTCCCAGAGGCATATGAAATCTGTTGGTCTTGTAAGTTGTGTCGAATGTTACGCAATCGCCAAAGTCTTGATAGGCTCCTCGGCAGCTTGCATTGGACCAGAAAATATTTTTAATTGACTTGTCCTTGTCCACTTGGATGTCATAAAAAAACTCATCATTGATTGCCTTCATGTCTTTGAAGAATGAAACAAGTTTCAATACATCATCCAAATCATCTTTCCTTGCATTCATGGCTTTCCTGCAAATTACATGCAAACATGCATTTGTTATTTTTGCTAGCAAAGGGTTGTGACCTAGGATGCTATTTTACATTGCAGTATGTGAATGTTTGAATACTTACTGGTTTAGTAGGTCTCGTCCGGTCATGCTTAGGAAGTAGCTTCCATCTTCATTTTCAGATAGCATGGACATGATTGTTGTGTGCTTGACATCATGGTACTGCAGGAGCTTTACGTACTCCAAAATAGTGGGGTCATAATTCTTGTGGGAGTGCAAAAATACCAGCATGTCATCAGTTTGCATGAGTTTGTGATTATGATTGTACTCAATGTCCACTGCCACGCATGTGTTATCCTCCTGCACCTTCACCCTCATTCTTGCATTGCAGCCTGTCCTCTGCGATGTTTTGTTTCGCTTCCTGTTAGCCTCTGAAACAGAAGATGTGTGTATCCCTTGGAAGGAGCAAACAAAATACTTGTGGTTGTCATTTTCCCCCGTCTTCCTGATTCCAAAACTAGCGTGTCTATTATAAAATTCTCTTGCTTTCTCTACATCTTGGAATCGCATCTTTAGTCTTGGTACTAGATAATCCGGTAGATCCGGTGTCTGCAGAAAAAGAAAAAATAATCCAAACGGCACGTTAAAATGCAGTTTATGAACTTGTTATCCTGGAGGGAGCAGAAAATTTGCAGATAATACAAGATGCGTATATAAATATTTTTTGTTTCACTTACGTGCGTGTATGAACTCCACCGGAGTCTGCTGCTGTCCCTCTGGGATGGGGCACGGCGGAGTAATCATAGCAGGATGCAGCAGTGAATCACGAGGAGGAAGGAGGGCTGAAGATGGCCTCTCTCTTGTTTGCATCCTTTTTGCTTGAGGTGATTGTGGAGGTATTGCGATCCTGGTCTTGGTTTGCTCTTTTGTTTTGTGAAGCAATCCATCTACCTTATGTCCCGTACAATTCTGACTTCTAGCAGCAGCAGCAGGATCCAACGGTGGTAGTGTGCAGAGCACTCTCCTCCGTGTGTGTGTTCTTGTTGGATTTGTCCTGGGATCCGGTTTAGTTGCTTCGCTTTGGCATTGATGAGGCACACCAGGATAACCTCCAGAGTTACACGCAGGACTTGAGCTAACCCCCTCCTCCATCGGTGTGCTTGGGAGTCTGCTGGTGGATACAAAGAATCCGCGGGGGATTTCCTGCGTCACCCAATTAGGTGGAGGCACAAGGTTGTGCGGATAGGGCTGTGACCCAGCATCTTGGAAGTCTCCATGTGTTTCGGTTCTCATCCATTTTTGGTCTGGAGCAGGTTGGTAATGCTGTTGGTGCGTTTGAGGTGTGACCCATTGAGGGGGTGGTGCAACGCGTACAAGCTTTGGATTGTGTACTTGCTGCTGGGAACTTCTAAGCTTCTTCATGCGTCTCTCGTCTTGCTGACATAAAAGAAAAAATGTCTATTAGAACACAAGTTACATCTGCCTATACCTTTGTAACTGAACTTAGCATTATTCACAGCTTGAACTTCTCATATAAAAGTGGTGTTCATGTACATATTTTTTCCCCTATGACAGGCATCACACTATGCACTGAGCTGAGCATCACACACCACCTGAACTTCACATGGCTGTAAGAAAATAACAAACAGAAGGAAGAAGTTCAACCATACCCTAGCTAGAAGGTCGGCCAACCTTTTCCCAGCAGCTAATAGGCCACCTTGAGAGCAATTCGTCGGGGAGGTAGGAGATGAATGCCATGGCAATCCATGTCTTGCAGGGGGCGCGAAGTTCATCTGCACGAAGCAAGAAGGTCAGGCAAGGCAAGATTGAAGAAGAAGGCAACAAGAGGGAGGAAGTCAATGTACCGTTGGTGGATCTGGAGGCGCCGTCGATGCCGCCTCCACCGCGCAGTTGCTCCGTTGGCCGCGCCATTCACCGTAGCTTGCGTCGGGGCCGTCATCTGGTCTGCCAAGGCGTCGGGCGCTGATGGAAGGAGGATGCGGCTTCCGGAAGTCCATGGCGGCTTCGCCGCGTCCAGGCGACGCGGGCTCCCTCGCGCCGGCGTCCGCCGTCGCTCGCTCGCCCGCGCCGGTGGTCGGCCAGGAGCTGGAGATGGAGTAGAGGCGGCGGATCTGCCCGGCCAGGATCTGGGGAAGGAGGGGAGGCGGCGGATCCGGCCGACCAGGAGCTGTAGACGGGGGGGAGGCGGCGGATCCGGCAAAGATCGGCGACGACCACAGGGGAGGTCAGGGGATCGATGGGAGGAGGGGGGCTGGGGCGGCTCGGGATCGGGATCGGGATCGGGATCAGGTGGATCCTGTCGGGGGGTCTCGGGATCCAGTGGATCCTGTCGGGCCGGCGGCAGTTCAGAAGTTCGGGAGGGCCCTGTCGGGCCCTATATAGGGGCTGCTGTGATCCAAATAACTATTCTAATCCTGGGATTAGAATAGTGTTGTCCTCTATATATATATATACATGCAGGCATCGCCAACCTCCTCTGTTTTGACGCATAGGTGGGATTGATCTTCTTTTTTTTTTGACGGGTAGGTCGGTGGGATTGATCTTAACCACGAGTAAAAACTACAGAGCCATAACGTTGTCATATTTTCTCTGCACTAAATTTTAGACCAATCTTGATGTTCGCTTTGGTTAATAAGCTATGATAGTTTTGTGAATATATTGTTAGTTTGCATAGAGCTTGGCAAAATGGTTGTGTGTGCGTCACAATGATCTAGATGCCGAGGGACTAAGGGCATCTCAATGATAACCCTCAAACCGTCCACAACCATCCGGACCGTGCGGTCCGGATGGGGTTTAGGATTCAACAAATTCATGTATCAGTCCGTTCGGCGGTCTGGCTGTCTTTCTTCGCGGGCTATGCGGCCGTCCAGACTATAGACACGCCCGCTTCCGAATTCCTGGCCCACCCAAAAAAAACCCCGGCCTCTCCCGCGCTTTCCATCCAAGGCATGTGCCGCTTCCCACGCCACATTCATGCCGACCCAGAGCACGCACCGGTCGGCATTGAAGTCATGCTACGTGACTGGGCAGGAGGACGGCGATGAACGACGCGACCTCTCGGGCATCGCCGCTTCAATGGGGACGTTGCAGCACGAGAAACCAACTCCGGCCACTACAACGCATTGAAGCGCGCTGACCGTCCCTTCGCATGGCATAGCGACGGCTATTTAAGCAATGCGACGGTGATGCACGGTTGAGACGGCCGTGAGGCACCGCCGCCGCCTTGACAACGAGCTTGCCAACATCGGCGAGGAGTGGTCGCTAAGCGACTCCCACACCAATGCTGGCGGGGGCAAGGCCACCTCCAGGGCTCCACGAGCACCATCGGCATTGGCCGCGGTGCCCCTCCGCACAGTGCAGGAGGAAGCAGAGAGGCTCCTCCGGGAGCGGCAGGCAGCGGCTGGATAAGGCTGCCGTGACGGACTGGCGCCTTACCGCCGTTGGAGGGACGACGCCATGGATAGTGATTGCGGTGTGGCCGGTTAGGACCGCCGCGAATATGATAGTTTTATATTTGTCAGTTAAAGGCCGAAATATCGATGGTATATGTAAATTATCTCCGAACATGAATGAAATCTGACGTGTTTGCTTAAATTTGTCTGCTTATTTCAAATCATGTTTGAAATGTATGGCGATATGGCTGCCTCCCCATCGTGCCATGGTAAATTTCTCTTTTTGTGGCATTTCTTAAATTTAAAATATAATTGGAAATTTGTGTTCAAGGCATTACTTATTTTTGTGATCCAAAATAAGCGTTGTAGTTGTAGTTCAAATTTGCTAGCAGCAAGACACTTATTTTGTATTGAAGGGACTATCTTTATTCCGCTATACTTTTTTTTTAAATGGGGGATATATTAGTTTTGCGAAGATACCAATTATATCCATCCTCTGCACCAACAAGATGTCACAAAGACATCCAGGATGCACACAGTCCAAGAAGAAAATTAGAAGAAAGGAAAAAAGAAAGGTCCCGCCACAGCGATCGACTCTTCTCAACAGCAGCATACATACCGCCACCTAATACATCACCCAAAAATATAAACGGTCTCCAAAAGCAACGCCTTCAAAAAGGGAACAGTGCACAAGCGTCGTCGTTGCCCGATCCAAAATCTTAGTTTTTCACCCTATAGAAAGTCCGCGCTCTCAAAACAATTCCTTCGGCAAGGCAATTGCCAGGCACAACCAATGAAGGTAAGACCTTAGGTTTTCACCCTGAAAGTCACAACTCGACACTCGAGGAGTACAACCAAAAATGAAATCCGCCAGTGTTGCCACCCTCACTTATCTGCTCCTGAAAGTTATCTGACACCTGGCTGACTCCATCGTCACCAAGGCTCCATCCGTCTAACTGATCCTCCGATCTTGGCCACGATGACCTTCTCCATTGTTGTCTCCACCATTAAAATCAAGAAGCCAACATGTCCCAAGGTGTCATCAACCAACATAACCTCGTAGGGTGATATGAACATGCACGACTAGATTATGTCTGATCCAGATATCCTGGGCAAGATTTCCAGTAGTAGTGGCGGAACACGTGATGACCAGATCGAGGAGGACCAGTCTTGCAGGACGTTGCCATGAAGTGAAAAGAGCAAAAGGACCGCCACCAAAAGCATCACGGCAGCAAGCCCCCACACCGCACCGATCCAGGCTGCCGCCACCTAGCTGGCCACCGGCACCACCACGCGGTCACGAGCGACCAACTTGCTGCCAACCAGGAGCAGCCCCACGACCGACGAGGAAGATGTCATCAGGATCCCATGGAGCTGCCCAGATCTGAGCCGCCGCCGCGACATGAGATGCCCTCCCGCGGCCCTCTTAGGATCCCGCCTGAGCATTGCCGGTGGTCCCCTCAGGCAGCGGCAAGACGAGGGGAAGGAGAGGAGGGCGGGAGTCACCAACGGTGGCGTTTTCCCCGTGTTGCCAGATCGGGGCGATGTGGGGGCGGGGGTATGTTTTTTCCTTGGAACATTTCTTGACCTGGAGTGAACCTCTCTACCAAATTTTGCTATACATATGGATGGTCACATGACATTTTTTTAAAGCTTTTTTTTTCTATTTTCAATAATACAGAGTGGGATGGCAATACCCAGATTCTTCTTCCAAATTTCATGTCAATTGTTTTTTGATTTTCTGTAATTTGTCTTTTTGGGGGATGTACAACACCTGATCAATTTGAACATGACAGTCTTTCGTAACAACAATCTTTCGGAGGTGCTCATAGGGGTAGGGTGTGCGTGTGTCCGTTCATAAGGGTGAGTGTATGCGCGTATATATGAGCTCTTGTGTCTGTACTGAAGATAAAAAAAAAGCATTTGTTATAGGGGAACGTGACAACATTTTTATCATGTACATCATGGCATTTTTGTGTTGTTCTGAGCATTAGGATTATGTCCATATCAGTTTTAAGTTGTGGCGAAAATGGGCTTTATTTCGGCCCAACTGGGCTACGCAGACGTGCATGGAAAGCAAGGATTTTTTTAAGGGAAGGCCATCATGGCTAACTTTATTAAAACTCGAATAGGGCATTATTCACGAGTACACTAACAATAGAGTCAGGTGGCTCGTCCAACCAAACAAAAGAGGTCTTATTACAAACACTATAATTCGCTAGCACATGAGCCGCTTGATTTGCAGAACGAAAACAATGCCTAAACATAACCTTCCTGATCATCGACGCTGTGTCTACACACTGCAAAAATTGCTGATGCTTCATCCCACCATTGACTTTGCCCGGAACAAAACTCAATTGCTTGTGAAGAATCTGATTCTGCTTCAACACGATTAAATCCAAGGGAGTTTGCAAACTCTAATCCATCTCTCACTGCCATTGCTTCAGTTGTGATCACATCAGCAGCATATTGTATAAATTTACACTGGGCAGCAATAAAAGTACCTTTTTCGTCTCGAAGTATAGCTGCAGTAGCACCCATTCCATCATCCACGAAGAAGGCTGCATCCACATTTAATTTAACAAACCATGGTTCAGGCTTAGTCCATCTCCTCTCTGTAGTTGGGATGCTCTTAGCGATGCTATTCTGAAAATTACATGCGATAGCTAGCACCGAAATAGGCCATCTCCAACCAGGTGGAACATATTCATTGTGTGTTAACTGTCATCTGATCCACCACAGGAACCAGCCCCCAATAATTAGCACTTGTTTCATCGTTACCTAGGATGCATTGCTAACTGTTCGTCTGGCAAAGAGAGTAGGTGTTCTAGGATTACAGACCCCGACCTATCAACCGGAATGGCCAAGTCGATCTGATCCATGATCCCCAATCTTCTCCATAACTCCTTAGCATGGACGCACATGAATAAGAGATGCCTAATATCTTCCGCACCTAGATGGCAAATAGGACACGCGCCATTTGACCCAATATGTCTGTTTGTGAGGATAGCCTTTAGCGGAACAGTTCCTTGTAGCACCCGCCAACCAAAGATCTGAACCTTACGTGGAACTTTCAGTTTCCAAAGAGTAGTCCATATGCCCAGAGGTGTGGAGACACCCGGATGATCTAGCATGTTTGCATGTGCCCTGTAAGTATGTACCCACTGTGGATGCTACGCAGTACGAACTGAGAAGATTCCAGATCTATTCGGCTGCCATGCAATAAGATCCTCAAAAGCGTTATGGTTGAGAGGTATCTGCATGATCCTTTTGACATCAACAGGATTAAAAATAGTTTGGATCAAGTTCTCATCCCATGTTCCTTGCACCGGAGCAATCAACTCACAGACTTTAGTCAAAACTGTGTGTCCTCTAGGGGTGATTATCTTCCTGTCAGTGCTCGAAGGGACCCAAGGGTCACGCCATTTGTTAATGTCTTCACACGTTCCAACCCTCCAAATATAGCCTTTTTTGAAAGTTTCCAATCCCTTTACTATACTTTGCCATGTAAAGGATGCCCCGCTCTTCGGGGTGGCATCAAGCAAGCTCCCGTTGGGGTAATACTTCGCCTTCAATACCCTTGCACATAATGATGTTGGATCAGTAATCAGCCTCCAATTCTGTTTTGCGAGCATTGCCAAATTGAAAGAATATAAGTCCCTAAAGCCCATGCCCCCTTCACATTTAGGAATGCAAAGCTTCCACCATGCCATCCAATGCATTCTTTTGGTTTCCTCATCATCACCCCACCAAAATTGTGCAATAATATCTGTTATTTTCTTGCATATACCCTTAGGTAAACTGAATATAGACATAGCAAAAACTAGTAGTGCCTGGGCTACTGCTTTTAATAAGATTTCTTTACCTCCAGTTGGGAGCTGCTTCTCCATCCAACCAATGAGCCGTGTTCTGATTCTCTCACAAAAATGCCTGAAACAGTCGCTTCTATCTGCACCTACTATTGCTGACAAACCAAGATATTTATCTGATAAGGCCTCAGTGTCTATATGTAGAATTTCACATATCTCTGCTCTTGAAACCACACTGGTATTAGGACTAAAGAAAATGCTTGATTTTGCTAGACTCACCATCTGTCCAGAACTCTGACAATAGGTATCCGGAACATGCTGTAAGGAAGTTGCATTTAAAACATCTGCTCTCATGAGAATTAGAGAATCGTCAGCAAATAGGAGATGTGATACTGACGGTGCATTTCTACACACTCTAACCCCATCCATGCCACCAACTTCTTCTTCATACTGCAACATACTAGATAACCCTTCTGCACAGAGTAAGAAAAGATAGTGGGAGAGGGGATCTCCCTACCTAATACCTCTTGAAGGAGTGAACACATCAGTTTCTTGAGAATTGAATCTCACCTTATACTTTACTGAGCTTACACATGCCATTATCATTTCGATCCACAGTTCATGTAACCCAAGCTTTTGCATCATAGCTTCGAGGAATATCCACTCCACCCTGTCATATGCCTTGTGCATATCCAACTTCACAGCACATAAACTTTCTTGTCCTGATTTTTTATTTTTTATTTTGTGCACACATTCATAAGCAATGATTACATTATCCATGATCAACCTTCCTGGGACAAAAGCACTCTGAGTAGGAGATATTAATTCAGGCAGGATAGATTTCAAGCTTGAAGCTAACATCTTGGAGATGATCTTATATAGAATGTTGCATATACTAATAGGTCTATATTGAGTTACCAGGTCTGGTGACTGTCTTGGGTATGAGAACAATAGATATATCATTCCATTCAGCCGGGATCTGACGAGAATAATAGCAAACAAAACTTCCTGTGTATTCTCATCACCTACGATATACCAAAACCTTTTAAAAAAGATCGCATGAAGCCCATCTGGACCCGGAGCTTTGAGATCGCCAATACTAAAAACAGCCTCGTCATGCGTATACGGAGCCATTAACATATTATTCATATGATCAGTAACCTTTGTTTGAACCCTCTCAAGAATATAAGGATCAACATGCTGCACCTCTGAAGTAAAAAGGTTACCAAAATAATTCTGAATATGAGAACTCAGTGCTGCCATACCTTCTACTACATTACCATTTTGATCATGGAGTTTTCGGATATAGTTCTTTTTTTTTCTAGCCGATGCAAAAGCCTGAAAAGAGCCAGTGTTTCGGTCACCAAATTTTAACCAATTCGCCCTGGATCTCTGCATATAATGAATCTCTTCTAGTTCCAGTAGATATTCAACAAGTTCGGATAGTTCTTTCCTCTTCTTTTCACTCTCATCAGAGATAGGACCAGTCATTATTTTTTCAAGTTCCTTCTTCAGCACTCTTTGATCCCAATCATGGAACGCTCTATGCATGCGGGCGAGCTTCTCATGTATATTATTTGTTGTGGGGTCGCTTCCATCCTCATTCCAAGCTTCTTGAACTTTCTCATTAAAAGCATTTTCTCGTAACCAACGAGCTTCAAATCTTTTAACGTGAACCCCACCACTCGATTCCTGTACATAAAAATTGGTATCAACCAATAACGGCCTGTGGTTGGAGTGGTCATACCCCAAATTCTCCGACGACGCATGAGGATGCATTGCTGCCCAGGTTTCATTAATGAGACCCCTGTCAAGCCTCTCGTGAATTCTTCCTCTCTGCCACGTGAAGCAATCACCTCTGTATCCCAAGTCTCCGAGTTCACAGTCATCAATGGCCTGTTGAAAGGAATGCATGTACTGTTGGGGTCTGGGGTTCCCTCCCTCTTTTTCATACAGAAACTGTATCTCATTGAGATCCCCAATCAGCAACCATGGGAGAGTATGATCATGATGGAGTTGACGCATACGATCCCATGTTTTATATTTATTCTCCCACCGAAATTCACCATATATTCCGGTCAGCCTCCACAAGTTACTGTTTCCATCATCCACACTTACGTCAATGTACATAGGGTCCAGATCCAATCTTTGGATTCTAATTTCATTCTTCCATAGAAGTAACAGACCACCTTTTCTTCAATCGCTCGCACACACAAGCTTTTGGTCCATCTTCATCCACTTTCTCAAACATTCCGCCTGATAACTATCCAAGTGGGTCTCTGACAAAAATACCACATCAGGCGAACAACTCCGCTGGACATCCAGCAGAGCACGAACCGCCGGGGCGTTCGCGAGCCCGTGGCAGTTTCACGCTAAAATCTTCATGGAAGTGTAACAACGAACAGAACTCTCGGTCGGCGACGCTGCCGGAGGTCAATAAAACCCTAGCTTCACCTGCTAGTGGACGACGAATAAGGAGACAAAGCCCCCTCCGATGAGGGTTAAGAGCAGAGTCTCGTAACCTCGAACTCCCATGAACGAACTGCTGATCCAATTAGGCAATATGGGCAGTAAAACTGAAACTACACCAAGTTAACCTCCTCGACCATCTACCTCTTCTTGGGGAGAGAGACAACAGCACCGACGCACCAAGGCGCCGACCTGGGAGAGCACAGACACCAGCCTCCACGCCGCCGCCAAGGAGGCGGCCGGCTGAAACCCTAGTCGCCTGGTAGATCGCCTCACAGGAGAAGATGGGAGAGTTATTTCCTAGCGAATGATTTCGTTCCCTTGACCAGTCGTTCCCAGGGGAACCATCACCAGTTACTAGACCATGGTGACGCGCGTTGCCGTGCCCGTCGTTTGTATAAATATATAGTTGTTTGATATATGAAAGTTAGGATGAACTTTTCTTGGTTTACAATATAGAATACTTTGTACCTTTTCATATATTAGGATGATAATATAGATGAACTTTTCTTGATTTACAATATAGAATAATGGTACTTGTTCTAAGGAGGACAATACACCAAATACAACCGTGATGATTTGTTACCTAACCCTGAGATCATAACTATGTACGTTCTAATTTGACAACTGTTTTATCTGTGTTGCAACAATATTGTAATGTTACTCGCAAAAAACAAATTGTAATGGTAGAAGGACAAGACCCTGAGCGATGAACCCTGAGAGCTGAAACTTCACCGTCTCCAGTTCCGCCTCCGCGCTCTTTAGCTCCACCTCCGGAGGCCCGGGAAGTGAAGCTGCCCGCCTTCACATCACCGCCAAGCGACTAATCGGCCGGCGATGTTGAGCCCACCAAGTTTGGCATGACAGAAGGGGAGGAGCGGCGGCCTTCCTGGGACACAAGCGGCGGCGACCTACCATGCACTACTCTTCCTCGCTGCTAGTCGCGCCCACGGATGTGCCGGCTTTGTGTTCGTCGAGGCGGGGCGCGGACTCGGCGATGTCCTCCTCGTCGTCGTCGGTCTCGCCGAACACCGCCTCGCCCGCATCATTGCTCTCCTTGTAGGCATCCGCCACCTCCGCCACCCGCTGGCGGTATCACCAGCAGGCGAGGCGGATCTCACGTGCGGAGCGGTAAGACTCGAGCAGCGCCTACTACTCCACAGGTCCACGTCCGGCGCGACATCCGTGCCGGCGGTGATCTGCTCCTCCGCCTGCATGCTCCTGCAGGAGGTGGTTGTTGTAGGAGACGTCGGCCCGCACGTCCCGGAACTACTCCTCCCGCACGATGTCCATGTAATGGGCTTGGGCCTCGCCGATGGTCATGGTATAATGCAACGTCGAGGGTAGCGTGAAGGAGGAGGGCGGCGTCGGTTCGTCATTGGCAGTGTCCTCCATAGGGACATCATTGTCCTCCGGCTGCCTGCCAGCCAGCCAGCCAGCAGCAATGGCAGCCATCTCTTTCTTCAGGCCCGACGTCAGCCCATTCCAAAGAGCTTCGGCGGGGGAGGGATCCATGGCAGGAGTTGTGCAGGGAGGGATCGGAGGTGGATGACTGCGGCTATGGCCGAAGCAGCGGTTTATGTAGCAATGGTGGACGGCAGAGGGATGGACAAGTCGCGCTGGAGGAGATGCCTCGGCAACCGCGTGCCATCAATGTAGGCGGCAGATGGATGGACGGGCAGCCGTCCTGTCGTTTGAACGCATGGCAGTCGCCTGCATCAGAACCCCGCCCATGTTTGTCTCCGGTTTGCGGGAGAAATCGCGTCCGGACCGTCCCTCGGATCAATACATGCCCGTGTTGGATGGCTTCCGCTGTCCGGACAGCGCAATCCAGACGCATGCGGGTCGGCGTTAGAGATGCCCTGACAAAACTTGTCCGTGCTCAATTTGAGAATGGGTTGATTATTTGCTAAAGAAATCCTAGTAGGTTTAGGTTGCTGAGTTTGGTTAGGTCTAAATGGTGAGCCACTCTACCGTGTTATCTGGTTTTGAGTATTTTCGATTTTTCACCTGAGTGGGCGTGTATATTTAATTCCGCATCAGGCTGTGTAATTATGCGTTGAGTTAATCACTTGTACCAGACGAGAGTAGCTAGAGTACTCGGTGGATAGTTCGTGCCTGTAGGAATTAGTTGCATGACATGTATTATATCGATCGGGCATAAGGCTATTGCCCGTGCTTGAATGAATTATGAGAAGACGAGCGATAGCGAAACGCGCAGCGAGAGCTAATGTTCAGATCGCGGCTGCTCCTGATGTTTGCACCGCAACAGAGGCTTGAACTGCCACAATGTCGAGCTGAACCCGTCACCGTGCTACTAGCTCCACCAACGCTTTTCGTACCGACGCACATGGTGGCTACTTGATGTCCCTAGTACCACCTTTCTGTTAGTTCCCCTTGGTTTTTTTTTAACACAGTACAGACGCAAATGCTCATATACATGCGCATACATTCACCCCTATGAACGCACACACGCACACCTTACCTCTATGAACACCTCCGACAGATTGAGCCGGCATATCATCTTAAAATTTACGAAGTCGCTGTAGGCAACTCGTTGTCGACGGGAACGTCTTCTCCCACTGAATGCGCATCGCCGAAAATCCTGAAATAAATCCAGGAATAAATGCGAGCACCAAATTTGAATCCTGGTGAGCTGGGAATACCACAGTCCCTCTAACCATCCAACCACCGGTTGGTTCGCCACTTGTTTTTCTACAGGTATTTTGTTATCCTGAGGCCCACCATACCTAATTATTATAAAAAAAAATATCTATGTTACTATCTGAACCATCCAAGGAGCTAGTGAATTAAAAAGAGAGAGGGAACTGAGAACCAGAATCACCGAATTGCACAAAGCTACTAACGAAGTAACGAGTCTGCAATATATATATGCAGGCATCACCAACCTCCTCTACTTTGATCGTATGGGTATGGATGGGGTTGATCATAATCACGAGTAAAGAGTACAGAGCTATAACCCTCTCATACTTTGTCTGCACTAAATTTTAGACCTACCTTGATGTTCACTTTGTTTAAGATGCTATGACCATCTTGTGAATATATTGTCAATTTGCAGGAGCTTCGCAAAATGGTCGTCTATACGTCACAGTGATCTAGATGCCAATAATCGATCAAGTTCTATTCTAAATTTTCTCGCAAAAAAGAAATTCTACTCTAAATTTGTTTGTTATTGCAGGGCTTAATTATGTCAAAACATTTCTATAATTATAGCATTATTTTTATTGGGATAACATTAGCATCATTGGCCTATCTTATAGATTTTTCTTTTTCTTTTGAGCAACCCCTAAATGATAGCTGACCCATATGATCCCCAAGTGAAAGCAAAGCCTAGAAGGCCCATAGTCTGGCGTCTGGCCTGAAGGATTTTCTTTTCCTGTCGATTATGGGCCGGTCCATCTTGGTGTTTTTTTCTTTTCTTTCGCTCGATCAATCGTGTGCTGCTTGTTGTTTGCTCCGGTTTCCTTATTTTTTTCATTCTTTGTGTTTCATGGCTTTTCTTTATATATTTTGTTCTCTTTTCTTTTTTCACCAGTTTTCTCCATTTCCATCCCGGTTTTCAGTGTTTTCGTTTCTGTTCTTTGTTTTTCTACGATTTCTTCATTTCCTTTGTTTCTTTATCGACTGTTTTTTTCCTCTCTGTTTTTCATTGTTTTTATTTCTTTTTTTGTTTTCTTTGTTTCTTTCTTGTCTCGTTCTTTTTCATTGGCTTCCTTTTTATTTTTTCTTCATTTTTCCTAGCTTTTTTGTTTTTTTTCTTTTTTCGTTGTTTCTTTCTTACTTTCATTCTTTTTCATTGGCGTCCTTTTGTTTGGTTTTCATTGCTTTTCTTCGTCTCTCTTTGTTTCTTTGTCAGCTTTCATCAGTTACTTTTTTATTCAATACATGTCTACTTTTTTAGCACACAATGTACACTTTTAGTGTACATATGAAAAAAAAATTAAATACATGATGTACATTTTTTTCTTCTTAAATACATGTTTTGAATACATGGTCAAGATTTTTTAAAATACATGGTGAACGTTTTTTAATGCCAATAAACATTTTTAAATATACATAACAAACAATTTATGTACACATTTAACATTTAAAAAAATATTTTTTGGATGTCTAATTTGATTTAATGTACGTTGTACATTTACGTATATAGTAGGAACATTTTTTTATACACGTTTACCATTTTGAATTATATGTTTTGTGGTGTACTTTTTTTTCGTATACAGATTTTTTTACCAGGAAACAGTAGGGGTCTTTTTTTCGCATACAGTATGAACATTTTTCTATACTCGTTAAACATTGTCAAATACAGATTATGTTCTGATGTCCAACATTTTTCTGAACATATGCTCTGATGACCATCTTTTTTCATACAGATTATACATTTTTGTCTACATTACAAATATTTTCCTTATATACATGTTTCATTTTTCAATTACACAAACATGTTTCCTAAATTTTTCATACATATTTTACATTTTTTTGTACATAAGAAACCTTTTACTTATACACGTTTAATATTTTGCAAGTACATGATTACTTATTTTATTTAAATGTAAAATTTTAAAACATATACATTTGATATATATATAAATTACAAAGGAAAAAATAATAAAATAATAATTTAGCGTGCTGTCATCATAGAGGCACAGGCCCATGTCGTGCTGGAGCGCGTGTGAGGGCGATGCGCTGGGCCGGCCCACTACGACTCATCTTGAAGCGAGGCTACCGTGCGTCATGCAGTAAGCGAGATATAGGCACGCCCTCTGCTTATTACTCTGGATTTCAAGAGGTCTATATCGCGCAGTTCGCCTGGCCGACCAGCAATTCGTGCGCTCCTATCACCGTTTGCACTCCATACGGACTCCTATTTGGCGTTACACGCACCAATGGGAGTAACTAGTAAGGGTACCCTTTGCGGGGGCTCCGAAAGAGTCATTTTGTCAGGCTGAAAGCGCGTCAAGTGGTGCGTTCAGCCGCCGCCACGTGTCGCATGTTGGGCGCTTTATCAGGGTTTAGTTTTTTTTATTTTACTATATGCATTTTTGGGTTTATATGATTTCTTTTTTCCGGGTGTTTTCGGTTTTCGCCTGGTTTCCTCTACATTGTTTAGGAAAAAAAATTGCGCCATTTTTTTTGCTTCCACAAGAAACACAAATTTACTTTCCGTGGAGACACAAATTTGCTTCCGTGAGAACCATAGTTGTGCCTCTTGGAAAAGGAAAAAAAATATGTTTTTTTTTGCTTCCATGAGAAAGACAGATTTGCTTCTCCTGGAAGCTCGGATTTGCTTCTGCGAGAAGCACAGATGAGCCTCTCGCAAAATGAAAAAAAATGTTTTCACGAGAAGCAAAATTTTGCTTCTTATGGAGGCATAGATTTGCTTCCCGGAGAAGCACAACTGCTCCTCTCGAAAAGGGGAAAACACCTTTTTTTTCACGAGAAGTATAGTTTGCTTCTCATGGATGCAGAGATTTGCTATCGCGAGAAGCATACCTGTGCCTCTCGAGAAAGAACAAAAATGTGTGTCTTTGATTCCACGAGAAGCTCAAATTTGCTTCTCGTGTAGGCATAGATTTGCTTCCGCACTCTAAAAAAAGGAAAAAGTAGGAAAAACGTGCTTCCGGCTCCGTAATTTTTCTTCAGATTTTTTCACATAAAAAAGTTCGTCGAAACCAATTAACATGGATCTAGTTTTCAAGATCTCGACGCGAGAAATGCAACTGCTGAATCGGTTCGGGATTTGGATGCACGGTTTAAGAGATAAATAGATTTGCTTCCGTGAGAAGCACAATTGTGCCTTTTGAAAAAAAGGGAAAAAGTAGAAAAAATGTGCTTCCGGCTCTGTTATTTTTTATTACGGGTTTTCCATAAAAAAGTTATCAAAACCAATTAACATGTGAACTAGTTTCGAAGATCCCGATGCGAGAAATCCTGCTGTTGAAATGGTCCGGGATTAGCGTGCACGGTTCAAGAGATAAAATATTTTCAATTAAAAAATCTACGAAAAAAAAAGAAAAACAACCAGGTTGCGAAAAGTGGCGCCCATGCAATGCATCACTTGTCAGTGGGTGAGAAGATGAGAGTGAATTTACAAGGAGTATAGTCATTTCACAAATAGTGTTGTTTCCATACGCAGCGTTCACTAGCTAAGCAGTTAGGCGGGCCCTTCTGAACCGAACGTTGATTGAGCTGCTCACCCGACTTGTCAAGATTCTGGATGGTACCACACCTTCTTGTTCAGTTTTCTCTCGGTTTTTAATTTCCATTTTAGTTTTTTTATTTCCTCTGCATTTTCCATTTTTATTTTTGTTTAAATTTTTAGAATTAAAAAACTTTTAAAACTTGTGAACTATTTTTGAACCAATGATTTTTTTTCGAATCACGAATACTTTTCAAATTCGTGAATCACCTCAACATCTATGAGCTCTTTCTCAAAATCCACAAACTTTTTTCAAATGCGGGAACGCTTTTTCCAATCCGTGAACTTTGTTTTCAAAACCCATGAACTTTTTTCCGAGTTTGTTTTATTGAATTCATGACTATTTTTTGAATTCACAAACTTTTTTCAAATTCATAAACACTTTTTTACATCCGTGAACTATTTTTGAAACTGCGCCCTTTCTCTCAAAATCCGTTAACTTTTTTCAAATCAAGAGCACTTGTGAAATACGTCAACTTTTATCAAATACGCGAACTTTTTCTCAAATCCCACAAACTTTAAAAAAAATCTCAAACACTTTTCCAAATCCGTGTACTTTTTTCCTAATCCATGAACATTTTTCAAATTCACGAGTTTCTTTTTCAAATCCACAAACTTTTCCAAACTCGTGAACTATTTCTAAAATCCTTGAACCTTTTTCAAAAGAGCACCATCCGGTTTTTCTGCTGAACCAGTAACTGTGCAACGAGCCTCATGACCAGCGAGCCCGGATGAATGAGCGATCACCAGTAATGGTTTTCCTGAACCCACAAGCGGGACGACCGAGCGAACGAGCCTGGCGACCACAGGAGGCGACCAGTGAAGCGCTAATGGGTCATGGCCCATCTACCATGCGCAGCGCCAAAGCAAATTCCCGGCGCCTCAAGCGCTAAGTAGGAGCTCTCACAGTTCACTTGCTCCTCTTCACTCAAATTATTATTTTCTGCCGCTCGCTGAGAAAACACTCAGCTGTAAAAACCAGCAGCCTATCTCGAAAAACCAGCTACTAGGTTGGTACACGGAGTAAAAACTTTTCATAATTTTTTTTAATTTTTTTTAAATTTATAAAAATATTCATGTATTTTTTAAAATAGTCATGATTTGAAAATCATGATAGCAAAAATGTTCAAGAATTCCGTATAATTTTCAAAAATATATTTTTCTCACAATATTTAGAAAATGTTCACGTATGTCAAAATGTTCATAAATCTCTACTATTAAGGGGGAATATGCAAACTAGATGCGTACGTCGTCGTTCGTTCGTCTACGCCCTCCCCTCCCAAGTTTTCTCACATGTACGATCGTTGCGTTTCTGAAATAATTTTTTCCAAGAACCACTCGCCTTTCTGATCTCCCCATGATCCTCGTTCCCCTCTCCCTCTTGTTGCTCTCTTCCCTCAAATGCCCACTTCTCGGTTTCCAGGATGCCAACCACTACCAACTCCCGCCGTCATCAGTCAAGACGCCTGAGGCAAACACAGCTCCACATCACCCTTCCTTCCACCACCGATTCACGCGTCAAACCGCAACAGTGGGACAAGATCCCTCACATGGCTTGCCATATGGTCAATAATGGAGCATGCACTGAAGTCACCTTATTTCATAATACAAAGTGAGCCTATATAAATTAGAAGGGTATCCATCTAGAAGAATTAATGAGAGTAATATTGTGCCAGTCACCCTTTACGAAATATTGGTTATGTGGAGTTGCTCAGATGAAATTAACTAACACATTTCATAGTTCATTCCTAAAAGTAAGGCGTATTTTGTTTCGTTAAGACATGCATTTGACTAATAATTTTATTAGTCCATAAATACAAGGTTATATGACATGAAATTTGTGTCACTAGATTCGTATTTAAAAGTACTTTGTTATGATAGTGATTTTTTATCACATATATTAAATATTAAAAGAGTAATTGTTGATCAAAGTCTTGTGTTAATGAAACGAAATATGCCATATTCATCGGAACGGAGGGAGTATGTCTAAACAGAAAAAAAAAACACAAATCATGCTAATTGATTAACAGAAAGTATACGATTTTCATGCTATCATCGTAAAACTATGCTTGCTATCTACCAGACACTAACTAATTATTAATGCAAGGGGGATTTCTGTTGTGATAGTTTCAGGCACTAGTGCTAAGGCTAACACAAGCATGTCACAACAGAGATCCGTTATTCAAGTTTGTCCCATGAAGTCGCATATCAGTACTAATTCACCATGGACTACCGTTGGAACTGAAGATCTTACGGGAAATATGAATTTTGCACCAAATGGTATTCATCCTTGCCTCTGCGTCTCATTCAGAAACAATGAATGAGCCATCAATTTAGATTCCCGTATCACAATCCTGGTATCCCCCATTTCTATGCACATAACTGTGTGATATTGAACACATTAAGCAACATGTCGAAAAATCTTCTCTACTACATGGTATAGTTTAAGAGAAAACAAATCCAGAGTGAAAACTGGCCTGCAATCAACCCATTTTGTAGGTTGTAGAAGCCTCTCTTTTCTACATGGCATCTATTTAAAGAAACGGGCCCAATTAATTTTGGGCGCTAATAGGCGCCGGCGCGCCGGCCCAAATTTGGGCCGGTCGGCTGCCAAGCGTCCGATACATGCTTTCCCAACCGTTTGATTGATTCGTTTCAAAAGTCAAACACGCACAGGAAACACTGAAAAAAAAGGCAGCATGCGCACATGCCAGATCCCATGTGCTCGCGGGCCGGCCGCCCACGCTTGTCCTCATCTTGCCATGCTTGGTTGCCACCCTTGCCACCACGCCACCGCGCCCATCACCCGCGCTCGCCTGCTGCTCGCCTACCGCTTGTGCCCGGCAATTGCCTCGGCTGCTTCCTCTCGCCATGGTTGCAGCTTGAACACATGAGGGTTCAAGTGCGCTGTAGCCATGGTTGCAGCATCCCATCGTCCCCTTCTCCGGCTCGCCTCCATTATCGTCTTGCACCACCATGTCTAGCCAAAAAAAGCAAAAAAAAACCTCCAGTATTGGGTTGAAACAAAAAGATTTGCCGTTTCCAGCAAAAACTAATGATAGTTCTAGCAAAAATCTCAGAAGCAGAAAAGTTTCGGTAGTCGATTTATAGCAAACAAATTAGCTAGTTTCAGCAAAAAAAAAACGCTGGTTCCAACAAAAAATCATGCCGCTTCAAGCAATTTTTTTGCTGGTTCCAGCAAATTACATGACGCCGTGATGCATGTCAGGTAATGGATGTAGCAATTGAGAACATTGGTTGTAGCAAAAACCCAGACGGTGGTAGCAAAAAAAGTGATACGCTGGTTCCACCAAAAAAACATGGGGGAAAAAATTTATTGGTTCCAGCAAAAACCCAAGATGGTAGTAGCAAAAATTAATGTGATTGTAGCAAAAAAATCCCAACAACAAAAACTACAGTAGTTGTCTAGAAGCAAAAAGAACAGATGGCTCCAGCAAAAAAAGAGCGATTCCAGCAGAAAAAATTACCGATTCCAGCACCTCTGATTGGTGAGGTTTCCAGCACCTCCCAGTGTGGACACAACTTTTTCATGGCCGGCTGTAACTTTTTCATGGCCGGCTGTAACTTTTTCAATAGTTGAGGGAAAAAGGAGGGTTAAGGGTGTGTGACAAAGGGGATTGAGTTCATCGATTTTTTTTCAAACCTATGACTAAATTTATAGCCTTTTTGAAAACTTTTGGGCAGAATGCAAAAATATCAGAAATAGCACCCTGTCGGCCTGGGGTGGGCCGACGGGGGGCCTGTCGGCCACCAGTAGGCCCATGGGGAGCCTGTCGGCCAGCAGTAGGCCGACCAGTGGCCTGTCGGCCTACACGAAGCCGACGAGTGGTTGTCGGCCTCCACACGGCCGAGTGGGCTCTTGTTGGCCCATGGTAAGCCGAAATATTTCTTTTTGTGAAATTAGACTTATTAATGATGTACAACGATTGCCCGTCTTATAAATATTGTAAAAATATTATTTATGCTTCCGTGGGCCTACCTTTCCCGCCATCCTTTCTCGTCAACCCTTTCCCGCCATTATTTCCCACCATTTTCTACTCTCTTCCTATAAAACCCCCTTGACAGTAAGGTGGGTAGGCAGTGCAGTGTAGTGTAGTAGGCAGTGCTGTGGGCCGAGGGGTTCTAAGTGTTTTTTTACAAATAGATTAATTATAATTGCTGCACAACCATTCCCCCTCATTTCCCTCAATATTTTCCCGCCACCCCTTCCCGCCACCCGTTTCCCGCCAACCCCTTCCCGCCACCCGTTTCCCGCCAACCCCTTCCCGCCATATGTTCCCGCCACCTTTCCCTCCATACCGCAGTTGTTCTTTCCCACCATTTCTCCTCTCTACCTATAAAACCCCCTTCACACGGAGTTGGATATGCAGACCATTTTAGTGTAGTCGAGATGTCCGATTATCCTTTCGATCGTAGTTTTCACCCTGAGATGAGCAAATGTCTTCTTAGGCTAGCCACCAATTTCAGGATGGACAATAGGATAGTTCCATGGGACGAACTCATCGGTAGTGACACCATACAGAATGAGTTGGCTCACGCATTACGTAGGTCTGGGTGGCCTGAAAGGACCTATGAGGAGGTCCGTAAAGAACTTCTTAGGTTGCATGGAAGGTGGAAGAAGGTAGTGCAGACGAAGAGTGAAAATTTTATAAGGATTGCAGCAGAGCATACATATTTATGGACTGCCGACAGCGAAGACGAAGACGATATCTTCATGCCGAGCACCAAGGCCAAGAGTACCGCATCGTCGAAGGGCAAGAGTACCGCATCGTCGAAGGGCAAGAGTGCTGCATCGACGGAGGATGACGATGATGCCTTCATGTAGTATGTAAGCTGTATTTTTTAAGTTCAGTCCTACCGTTTATGTGAAATGTACTTGTATCTTAATTATCGGTTGCAGTCTCTTTGGAAATGTAACTCGAATAACAATGCGGATTAATAGTAGTATGCCTCTCGCATATATAAAACAATATATGTCTCCTGATCAGATAGAAGCAAGTGCGATAGTAACATATGCGAATAGTCTGAAACTAATATAGATAACCACTCATACATAGATAACGATATCACTGGGGGGGACGACGACGAATCTGGGTCTTCCTCGGACGAGGACCGGAAGGCGATAAGCGATCAGCCGGTGGATGACGCTGACGATTACCACGACCATAGATAACCTCGTCTGTCTGTGTCTCGTGCGTCAATGGTGGTGGTGGAGTGTGAAGAACTGTCTGCGAGAACTCATAGGTGTTTGCAGCTCGGTCATCATCGTCGTGGTCGCCGGCTAAGAACGAACCAGCACCACTAAGCATCGGTGACTGGACTGAATGCATGAACGGCTGCGACTGGCTGCCGACTGCGGTAAAGTAAAACATGTAAAATTGATTTGCGAACCTACAATGTTTAAAAGAATGTACAAAGTAGTGTTACCTAGGTCCATCTGATGATGCCAGGAAGAGCCCCCTGGTTCTGAAGGAGGTGGCTGCTGGAAGAAAGAGCTCCCTGGTTGTGAAGGAGGTGTCTGCTGCCAGGAAGAGCTCCCTGGTTGTGAACGCTGCACAGAGGGTCATGGTTCTGAATGCTGCACAGAGGGTCGAGATTCTGAACGCTGCAGAGAGTGGCGTGGCGGACGATGTGCTGGATGAGGAATAGCAACATCCGAAGATCGTCTACATGTAACAGCTGCGTAAATCCCCCGTAGCTTCTCATCAAGACGCCTCAACCATGAGACGTTCTCTCGCGGTGGGATATTATCTCCCCTCTCAAAGCGTTGCATTAAAGCGGAAACCTCCTGTAGCGCCTCGCTTGTCAAGTCACCCCGTACACGGAGAGTTAACCAATTAGGTCATTGTTATATGGCAGACAATACGAATAGTCAACCAATTGTATATGTTCAGATTAAGAAAAAACTTAACATGTGAGAACCATAGCACGTATCGGGTGGTGTCTGGTTCCCATAACAGAGGTAGTTGGGTACATATCGCTGGGTAGAGGGGCTTCGATCTGATCAGGAGCTGCTGATGGAACCAAGTAGATCCTGGTGCTATGCCGGTAACTCTGCAGATACAACCCAAACTTGTCCCAGTCAAAGGGCCGAACCTCATCCCAGATATTTGTCGGCGCAGTAGTCCATTCGTCCACGTAAGGGCTAATGTCGCGAAGCCAAGAATCATGGGACTTGTTTCCTCCTGCGCGACTGTACCTGAGATTGACATGCGCGTTACATGATTAGTGATATTCTGAATGCAGACCTGAGAACTAAAATAGTATTACTTACTTGTGCACGTGATCTGGTAAGTGTGGAATAACTGGAATGTCAGGCTCTTGGCATAGACCAAACTGTCTCATCACCCTATGAAGAGCCATCTCCTCAACCGTCACGTCGAACACCAACTTGGCCTTGGTCATCCAATAGTGCCGATCTCTAGTGCACAATCCAGAAATCCCAACTGGACACCTGGATAATATAGCCTGATGGGAGTATGACTCCCAGATAACTTGATCCTCGTGCAAACTATCAAACTGCGCCGTGAAGGAGGGGTAGCAGCCCCTCACCTGGCTATGCGCGAACTGTCTCTGTGCATGACAAGAAATAAGCATTAGTAATACTATTGAATGGCAAGAAATAAGCATTAGTAATTCATGTTGTTACTTAATATGAAAATACCTCTCTCCGTGTCCAAACAGATCCCATAGTAGGCAAGTCGCCGATAGCAGGCACGTAAGTCCCAGCCATGTCCTCCAAACCAAAAGGTCTATCAACGTAGACATAGGGTCGACCAATAGGGAATCTCTCGTATGACCAGAGCTGCAACAATAGTGGACATCCTGTAATACCTGATTTTCTAGCCTTCAACGAGCAAGCTTTGCACAGGGCTCCGTACGTAGCCGCTAACACAGCAGAACCAAAACTCCTCTGCAGAATGTCCCCAGGGCAACGTGCGTCAGCTATCTCTCGTGCAATACCGATGAGTCGTGCATCGACAGTGGTCACGTGGTTCTCCGTGAACATCGTCTTGCCGAACAACCACAAAATATATGCTTCTAGGGATCGGTCAATCTGTGTCTCTGACAACTGAACATGGGGATATCCTAAGGAGACAATCTATATACAAACCAAATGATTATTTGAACTATGCAATGAGGACAACAATGAAAACATCAGTTTATAAACTGGCTATGAAGGTTACTTGAAACTGGGTCAACCACTTAAAACGAGGCCCGTGAGTATCGTTGTCTAGGAACTTAGCAGTTGGCACCGCAGCCAAAAAACGGCCCTGCATCGATGCTAGCCAACCAGATTCTGCCTCTAAAGGACCTATGGCAGCACCGGCCAGAGGTAATCCCAACAAGTAAGACACATCCTGTAAAGTAGGCGCCATCTCTCCCCAGGGAAAGTGAAACGTATATGTCTCTGGTCTCCATCTATCTACTAAGCAGGTAATGAGTGACTTGTCGTAAGGGAAACGTTTCACTTGCCTCTTGCGTAACTGCATTGGTTCACCTGCCTCATCCAATTGCGGATGTTCAACCCACTCATCCAATGTACCCTCAACCAGCCGTGCCAAGGGTAGAAGTCCAGCCCAACTTAACCTACAAAATAAAGAGAATGTAGCATACAGTTAGCGGCTATCAAAATGATGTCAAACATAGTAAGTCATTGTACTGACACATACCTATTAACCCATGAATGGTGTATCATCCAGTTAGATTTTGGGGTGCGAGTGACCAACACGTCTAAATTCTTGCCCACTTCCATAAGTGCGGCCCGGTGCCCTCTATCAATATTACGATTAAGCAACGGATACGAAGCGATATCTGCAATTCGAACAACAAATCTCAGGTGCAAAATAAAACATAGTCAAATAATATTACAAATTAAAACATAGTCAAATAATATTACAAATTAAAACATAGTCCAACACATATTACAAATTAAAACATAGTCCAACACATATTACAAATTAAAACATAAGTGCCGGGATTCCTCTCCTTTAGTATGTCAAGGAGACGGACAACATTATCATATGAGTCGAAGAACGTCCCAAACCTTTCCTCCATAGCCTTCTGCTTAGCCCTCCAAGCCTTCCCATTAGGAATCTCATAATTCCATCTGACCTTCACTGCTGTCTGGATGTGTTTTGCTTCCATTCCTTTCTTCTCCACTATCTCAGTATACATGAGTAGCGCAATGAGAGTTGAAATCAGGTTTGGATGACGAACCAACAGGTTTTTCCTCACACAATTATGTGGGACAACATTGGTGACAACCCAGTGGATGTTATACTTCGGCACGTGCCCGTGCACCTTCGCAGGACAACCTGTTTCAGCACACTTCACGGTATAGTTTGTTGGACTTGATATGTGTGTCCCGAAAACCCTCTGCGTAGACATAGCCCACTTTATCACCGCATACTTCAATTTTTTCTTTGTATCAAACATAGCCCCTATCTGGACTTGGTTCAGATTATACTGCCATGGAGTCTCATGGCCATCGTTGACCGTAAGGCCGGTGGATATGTCCTGATCCCATGCAGAAGGAATCGGTACCTCCACTTCATCCTCGGAATTTTTAGAATCCAGATCCTCCACCAATCCATCCTCATCCTCTTCCTCCATCACCCTCAGCATTTCCTCGTCTTCCTCATCCCAATCAGAATCCACATCCTCCGCCAATATTATCGACTGACTACTCTGCCCAGTATCATGACCACAAATATTGTGTGGCGCATAGTCTGACTCTTTCTCGGCTTGGCTAGCATCCACATCCGGTGGCTGTGACCCGGATAAATAAATCTCGTTAGCTACTTGACTACCGTGGCCGGGTTCATACCCCATGTGGAGTTGTACGATATTCTCCTCCTTCGCCACAGGTTGCACTAGGGCATATGGGTGGATTCTTCTGTCTCGGCAACGACTTAACAGGGTCAACCAATGCTGGCTCCTATCTATCGGCATCAACTCCCACTTCACATTTTTATAGGATTTCGTCCACAATGCATGAATACTGACGGAACATACTTCATGATCCAGCCCAAAACTAGTAGTCAACCAGTACTTCAACTGTCTAATGTCCATTCTGTTCGGGTGTGAAAGTGTCATGACGCCATTTTTGAACTTGCTAAGATCAACCCCCAACTCATTATATCGAACATTACCAGGGCCGTAGTAAACTGTCAAATTTACTGATTCAGACATTTTCACCTGTCAGACATTGCCACCTTCTCATTAATCGCAACGAAAAAAAATATTACCGGCTACACTAAAAAAAATATTACCGGCTACACTAACTAAAAATATTACCGGCTACACTAAAAAAAATATTACCAGCTACACTAACTACAAATATTACCGGCTACACTAAACAAAATATTACCGGCTACACTAACTAAAAATATTACCGGCTACACGAAAAAAAATATTACCGGCTATACTAAACAAAAATATTACCGGCTACACTAATAAAAATATTACCGGCTACACTAATAAAAATATTACCGGCTACAAAAATATTTGTGACGACAATGGTATACCTTTGACGCGTGTGTCCCCTTCTTCTTCGTCCTCTCTTCAACTCAGCGGCACCGGCCACCTCGCGGACTACTTGCACCACCGAACGACACCACCGGAACTCCAACTCACCACCACCTCCTCCTCACCACCACCACCTCCTCCTCACCACCACATCCTCCTCACCACCACCACCTCCTCCTCACCACCACGCACAAAAAACTACACCATAGCAAAAAAAAAATTACGTACGCCGACGAAGAATGCTATGATCTATTGTTTCTGCGGGTTGGATATGAAAATGGGTGGACGAGGGAAGAGATCAGCGCGGGGGTGGAGAGTACAGAGAGAAACGAGAGAGAGAGGAAGAGCTAGCGAGAAGAGGAAGAAGAAAGGAGCCCGTCGGGCTTATCCACACGCCTATCGGCCGCCAGGAGGCCGACAGGCACCTATCAGCCGCCAGGAAGCCGACAGGCCCCCCATCGGGCCACAACAGGCCGACAGGCCGCTATCGGCCTACCCCAGGCCGACAGGCCCCCCATCGGCCCACCCTAGGCCGACAGGCCCCCCGTCGGCCCAGCCCAGGCCGACAGGGTGCTATTTCTGATATTTTTGCATTTTGCTCAATAGTTTTCAAAAAGGCTATAAATTTAGTCATAGTTTTGAAAAAAAATCGAGTTCATCCATGGCTGCTGGAAAGAGAAGGGGGTGGAGTTCGTCCATGGACGCAGCACTCCGCTCGCGGCTCCGCGCCCTCAACCGCAGTCGCCGGGATTTCAGGGATTCGGAGAGGCGGAGAGAGAGAATGGCGGCAGGGGAACGAACTGGATAGATCTCACGTGGGGTGGGGATAAGATTTCTGTGGACAGCAGTGGGCAAGCGGTTGCGTTGGTCCAGGTGGATGTGCATTGTGCGAGGAGGCAACCGGCACAGTTTCGGCCGGCTCGCCGATTGCAAACGTTTACCATTAATTTTAGGTTGTACTGCTCGAATTACACCTCCAAACATATTAGTTATCTACAGCACGTATGAAGACGTTTCTGATGTCTTCTCTCCCTGCTGGTGCCCCCCTCCCGAAAAAATAGGATCTCCGTCCTCTGGCGCTCTCGCGGGTGACATAGGAGGCCACCCGATGCCGCTCGCCCCCGGCCCTCCTCGTCCTCCTCTCCCCTCGCTGCCGCCTAGGCGCGCCGGTGGGCGAAGCCTGCCTGGGGTTGGCGGTGGCGGGGAGCCTTCTCCCCCTCATGTGGCGAGATCGTCACAAGTCGATCTGACCGGGCCAGGGCATGGCGCTATTCGGGGTGCAACGGCGCTATGGTGGATCTCCTCCTTGTTGCAGCCTCTCCCCCCTCACTTGGTGGCATATGTTCTCGGCCGCCAGCCTCGGTGCGTTGGCGGGGGCTGGTAGAGGTGGATCGGACCGGAGGAAACTCTGGATGGCTCGGTTACACCGACAGTGGCGACGAGCAATGTCGCCTCTCTCCTCCTTGCAGGCACCGTCCAGTCCAGGTCCCTCCCCTACACCCCGACCCCATGCCATGGCGAAGAACCAAAGTCTCCTCAGATTGGGAGGCGGCGACAATAAGTGTGTCGTGCCCTTCTTGGAGGCGCTGCCTGGGGCGTTCGGGTGCTTGGTTAGAGGAACTGCAGGCCGGGGGGGGGGGGGGGGGGGGGAGGAGGAGCGGCGTGAAATCTGGCACGTCAACAACGGCGGGTCTTGGCGGCAAGGAGCAACGGGGTCTCGGCGGTGGATGCATGTTGATGGACGAGCACAGGATGGTCACGCTGTCTGGCGTCATGGTGACGTCGACAACAGTTGGGCCTGGGAAGGTCGATGCTTCAGTACCTGCTCTGAACGTGGATCGATGGAAGATGGTGGCGGTGGCCTCTGCAGCGTGCGCGTGCGGTGACCACTGAGAGTGCGCCGGACCGGTTTGTGACCAGACCCAGCAATGCGGCTTGGTTAGGGCGTCTGACTTTAGATGTTAGGCTTTGGTGTGAGGTATGGGTATGCGGCTCAGACAATCTGCACCCCATTGTCAAGTTGATATGAATAGCGACCGATGTTGCTGAGATGATGGCTTCAGACCTATTGATGTTTGACTTTGTAAGGTCTTGGTGAATAATTAATAAAATGGTTGTATGCATCGCCCTGCAGAGGCCTGTGGTCATCTTCCTTTAAAAAAAAAATCATGGAACAAGCAAACCACTGAAAATGTACCTCTGAATCTGATGGCAAGTGCATAAACATCAGCATTAGTCACCCGAATTAGGTGCATGGTCGCTCCAATGTAAATAGATGTCTGAGTCAAAGTAGTATATATGTATATGAGTATGCATAATTTTTTTCCTGATTTTCTTTTTGCAGTGCATATACAGTTATACACAGGTGTGCTGGGGCTGAGGGACAAGATGACGCCAAGAGCCGCGGCCGCCCTGATCAAGAAATTCGAGGAGCCACTCTCTGACAAGGAGATCGAATAGCTAAGCTGACCAGCCTCAACCTCGAGGCGCTGCATATCATGGTGGGCATGGACAGAGCTGCCGAGGAAGCCACCTAGTAGTCTTTGTCGGCGGCTGGCCTTAAGCCAGTTGGCGCTAGGTTCATTGTTTATGTTAGTGATCGTAGCAGGTTTATGTGCTCTGTTCGTTGACGGCGGGGTTCTGGGCCTGTTCATGGCCGCCGTTGACCCCCGCCCCCAAGGAGAGAAGGATGGAGTACTGTGTTTGTTTCAGTAGTGAAATTAGCCGACCGAGAAATCTCAGTGTGTCCCATGAGTAGCAGAGATTACAAGATCATGTCGTGGAACGTTAGATTAGGGGGCTGAATATTCCGGCGAAACGCGAGACTATTGCAGAGGTTGCAACAACTAATATGATAGCCATCTTAGCTCTGCAGGAGACTAAGATAGAAACCTGGACGACGATGGTGGCTAGAGAAATAGGTGGTGTGTGGCTCGACGGTTTCATAAACTTTGCGGCGGTTAGTATTGGAGGAGGGGCGGCAATCTTCCGTGACAAACATGTAGTGTCGATTAACACCCACGCTGTTTGTAGATTCTCAATCACGGTGAAGGTCTCGCCAATTCAGCCAGGAGAGTTTTTCATGCTGACGGGCCATCAAATGTTGCTTCTAAAGATAATTTTCTAGTAGAGCTTGTATCTTCTGCCCCTCCACTGGGTGAGCCATGGCTGATAAGAGGAGATTTCAATATGATATATGAAGCGAGGGACAAGAACAACGCAAACCTAAACAGAAGGATCATGGCAAAATTCAAAAAAGTAATCGACACGGCAGGCCTCACACTACCACAATGAACGGCTATGCCGACGGCCTGGGCCGTCGGCATAGCCCTGATCCCCGTCGGGGTATCCCTATGCCGACGGCCACCGTCGGCATATGACCGTCGGCAACATATACGTCGGCGTACCCGGGATGCCGTCGGCATAGAAAAGCCGTCGGCATAGATGCCTATCCCGACGGCGTCTGTACAGCTATGCCGACGGTCCAGGCCGTCGGCAAAGTTCCACGCCTAACGGTGGCTGACGGCGCCGTCGTCAAGTGCAGCCCTACCAGGAGCTGCCACGTGGCATCACTATGCCTACGGCAAAGCCGTCGGCATAGTTTGCATCTATGCAACCTGACAAACTATGCCGATGGCTTAATCCTGGTCAGTTTTTTTTTGACATTTTCTATTTTTTTCCATTCAAATTAACAGATAGCAACACAACACATATATAACATCTACACAACATCGTCATCATCATCATCTACATGTCATCATCATCGTCATAGATAAGATCATAGCGCCCAAAGTTGTAAGATCATCGTCATCATCTAAACAATGCGGTTATAAAGTGAAATTGTCAATTACACAATCTGGAAAAAAAAACTTTATTGATATAAATACAAAAACAAAGTTCTTATGATTTACATTGGATCAAAAAGGTAAGAAGAAAAGAAAATAAAAGTAAGCTAGTTAGATCTTCATCTTGATCATCTAATCCTCTTCTGGAATAAAACCTGCAAAACAAACAATAAAGGAAAAGGAAATTTGGTGATGATTTAAATGTTGCATTTCGGAAAATGCAATGCTGTTTGAGCTGGCACCTAGGATCACTAGAACTGGTCCAAAAACCCGTAATCAGAGAGTTTGCAATAGAAACCAATGAAACCAACAACTAGAACAGTAAGGGATCAAATGTACAGGACAAGAGACCAAACGTACAGGAAGTAGTCCATAAGCAGGAAAGAACAGTAGTAGTAGATCAAGTCCTTCATCAGATCATGACAAATGCAAGAGTAGGCCAGAACTGAAGCCATTCCAGAAGCAAGAAAGTAATAGCTCACAAAACAAGCAAAGCATAGCACCAGCTCATTGACAAAGTCCCAAACATAGGAGGCCAACCTTCACATGAAATCCAGCTGGCCAAAATAGATAAACAAATATGTAAATAAAGCACTCCAAGTCAGCAAAGGCAGTTCTATAAAATAAATTAAAGCCAAATGATTAAGTAGTCATTTCCTGTGAGGAAATAAAGTTTAGTAGGAAGATAAGCACCACACAGCTAAATGGAGCAAGTCCCAAGTCAAATAGACACACGGCCAGAAGAACAAGCAATAGAACACCCCAAGGTAGGATTTTGGGGGAGATGTCCTCAGATAGCCTAGAAATGCTAGGATTAGATCATCGTAGGATCATGAGAAGTGTAGCATCTGTAGCATCAAATCCCAGAGAGGAGCCTCAGAGCAACATCATCGGCTGGCATAAAATCAAGTCACATCTGTTGTTATCAGTGAGAGATTTACGCGAGAAAGAGAGAAGGCAAGTGTAGCATCTGTTCAAATCAGATTTAGGGGAGAGGGAAAATTGGGTAGATACTATCCATAACCTGGCAAGAAAAGAACTATAGACAGGAGAAATCATTATAATCTTTGCAATTAAAAGCACTGCAACTATATAAATAAAAGAAATATATCCTTTATAATCTACCAAAAGAACAGTTGCATGTATGAGCAATACCAATAGAAGAGGAACTAGTTCATGTTGTTTAATACATAAGAAAGTAAGCAGGCCATGACCAATTTACAGAAATTACCTATATATACCATCATCCTAACTGCTATAATGTAGAGAACCAGTCATTCATGGGTGAATACTTGAGACAGAACAATAGCAGGCACTATAACTTATATATGAACAGCATAGGCAAGTGCCAGTAGAACTAGATACAGTTAACTAATTAACTAGTAGTGCATCACAATGATATCAGCAGTGTTATCAAATCAGCACTAACATCACAATGTCTATCTGAACTATAACCAGGGGCATATGACTTGTACAGTAGCTAGACACTAGTAGGAACCCTGTTATTTAGAGGAGTTATAAGAACTCTAGCAATATTTAGCACAGTAACAACAGCATAATGTATGTATGAACTAGGAGCATTACCAAATAGGCCAGCACGGTAGTTATAAACCCAACAAATTGGGGAAATCCTAACAAACCTAACTAAACAGGATCAAGTGTATGATCACAGTTGAACTACACATGTCAGTGACAAATTAAACTGAGTTCTTCTTAGGCAACATCTCCAACAGTGCACTAATCCTAAGTAGCAGATCATAGCCATCAAATCAAGTCTCCCCAAAACCTAGATCACACATAACCAATGCACAAAGGACCAAGATTACCATCAACAGAGCAACGACCATCCATGAGCAAAAAAGCAATAGAGGAAGAGCTCACCCCCTAGTGTTGTAGCCGAGGCAGAAGCACCGCCCTGCCGTGATTGCGGCAGAGCGCATCACCGCCGCCATCCAGCATGGCAAGGGAGCATCACCGCACCGCACCGGCACCAACCCATGCCGGGGTTGTGCCGTACGCCATCCCACCGGCGCGGGGGCATGGCAGGAGCATGAGCGCGACCACCGGAGAGCGCCACCGCACAAAGGAGCACGGAAGGAGGCGGAGACGACCGGTCTAAGCGCCGGAGCACCGCCGGCGAATGGAGAAGCTCACCCCACTGAAACCCTAGGTTGGTAAAACGGATGAGAGCGACCACAGGAGGGGTGGAGAAAAAGATCGAAGGGGTGGAGGTGATAGAGCAGCTTGAGGGGAAGCTGTGGTGTGCGGCACGGCAGCGGAGTGTGCCGGAGATGGCCGGAGCAAGTGGCGGCGGCTAGGGTTTCCGGTGCGAGGAAGGAGGGAGGGGAGGGCGGATCTGAGCTGCTGCTCGGGTGGATCCAGCGCGAGGAGGGAGGGAGGGATCGCCGGCGTTGGAGTGGAGTCCGGGGTTGGGGGAGGTTGACGGCGGCGGCAGGGTGGTGGTGCGGCAGCGAGGGAGAGGGGTTTGTGGGGGAGAGAGGAGAGAGGTCGTGAGACCGAGGGGGAGGAGGGGTTCGTGGGTGGGCTCTCTCTCTCTCTCGTGGGCTCTTTTTTTTCGTTTTTTGGTCCTTTTCTCTACATGGATGGATGGATGGATGGATGGATGTGGGGTGGAGAGCTAGATGGATAGATGGATGGACATGCGCCATGTCATCGATCCGTGGCACAAAGATTTCCACCAATAGGAATCAAGCTCATGTAATTGTGTTCTTTCTTTCTTTTTCTTCTAATTTTTTCTACCCTCTTGGACCGATGAAGAAGGGCAAGTACTAACCGCATCCACGACGGTGAAGGATCCGGCGGTCTCTGGCCTCGCCGCCATCGGAGAAGCGCTGGAGGTGGGGAGGGAATGGATCGAGGAAGGCTGCATTCGGTATGACGACGATGAGTCCGGACGGGGACCTTCGGACGGTCGCACGAAACATCTCTTCGGCTTTTCCTGTCGCCCTTGACGATGACACGTGTGGCATCCCTCACCATCGAACGGCGGCACAAAAGGAGGGGTAGGCCCCACCACCAAGGGCGAATGTACCTCGGCGGCATGCCGGATCCAGCCGTTAAAATCGACAGAAAATCATACGATGCCGGAAATCCTCGGGACCTAGCACGGTGTTGTCATATGGGCCTTGTAGGGTGTGGTGAAAGTTTGAGCACGTGTCGCAAAAGCCTGACCGAAGGCCTCTTGTAAACTGCACCATCTTCGAGTTAGTTTGTGCCTATCGAGAGAGAATGTGTCCGGTTTGTGAAAGAAGTGCGCTTCTCATTGCTCTGTTGACCTCAAAACTTTTAGTGCTCTCAAACGAGGCCATTGCATGGCACGTGCCAGGACATGGCATTTTTCGGGCCCGCCTGCAATATTTGAGACATTTACTGCATCTGTAGTGTTTCAATGCGGGAAATTCTAGATCCGCACGGCGGCCACCTGAAATGATGTCCAAAAGTGGTTTGTCAAATCATATATGATGTCTTTGGGGTATGTGTAGGCCTAGTGCAACCCAAGGAGGGGCATGCCCCACCACCGGGAGGCGAATGTACCTTGGAGGCATGCTGGATCCAACCGTTAAAATTGAACAAAAATCATACGATGCTGGAAATCCTCGGGACCTAGCACGGTGTCGTCATATGGCCCTTGTAGGGTGTGGTGAAAGTTTGAGCGCGTTTCGCAGAAGCCTGACCGGAGGTCGCTTGTAAACTGCTCAATCTCCGAGGTAGTATGTGACTATCGAGAGAGAACATGTCCGGTTTGTGAAGGAGGTATGATGCTCATTGCTTCGTTGACCTCGAAACTTCTCGTGCTCTCAAAGGGGGCCATTGCATGACACGTGCCAGGACATGGCATTTTTCGGGCCCGCCCACAATATTTGAGACATTTACTGCATCCGTAGTGTCTCAATGCGGGAAATTCCAGATCCGCACGGCGGCCACCTGAAATGATGTCCAAAAGTGGTTTGTCAAATCATATATGATGTCTTTGGGGTATGTGTAGGCCTAGTGCAACCCAAGGAGAGGCATGCCCCACCACCAGGAGGCGAATGTACCTTGGAGGCATGCCGGATCCAACCGTTAAAATTGAACAAAAATCATATGATGCTGGAAATCCTCGGGACCTAGCACGGTGTCGTCATATGGCCCTTGTAGGGTGTGGTGAAAGTTTGAGCACATTTCACAGAAGCCTAACCGGAGGTTGCTTGTAAACTGCACAATCTCCGAGGTAGTATGTGACTATCGAGAGAGAACGTGTCCGGTTTCTGAAGGAGGTGTGATGCTCGTTGTTTCGTTGACCCCGAAACTTCTCGTGCTCTCAAAGGGGGCCATCCCATGACACGTGCCAGGACATGGCATTTTTCTGGGCCGCCTGCAATATTTGAGACATTTATTGCATCCGTAGGGTTTCAATGCGGGAAATTGCAGATCTGTCAATAGGGGGCACACTACAGAGCCGCGTGCCAGTTGCTTGCGCCTGCCACCACACTTCCACAAGCATAGGAGGGCCCACCGCAACACCTGGCAGCATTGCTACCCCCTAGGTACCCCGCCCCGTCTAACCCTGACACAGATGACCGCCGGATATAGTCCTTTGACTTTGGCCGGGCGAGGTTTGACCGATGGACCTTTTCACCGGGTTTTCATAGCCCAGCCCGTAGCTACACCGCCGAACACGGTCCCGGCCCAACCCACCCCAAGATTCCCTCCGTGTCGGCCCGACGTGGCCGTTTCCCCCCTCCGTGACACGGCGGCAGCGACGCCCGTGAGGGGGGGCACACTACGGAGCCACGTGTCGGGTGCTTGCGCCCGCCACCACGCTTCCACAAGCTTAGGAGGGCCCACCGCAACACCTGTCGGCATTGCTACCCCCCCAGGTACCCTGTCCCCTCTAACCCTGACACAGACGACCGTCGGATATAGCCCTTTGATTTTGGCTGGGCGAGGTTTGACCGGTGGACCTTTTCACCGTGTTGTCATAGCCCAGCCCATAACTACACCCCCGAACACGGTCCCGGCCCAACCCACCCCAAGATTCCCTCCGTGTCGGCCCGACGTGGCCGTTTCCCCCCTCCATGACACGACGGCAGCGACGACCGTGAGGGGGGGCACACTACGGAGCTACGTGTCGGGTGCTTGCGCTTGCCACCACGCTTCCACAAGCGTAGGAGGGCCCACCGCAACACCTGGCGGCATTGCTACCCCCTAGGTACCACGTCCCGTCTAACCCTGACACAGACGACCGTCGGATCTAGCCCTTTGACTTTCATCGGACGGGGTTTGACCGGTGGACCTTTTCACCGGCTTGTCATAGCCCAGCCCATAGCTACACCCCCGAACACGGTCCCGGCCCAACCCACCCCAAGATTCCCTCCGTGTCGGCCCGACGTGGCCGTTTCCCCCCTCCGTGACACGGCGGCAGCGACGACCGAAAGGGGGGGGGGCAATAGATATATAATCGAGGTATGTTTTTTACATAAGGCACATTTAAGTTAATCAAATTAGTTTAAAAAAAAGAAAAATAAATAAAACAGGAAAAAATGAGATCGGCAGTGCCCTGGATCGATGACGTGGCATAGGGCGTGGATCGATGACGTGGCAGAGGGCATGGGCCAGGCCTATGCCGACGGCAAGGCCGTCGGCATACCTATGCCACCCCATGGATCGGCGAGGGGCTCAGATCGATGAAGTGGCAGAGTACGCGGATCGATGACGTCGGCAAAGATATGCCGTCGGCCTTGCCGTCGGCATAGCTATGCCGACGACCCCCGTTAGACCCGTCGGCGTAGGCCTCACGCCGTCAAACGGCTGTCGCCGCCCGGGTAGCCGGGCCCACAGGTATGCCGACGGCGCTTCCTATGCCGACGGCCATCGTAGGTATATAGCCATCGATGCCGACAGCCTACCTATGCTGACGGCCCCCGTCGGCATAGATTGATATATGCCGACGGTCTGTCTACGCCTACGGCTTGACCTAGGCCGTCGGGATATCTCCATTGCCGTCGGCATAGATCAAGCCGTCGGCGTAGGCAATTATTCTGGTAGTGTCAGGATATGGTGTGCAAAAATCGAAGATTCACTTGGAGTAACGAGAGAGAAAACCCTACACATTGCAGCATTGACAAGTATTTCTTCAATATAGAATGGGAGGCCATGCATCCGTCGTTGATGTTATCGGCGGCATCAACCTCCTTCTCTGACCATTGCCCCCTCCTCTTGTCCAACACAGAGGTGTAGACACGTAAAGACAGCTTTCATTTCGAGAGCATCTGGCTAAAGTTCTAGCATTACACGGAGACAGTCAGCCGGGCATGGTCCATACCAGTGCAACATGACTGCCTGTTCGTCAGAATTAAGAAGAAAATGGAGACGGTAGCGAGCATGTCTTTGTTTGGTGGGGCAAGGATTCAGTTCCACATAGCAAATGAAGTGATATTCAGACTAGATGTGGCACAAGAGCACATGCAGCTCTCTCCTGTGGAGTTAGAGCTCAGCAGCAAGCTCAAGCAAAGGGTTGTTGGTCTGGCGACGATTGAGAGAGCGAGGAAGAGGCAGGCGTCACAAATTACTTGGCTCTGGCCGGCAATGCAAGTACAAAATTTTTCCATGCAAAATTTTGCTCTCGTAGAAGGAAGAATTTCATCCACACCCTCCAACTTTTAGACAGGGTGCTGATAGAACATTCAGAGAAGGCCGAAGTTGTGCGCAATCACTTCTTCAATGTGTTGGGGCTCAAGGCTCATCGTTCTTGCGTAATTAACTGGGAGCAATTGCAACTGCCAAGTGTGGAACGACACCACCTCGATATGCCGTTCTCAGAGGCAGAAGTTTGGGATGCCATTGTTGCCTCCCCCTCCTAAAAGGGCACCGGGGCCAGACGGTTTCAGAAGACAATTCTTCAGATCGAGCTGGGATATAGTCAAGAAGGATGTGATGGCCGTTTTCCAGAAGTTCTACAAACTTGCCGGGGGGGGGGGGGGGGGATTTTGCAGAAATTAACAGGGCTCTCATTGCTCTATTGCCAAAGAAAGATGGACCTATGAGCTGAGTCACTGGCAGCCCCATTAGTTTGATCCAATCTATAGCGAAGCTCATTGCAAAGGTTCTGTCAAAGAAAGATGGCCATCATGTGCATTCAATACATGTTTTCTCAACCATAAGTGAACACAGTGATCTTATTTTATGTTCTTCATGGACTAATAATTTACCTACATAATAGCACTAAAACAAGGAGGTACTCAATGCCAGTGGTGTGAAGGAAACAATGACACTAGTCACGTTGGCTAGTTATTGATCTTCCTTTGCAACCCAAGTGTTTCATTCATCTTATTCCAAAAAATGGTTTTGTAAACCTATGTTCCCGTCATCTCCTTAATGGATAAACGTCACACATCTGAGAACGTTGTTGAATGTGTTGGTTTCATATATATGGAAAAGTGGCTTAGGGACATGGGGCCTCTTGCCGAATGTATTATTGGGCACTAAAACCTTATGCCTTTTCAAAATATTTTCATCTAAGCTAATTGGTAGATGTTTTTCGAGACAGTAAGATCCGAGTCACTTCTTCCATCAATGTATAACATGGAAATAAATTCAAGGCTTGCATGTGAAGTATCTTTAACTATTAGGTGTTAGAATAAAAATCAAAGATGACGAGGGCACTGAGGAAGTGCAATGGCACCAGAAGTCAATTGACCAACATGATTTACCAGCAATGGGATGCGTGGAGAATTTGAAGGGTAGACTAGGATGGACATTATGTGCATTCGATACATGTTCTATCAAGCATAAATTAACTCAACACTTACTTTTATGTCTCCATTAACTAATACCCTACCTACACAATAGCACTAAAGCAAGTAGGTACTCAAAGACAATGTTGTTAAGAAAACAATGTCACTAGTCACATGGCCTAGTTCTTGATCTTCCTCGTCAATCCATCCGTCTGATGCATCTCATTCCCAATAAATGATTTTATAAATTTATGTTCCCATTGTTTTGGTTTTTAGTTCTCCACACAACGAATAATTGATACAAATTTGAAAATGTCGCTTCATGTGTTGGTTTCATATATATGGAAAGTAGTCTACTGATATGGGGCCTTGATGAACTTTACTCGCAACTATTTGTTCTCTTTTCCTGGGATGTGAATAGATACCCCATCTCCGTCATAAATCTCCACCTTGTACTTGGACACCTTCACCATCATTCCTTCTATTTCCTCCCCCTTTCCCCGTCACCCTATTGGCATTATCTCACAAATTGATCAATCATGTGATCATGCCTTTCTCCAAGCCCAAAGTGTAGTTTTCTTACCTTTTTGGTTTGCAGTTGGTGCTCAAGTATGTCTGCCATTGCTTTGCTAACTAGTCCTATTCTCCTCAACTTGTTCCTCAGCCCCACATTTGACCTGGCTGACTGGAGGGCAATGGAGCATACAACCTCTTTTGTGCGTTAGATGTTCCAAACTTCATTTATTGTTGCAGAAACATGCACATACGATTGTTTATCTCATGAATTACTTGTGTAGGTATCCTACTATTTCTAAAAACTAGCAAAGTGGCCAACTCAATGCGCGGGCTAGAATGTTGTAGAATTGCAACATCTTTAATGTGAACTGATACAACCATTCATGATATTCTTGTTTGAAAGAATATTCATCAATATTAACATCGAGAAACTAATTACTATTAAATGACATTTGATACGATACTAAATCTTGAAACTGATTGCACCATTTTCATTCGATTAATGGATAGTTCAGACAACATCTATAGATGTTTTTTCAAATTAAAAAAGGTTTGAATCTAATTAGGAATTAAGAACCTTAATGTATTATTTAAACTAATACAAATGCTTAATGAACTAACTACATATGATTCACATCACTACTTATTTAATAGACTAGTTAAAGCTTATATGAAAGAATTACTTCCAATGAGCGTAAAAAACCTACCTTAAAATCCATTTTGGAAGGTGATGGTTAAATAAAGTTTATATGTTTTTTAACTCTAGTACGTCAATACTAGTTACACTATTTTTTCCAAGTTTTCTAGCAAATACGACGTTTACTAACCTGAAGAGAATCATGGTCATTATGCTGCTAACATTTCTCCCATCCCATGAACTATGTGTTCATCAGAACTTCTTGTACTTCCTTTCAAGTAGTTTTCTTGCTATCTAGCATGAAAAGTCTTAACTGTAAAATTTAATAAATAATCTTATTTGTACATTGGCAGCTTCTAGTAGTATTAGTTTTAGTTTTCTAGAATGTGTAGAATGTTAAAAGAAATGAAAGGAGAGGAAGTAAATATGCGTTATCTATGAAAAGGGATATAGCTTCCTGACATGTCAAAAACCTGAAAGCAAGCAAGGGACACTTGTAAGTAAATAGGCACTCTAAAAACATATGTTTCATGTATATGTGAAATCGTACAAGCAATGAATTATTCCACCATTTTCAACTTGCTAGGGTTGAGGTCACTTAGAGAGAGCTAATATTTATCGTCACACTAATAGATCTCCATGAAGCAACAAAATATATGATATATGTGCATAAATAAATTTTAAGATTCAATCTTTCTACTAAAACAGGGAGATATTGAAGCCATGAATGCAACATAATAATTTGTATATATAAATTTCGTATCTACGCATTAGTTACAACAAAATTATTGTTCTGCTGCTCATGGGTTCCATATTGAACATTAACATATGCATACGTTGTAAGATTATTCCAACTCTTGCGATGGTACAATGATCATACAAAAATGTAACCAATTTGCAGGTAATGAGCCACTATTATGAAATTTAAACTACGTATTGAGGTTCTAATCACATGCATACGAAGATATAAAAATACATATATAATGTATTCCTGCTACATTTGTCAAAATAGGACCAAAAATAATTAGGGTCATTAATTCTCCCTGATGATAGGATCGATCTAATTGCACCGAGTAGAGCTACTACATCTTGATCTGGACTATCAACATCACCGGCGCGGTCTTCGATGAAGTCTGGATATGCACTCCAGTGCTACTCGAGAGGGGAAAAGGGGGGATAAATCATTGTCACCTTCACCATTTATTCTACTGCGGCATTGATGCCAAGGCAATTTTACAATCTGACCTAATAGCTGAAAATGTTTGTTACTCTTCAATATATGCATTGGTGCTCAAGAGATGACCTGTGATCCCGAGAAAAGCGGACATAAGGTGATAAGAAACATCTAGGCAGGAGAGGTCACCATCTACTACTTGCTAGGAACAATGAACAGATTTCTGAAAAGAAAAACAGTGAAATACTCATGTAAATGATGCATCTCCAAGGAGTAGCACGAAGTAATCTTGTAGACAAATCTGAAAAGAGGGATAATATGTCGTTTCCAACATTGAGAAGGATGCATGCGTACTTCATGTGGACTGAAAGTGGGCTACAATTTAATGGCGCCAGCTGGGTTTTGAACTCAAGACCTCTGGGCTCCGATACCATGTAGAAGTGCATGTTCTAGCCAGCAACCAAAAGACCGATCTGATGCAAGAGACTAGGCAATATATTTATACGTCAACATTCCCCTCACGTGTGCTTCCCTTAGGACTATATGTGGAGCGAAAGTGGGCTGATGTGTTGCGTAGGCAGACGAATCTGCATGGGGTAGTTTATGCGGATGGCTTGATTTGATCCGAGAGAATGCTTGGCTTGGTGATGAAGTCTGCATGGACCGGATTCAACATATCCGGTGGAGCCGGTGTTGATGTACGATTGCCGATCGGATCGAGGTGACGACGTCCAACGAAGAACGACATGCGGATGGATGCGCGGACGGCGGCCGTTGCGGGCCGCCGCGTGTCGCGTGAGGACGTCGAGTCAGAGAAGGGGCCGGTGATGTCGATGCGGAAGTCGGAGTAGAGGCGCGCGAGGGTCGACGGGTGGCGGCAGGCGACGCAAACCGATCTTAAGTCGGAAAACAAAAAAAAAAAATGCCGATCAAGATGATCGACGCGAGAGAAAACCCGAATCAAAGGATTGGGGGAAAAAGACGCTTTAGGGCATCCGATCAACACGATCGGCAGATGAACCCTTGATACGGGCGGCACGGCCCCCGGTGGCGATCATGGAGACCGTGCACCCGGGGGCAGTGCGGAGCAGAAGCAGCGGCTAGGGTTTGGATCGGTTAGGCTGATACCATATAGAAATGCATGCTTTAGCCAATGCAACCAAAAAACCGATTCGATAAAAGAAACTAGGCAATACATTTATACGTCAGCACTAAGATGTTGTATGTGCAGTGATCTACAATATTAAGTACCATATTTCCCCTGAACACTTTGTCAAACATACATACAACACGATCAATAAAATAGCATGGAAGTAAGGGAGTCGAAGGCACAGTATAACTGCTCAGCTTACTACAGCCATTCTCTATTTTTTCTTCTTGTCAGAGAAAATATAACAATTAACTGCATTCAAAATTCCTTGAAATCGTCGCCGGCCTGTCAGGTGCACAAGGTTTTTTTTTTCTAAGAGCTACTAAGCACCACGTCGTTATAGCGTGAACAACGCCAACTTTCCAATAGTTAGTATAGTAAAGTGACTTCAATGGCCAGCAATATAAATTGCTTGTGAAGTGTTTACATCTGTAAATAATGCATCCTATAGAGAAAAATCTCACGCTCAGTTCTGCAACCACCTCCTCGCCTCTATCGTGCTCATATTCCTGGTGCGCGCGCACAAACATCGATTCATTGGGTTATGGACCATCTGTTGGTACCGCTGCACTTTACACTTGTGCCAACACATAAATTTCAGGACTTGCCTTTATATATAAGAGAATAAAAGCGGCTAAGGAGGGGTGCCTTTCGTGTGTTTGTCATTGTGAGCTTGGTTGCTCCATGCATTGGCACGTGTTGACATGATTTTTCGCTTTTAGACTTTTTTTTTACTTTTCCTGAGGACTTTTTTACTTTTTTTTTTACTTCCCTTGAGGGATTACCGCTAGCCGCCAAAGACTCTGGTGGTCACGCACTATCGCCCTGTTCTCTCGCCCCTTCCTTATTCTTCTCAGAGAGAAAGATGGGCCCTGATAGAGACGGAGAGACGCCTTCACCTGGCAATCCCTCGCCACCCCGCCACCAGCCGTCATCGCCATCCTCCTCGGCCCCATTTCCCTTTAGGCGCCGGCCCGCGTTCTCCTCGGCCACTCCCATTGCGCCGCCACCCGCATCCAGGAGGAGCGCGTCGCCGACCTGCTCGACGCCAAGCCGGGTCACCACGTGCTTGACGTCAGATGCGGCGTCTACGAGCCCATGTGCGCCATCGTCGCGCACTCCGGTTAGGTCACCACGTCGATGTATTGCGCCGACGACCCGGCGCACGTCGAGGCCATCCACAACATCAAGCTTTGGCGACGCGCTCCTGAGGCTGCGCCGCCATGACAAGATCCCGTCCATTGCGCGGGAAGTTGGGTTCAAGATGGTCGAGGAGCTGGACCTCGCCCTCCCTCTGTCGCTGCCCTGGTGGACGAGGCTCAAGACGGGGCACCTCGCCTACTGGCCGCTCGACCTCTCTAATTGGTTCTCACGTACACAATCTATCTCTAGTTGACTCATGCCTACAAATTACATCTACTAATTCATCTATAACCAAGTATCCCCGTGTGCAACAATCCTAAGAGCCAAGTATTTTCTGGAGGGCTATTTGATGAGCGCAGTACTAAAAAAGGGCTCCTCTTTTACTTGGCAAAGCATTATGGCGGGAGTGGATTCTCTTAGGAATGGATATATATGAAGAGTGGGAACAGGAGAAAATATTGACATATGGAGAGATGCATGGATCCCAAATTGTGCAGATAGGAAAATTATTACACCTAGAAGAGGGAATCTCCTGACGAAAGTTTCTGATCTTATTGACCCAGTTACAAATTGTTGGGATGAAGAGTTGGTGAGACAAATGTTGTGGCCAATTGATGCTCATAGAGTCCTAGCGATCCTGATCCCTATGCACAATATGCCGGATTTTATTGCTTGGAGCTATACCAAAAACGGTTTATTCACTGTTCGATCAGCTTATGTGGAGGAATGGAACAAACAACATGGGAGGAAATTGGAATATTCAAATGGCACGGGTAGAAGTAAGGTTAATCCTATTTGGGGTAAGATCTGGAAATTAGCTTGTCCGGCGAAGGTTAATTTTTTTATTTGGCGGACGCTTCACGGGACTCTACCGTCTCGCGTTACACTAGCGAACAGACATATAAAAACTCAACCAGTCTGCCCAGCATGTTTGGATGGACCGGAGGACACGAAACATGTGTTGTTTCTGTGCCAGAAGGCAAAAGAAGTGTGGAAACATTTGGGGTTGTATGAAGTGGTAAAAAAAGCATGTGTCATTGATCGTACAGGAGAGGCAGTCCTTAAATTCTTGCTCCTCATGCCTGATCATGAACTGCCTATCTTGGGCTCTCGGAATGCACGGGAACTGATCGCTATAGCTACATGGTATTTATGGTGGAATAGACGGAAGCTAGTCCATGAGGGTAAGTCTCAAGAGGCGTCCCAAACCTTGATGGTGATTCGGGCTATAACAACGAATTATGTAATGTCTCAATCACCTAAAGCAAAGAGGAAGACTGAAGGATGGTGCATACCTCCCATGGGGTTTGTTAAATTGAATGTGGATGCTTGTTTTGATCATGATCAGTTAAGGGGCACAGCGGGTGCTGTTATCAAAGACGACAAAGGAAACTACATAGTAGGTGGTAACTGGAAGATTCAGTACTGTGCGGATGCTCTAACAGCGGAGGCGTTAGCACTCAGGTTTGGTTTAGGTTTGGCGCAAAGGGCAGGCTGCAATCGTCTCATTATCAATTCTGATAATACGGAAGTCATTGACACAATGAAGAACGGAGGACAGTCGGCGGGAGTGGCGGCTGCAATTTTTTAGGACTGTTTTTTTATGGCCTGTGATCTTCCTCACACCAGTTTTGAATATTGTAATAGAGAAGCGAATAAAGTAGCTGATAAGCTTGTTAGATTAGCAAAATGTTCCATGACTATGGATTGGATAGAGGAGCCCATGGAAAATCTTGTAATTCTCCTTATAGACGATGTAACTATTATTTCTAATTAATAAAGTTCAAGTTGTTTTTCAAAAAAAAAATTCCCCGCGATGCTTGCTAATTATATTTGGCAAAACTTTCCCACGTGATGAGTGCAGGCCTTCTACCTATTCGTTCATATGCTTATGAGGGGTGAAATTTTTTTGTTTCGAGATTCTTTTTGTTTTCTGGAGTTTAATTTGTTGTGAATGGACAATGCACTCATGTTACTGCTGCATGGATGATTCGTTGTTCAGCGCGTTTATGCTGCATGGAATCGTTCGAAGAATTTTACATGGACCCCACTGCTAGCTACTCGAGCACGACGTAAACCTTGTGTGGAACAAAAAAAAAAGGACCTACATGCGCAACCTGCTCGACACAAAACCTACTGCCGCTCCTCCTATAATTTTAAAATAGAAAATAACACACATGCACGAGTAGGTTCAGCAACGGGCGCGGCGACACTGCCTGCTAGTCTTGTATTACTACATGCAAGCAGTCTGGTTTATGTTTGTATGTATGTAGGTAGTTTAAACATCAGCTTGGTGCAGGCTTTCTCAACAAAATAACCACGGTGTATCACAGATAATTATGCACACATCTACTCCCTCCGTTTCTAAATATTTGTCTTTTTAGAGATTTCAAATGGACTACCACATACGGATGTATGTAGACATAATTTAGAGTGTAGATTCATTCATTTTGCTTCGTACGTAGTCACTTGTGGAAATATCAAATATCTAGAAAGACAAATATTTAGGAACGGAGTTACTCGTCAGTGCCATAGATGTGTTAGTACTTGCACGCGTCCAATGTTGCGCATCCAATTGGCCTTGTGCACGCGTACATATGTATAAATGAAAATACAAGATTTAATTAATAGTTCTACTCGTCAGTGCAAAAGACGTGTACTGGAAATTAAGGTTGATGTTTCTGCTTCTTACTGGGCTATAGTTTTCCCATGCAGACATAGGTGCCTAAGCTCAGCCCTGGTGGTAGTGGACCTGTTAAAGGGACAGCGGGAGAGGATTAGCGTAATGCGGTGGTTGTATTATTGAGTCTCGAGGGCGAGTGTATATTGAATACAAGACTTGGAGGACAAGACGTCTCCTAGAGATAAGATGAAAATAATTCTATCTAATTCCGGGCAATCTCTACTACCGAATGTATCTCTAACATCCCCGCGCAGTCGTAGCGGTTGCGTTGCCAACAACAGGAGCGTAGCGGACGATCAGACTGGAGAGAATAGCAGCCGACGGGCTGACAACACCCCGCAGTCATGGCCATGGTCGAGGTAGCCGTGCGGTCGGGATGGCCGGTGTCTAGGTAGTAACCGTGGACCGGGAAGAAGAGCGGGGATAGCGGCACGACGGTGCTCGAAGTAGGCGAGGAAGAACCCGACATCGTGACCAAGACCAGCGCCTAGGAAGGCGGCGCGGCGTATACCACACAGAAGTTGACGCGCGTGGATGGCGAAGTGGACCGCGTGCCGCCGTGCTACGGCCTGAAGGGGCGACACAGTGGTAGCGCCCGGGTCGGGGCGACGGCGGAGAAGTCCTCAAGGCGGCGGCAGGGACCGCGTGCCTCGCTAGCTATGACCAAATGGGGCGACGCAGCAGCAGCACGAGGGTCGGTGCAGCCATGGGGACGGCGTGGAGCGGACGGCCATGGGGCGGCGGTGGACCGTGGGCTGCGGCACTACAGCCCGAAGGTGCGACGTAGCGGCAGCACGCGGCTCGGTGCAGCCGCGGGGAGAATCACGAGGCCGTGTGTCACGCTCGCTACGGCCCGATGGGATGATGCAGCGGCAGCAAGAGGGTCGGTGCATTCACGGGAACGTCCTGGAACGAACGGCCTCGGGGCAGTGGTAAACCACGGACCACAACACTACGGCCCGAAGGGACGACACATCGGTAGCGCATGGGTCGGTGCAGCCGCCAGCAGAACAATAGGGCGGCGACACTGCGGTCCAATGGGACGACGCAACTGCATCCCGTCGCTCGATCGGTGGAAAGGTGCGTATACTTGGTGACAGGGCGGAGTGGCTGCTTGGCGGACGGCGGAGACACGACAGAATGCAGAAGCATGTAACCTCGCACGAGGCCAATTGGATGCGCAACACGTACAAGATGCAACCATGCATCAGCCACGCCATGTACAGCTGTGTATGGGCCAGTGGGCAACGGGCAGCCGGCCACACCAACGCGAACCGCGCCCACATGGGCCGCGTGTGACAGCGGGAGTTGGCCACGCACCAGTAGAAAAAGGCCTATTTGTCCCGGTTCATAAGGCCCATTTGTCCCGGTTTGGGAACCGGGACAAAAGGGTCGGGACTAAAGCCGAACACCTTTAGTCCCGGTTCTTATATGAACCGGGAGAGATGGGGCTCCACATGACCGCTGTGGCGAGCCCAGAGAGGAGGGCCTTTAGTCCCGGTTGGTAACATCAACCGGGATCAAAGATCATCCACGTGACAGCAGCTCAGGAGCTGGGGTTTTTGTTTTTTTTTTAAGGGGAGGGGGGGGGGGGGGGTTAGGGTAGGGGGTTTTGTAGGGTTAATTTAGGGGTTTCATATATTGTGTTAGCTAGCTAATAGCTAGACAGAAGTGTCATCTCTTATCTCCGTGCTTGGTCGACGCTACGTACTATACGTATAGAGAGGACTCGACATGCTAGCTAGTAAGCAAATGAAGGAAACCATTAAGTACACAAGATCGTCATGAACATATACAAAGAGAAGTGATCGACCTCCTCCTTCTCCGAGAGATTGGTCGAACAACAAGTTTTCGTATATCTATCCGACGCTACTAGCTACATATATACAATATAAGATTTCTTACAATCCCTAACATTTGATGTCAAGTTTCACATAGTATTCTCCGGCTGGATTGATGACGTGGTCAAGAAAGAATCCCGCCAATTCCTCTTGATTGCTTTTATGCGATCTTGTGGTAGGAGTTCATCCCGCATCTGCCAAATCTAATTTGAAGAAGGGGGTCAATACATATATATGAATGAAACTCAAAACAAATGATGGTAATAAAATAAAATTGTGAATATTATTGCTTACGCACTTCATATTGTTTTTCAGAGTTGCCCCGCTTAGAGGTCGTCGCGTTGTAGATGTACTCGCAAATGTAGTATCCACAAAAATTATTCCCGCCTTCCTGCCACAACCACTTTACGAGAAATAAAGGTCAATCAAACTGATAATCAAGCATTATAAATGGTATTGATGAAACTAGCTAGAATCAATGGGAGATGCACGGAACTAGCTAGTAGTACTTACTTTCGGGTGTGTAAATCGCAGCTCCCCCAGCAGTCCCGGAGCTTCTGTGGTGAACACTTTCCAAACCCTGCGAGACAAAGAAAATAATTACTTGATATCAGGAAATGACCAAAGTTGCCGCTATGGTGCGATAATGATCGATTGAACTTATTTCTGGAGCATTTCAGTCATGGCCGCATACTCCTTGGGATCTTTTGGTCTTGAGTCTAAGACGGTTACTAGTCCCTGCTCAAGCTTAATCTCTATGAGAATAAAATGGAAGCTGCGCACGCATGCATAACTCATCAATTACATTACTATAACCTCGAGTAATAAGGGAAACCGAATATGCAGAAGACAGTAACACTCACTTGAAGTTGTAAGGAAAGAGTATTTTATCTTTGTTTTGATTTTTAAGCAACGATTGTAGCAAGTTGGCCTCGGTTTCTTTCGCATGATATGTAACTGTCCATTCATCTATGAGATTTGTATTAATGAACCCAATATCATAGATTTGTGCATTTCTGCATTCGACGATTTTCAATCTGCATAATATAGTGAGGATAATTATATATACATGCAATGAAAGAGCTGAGCTATATATAGAGACTTAATTACAGAAGTATAGTACTTACAGACAGTAGCAAGTGATGATTATTTTATCGAGGTCCTTTTGATTGAAAAACTGGAAGAACTCCTCAAATGGAACAGACAACAGATCAATTTCAACGAGGTCGTGCTCCTCTTTAATTCTCAGCGTCAAAATATCCTTCGCGGAATTGCAGGTGTCCATTTACCACTTATGGAATCTTCGCATCATCGTTGTTAGAGGAGGATCACCAGGTCTGACGAGAGGCATCCCGTACTGGTATTTGTGTTCGTCCACCTCCATTGTATCAAAATGTGCATCGTCGGGCAGGTAATCACCAGGATTGGTACTGGGCAGCATCCCCGGCAGATTTGCGACGATATCGCTAGACACCTTGAGCGGGGGGCACGATTGGTTTGCCTGTTCGCCGAGCTGTTCAATTTTTTTCCCTCTTATTCGTTGTTGTAACCTTTTGTCACTTGAAGTAGTTCCCGATCGGCGCGCTCCTTCCACTGCCTTTTTCAGAGCGCGGACATGGTTGTCATCCGGCGGAGGCGGTGGTGGTCGCTTCAGGTTCTTCAAAGTGCGCTTCAATTTCACCGGATCCATCTTCTCCACCGGAGGTGGATTTTTCTTTGTAAAAAAGTCCTTCACTTGGGCTTGACAGATCTCCGCGTTTTCCTCCTCGGTCATCTCGTATGGTAACTTCTCTAAAGGCTTGAGAGATGGACCGAATTTGTATTCCCTCCCGCCTCTAGCTGTACTGCTAGATGCCGAAGCAGCCGGAGTGGCTGTGGCTGTCTTCCTTCATTGCTTACGAGGTGGAGAAGGAGGCGGAGTGCTACGACGCGCCGGAGCAGCCGGAGCGGCGGTGGCTGTCTTCCGCTGTTGTTGACGAGGTGGAGAAAGAGGCGGGCTGCTCGGACGCGCCGGCGCAGGCGGAGAAGGAGGCGGAGTGCCGCCACGCGCCGGAGCAGCTGGAGAAGGAGGCGGAGTGCCGCCACGCGTCGGAGCAGCCGGAGAAGGAGGCGGAGTGCCCTGATCACTCACCGGAGGAGGAGGAGGAGGAGGAGGCCGAGTGCCCTGGCTCGCCGGAGGCAGAGGCGTCCAGTTCGGAAGCTTGATGTGCTCCTTCCGCCATAGACATGGAGTCTTCAGAGCAAGACCCAGCTGAGTCTCCCCTTCACCGGTAGGGTGGTCAAGCTCGAGCTCCTCAAATCCCTCCGTTATTTCATCGACCATCATAACAGCATAGCCTTCTGGAATCGGAAGGCAGTGAAAAGTTGCGCCGGGTTGAGGAGGTGCAACAGAGCCGACAGCCGCCTTGACTTTGAGGTGCTGCCATTGCGCCATAAGGTGGCAATCTTGAGCCTCCGTGATAGCATCCACGGGTTAGCTGGGAGCCGTGAAGTGAGGCTGCTGAAGGAGCTCGGTGGAAGCCACGCTGCTTCTCCGCTGAGATGGCGGGGTAGCTTCGGCAGGTCGCTGCCTCTGAACTAGTGCTTATTCCATTGGTGGATGCTGATCGGGATCATGTCCCTAACAAGAACCCCGCACTGAGCAGAAAATGCTTCCTTGGTCCGGCTGGGTTCAATCGGTTGGCCATCGCCCTTGATTGCTGTGATCGTGAACCTTTCATCCTGGCGCAACCTTTTCTTCGGGCCTCATCTCGTTACCGAAGTTTGGCTCGATCCGGAGGGCTAGAAAAGAAGAAAGAAGAGAGTTAATATGTGTACATACCAAAACAATTAATGCATCAATTAGCTAGTCAGCACAGGCTTAATTAATATATATACCTCGTCGGACTTTGCAACATCTCCTTCCTCCGTTCGCTCACCGGAGCAGTCATCACGGTCTCCTTCTTCCACCGGCATTCCGTCACCGGAGCCATCATAATCATGTCCTTCCACCTCCATTGTTCGATCACCGGAGCCTGCTTCACCCTCTCCTTCTAGACCATCGGTGTCGTTGAGATACGACAAGACATCACCTCCGCCGAGGATTATGTCCCCCAACAACTGTTCTGCTTCGATGTCTCGGTGCTCCATAGTTTCTGCAAATATTACAACATGGAAATTAATATACAAACATGACAGATGGATATATTAGTGCAAACGTAGACATAGCTAGCTCGACGCTTCTACGGTTTGGGGTGGCCTCGACAACGCTTCTAGGGTTTGGGGTGGCCTAGGCAACGCTTCTAGGGTTTCGGGTGGCCTCGACAACGCTTCTCGGGTTTGGGTCGGACCGCCTCTCTCATGAATGTCCGACGTCCGGACCGACAAGGGATTTAACAAAATGACGCCATTCTGGATGTGCAGAAAATGGTCCATATTTTTCCTGATCTCATCTACCCTTCTATATGTCACGTTGTCTAGTGTCAAAGAATTCAAGAAAACCATGACTTCATCATTAGCCGGAAATGACAGGCGTATAATGGTACGAAGCTCTTCAAAGTTGTTTTGGAACGGAGTTCCCGATAGAATAATTCGCTTTTTGGTACAAAGTTCAGCAAGAGCCTTCCGAATATCGCTATTTGGAAGGCCTTTGCTGAAATTCGTACCAAAAGGCGAATTATTCTATCAGGAACTCCGTTCCAAAACAACTTTGAAGAGCTTCGTAGCATCATACGCCTGTTACTTCCGACTAATGATGAAGCCATGGATTTCTTCAATACTTTGACAGACAACGTGACATATAGAAGAATATATATATATATGAGATCAGAAAAAAATTGGATCAACTTGTGCACATCCATAATGGGGGCATTCTTGATAAATCTATATATGCCAAAATTCAAACTTTGACATATGATCAAACTTTGACATATGATCAAATGTTGCATATGTCAAAATTCAAACTTTGACATATGATCAAACTTTGTTATATGATCAAATGTTGCATATGTCAAAATTCAAACTTTGACATATGATCAAACTTTGATATATGTCCACCGCGATATAAAATAATACATAGACTTGTTCGGGCGACGGGGGGCGGCGACCATGGAGCAGTGGCAGAGCAAGGCCGAGCTCGGGGGAGCACGCGGCGAAGTTATCGGGGAGGGGGTATATCGACCCCCCCCCCTTATGTCGAAGTTATCGGGGAGGGGTTATATCGCTCCCATCCCCCCTCATGTCGAAGTTATCGGGGAGGGGGTATATCGACCCCCCCTCATGTCGAAGTTATCGGGAGGGGGTATATCGACCCCCCCCCCCTCATGTCGAAGTTTTCGGGGAGGGGGTATATCGACCCCCTCTCATGTCGAAGTTATCGGGGAGGGGGTATATCGACCCCCCCCGCATGTCGCAGTTATCGGGGAGGGGGTATATCGACCCCCCCTCATGTCGAAGTTATCGGGGAGGGGGTATATCGACCCCCCCTCATGTCGAAGTTATCGGGGAGGGGGTATATCGACCCCCCTCATGTCGAAGTTATCCGGGAGGGGGTATATCGACAATGACGACATACATACATGGAAAAAAATGTTATCGGGGAGGGGGTATATCGACCCCCCCTCATGTCGAAGTTATTGGGGAGGGGGTATATCGACAATGACATAGCCGATAAAAAATAACTTTTGCATATATAAAAGTTTTTCTTCTTCTTCCTTCTTCCTTCTTCCTAGCTAGATATATAAAACTTTTCTAAAAATGTAACTTTTGCATATATAAAACTCTTTCTTCTTCTTCCTTCTTCCTTCTTCCTAGATATATAAAACTTTTCTAAAAATGAAACTAACCTAAAATGCACTAAATCAGAGAACATACATAGATAATTTTCTAAAAATGTAACTTTTGCATATATGAACATATATACACAGAGAACATATATACATTTTTCTAAAAATGCAAAAAACAAATCATCATATACATGAACAAAAACAGAGAGGAGAAGGCCGGCCGGACCGAACTTGGCGGCGGCGTGGTCGGGGCAGGCCGGGGGCACGGGGCGGCGTCGGGGCAGGCCGGGGGCGCGGGGCGTCGTCGGGCAAGGCCACGGGGCGGTCGGCGTCGAGGCAGGAGCCACGGGGCGACGACGACGAGGCAGGGGGCACGGGGCCGTGCGTCGGGGCAGGGCAAGGGCGGCGCGTCGGGGCAGGGCAGGGGCGCGGGGCGATGGCGACGAGGAGCGGGCGGCGACGGCGAGCACGGGCAGCCTGGCGGCGTCGATGAGCTCGGCGTCGTCGGGGGGCAAATGGTCGATGAAAACTGAAAAATTTCTAAGTCCTGCTTATATACACAGAGCATTGGTCCCGGTTCGTGGCACAAACCGGGACGAATGCCACCCTTTGGTCCAGGTTCGTGCCACCAACCGAGACCAAAGGTCTCTTTTCAGCAGCCCAATGGGCGGGAAACAGAGACCTTTGGTCTCGGTTGGTGGCACGAACCGGGACCAAAGGGGGGGCATTGGTCCCGGTTTGTTCCACCAACCGGGACCAATGCCCCCCTTTCGTCCCGGTTGGAATTTGAATTCTTTGAAATTTGTGTGAATCACTAGTTTGTGATTAACTATACTATAAAAATAGATTTTGGAGTGATTCTTTGAAAAGTTCTTTATGAAAATTCTTTTTGCTTTTAATGTTTTGAACAGAAAATACTTTGATAATTTTAGTTGCATAAATTTTAGTTGATTCCTTTTGCTATTAGAGTTTCATTAAAGTTTTCTAGTTCATTCTTTTTTCTATTAGAGTATGATTAAAGTTTTCTAGTTCATTCTTTTAGTTTATTATTTTTGCTATTAGAGTTTCATAAAAGTTCAGAGGGTTACGGCAAAAACTGGATGCACTTCGTGTACAAAATGAACAATCTCTTTCGAAGTATCAGGGTTTCGGACGAAAACTCATTTGTTACAAAGGGATTTCATTTTTTTGAACTTATTTGGACTCCAGACTTTTTGTGTGTTCAAAATGAACCATTCAAATCCACATCATCAATTTTCAACCCTTTCTGACTTCATCTGTTATTTTTCATGTATTTATAGATTTTTTTTTGAGCTAAATGACCTTGAAATTGAAAAGCACTTCACATGAACTCTGAAGAGGTTGAAAATTGGCATGATATCATCATTTCACCCACATAGCATGTGCTAAAAAGTTGAGAGGGTTACGGCAAAAACTGGATGCACTTCTGTACCAAAATGGACAATCTCTTTCGAAGTATCGGGTTTCGGACAAAAACTCATCTGTTACAAAGGGATTTCATTTTTTAAACTTATTTGAACTCCATACTTTTTGTGTGTTCAAAATGAACCATTCAAAAGCCACATCATCAATTTTCAACCCTTTCTGACTTCATCTATTATTTTTCATGCATTTACTAATTTTTTTTGAGCTAAATGACCCTGATTGAAAAGCACTTCACATGAACTCTGAAGAGGTTGAAAATTGGCATGATATCATCATTTCACCCACATAGCATGTGCTAAAAGTTGAGAGGGTTACGGCAAAAACTGGATGCACTTCTTGTACAAAATGGACAATCTCTTTCGAAGTATCAGGTTTCGGACAAAACTCATCATTACAAAGGGATTTCATTTTTTAAAACTTATTTGAACTCCAGACTTTGTGTGTGTTCAAATGAACCATTCAAAGCCACATCATCAATTTTCACACCTTTCTGACTTCATCTGTTATTTTTCATGCATTTACTATATTTTTTTGAGCTAAATGTCCCTGAAATTGAAAATCACTTCACATGAACTCTGAAGAGGTGAAAATTGCAGATATCATCATCATCTCACCCACATAGCATGTGCTAAAAAGTTGAGAGGGTTACGGCAAAAACTGGATGCACTTCGTGTACAAAATGGACATCTCTTTCGAGTATCAGGGTTTCGACAAAAACTCATCTGTTACAAGGGGATTTCATTTTTTTAAACTTATTTGAACTCGAGACTTTTTGTGTGCTCAATGACCCATTCAAAGCCCATATCATCAATTTTCAACCCTTTCTGACTTCATCTGTTATTTTTAATGTATTTACTGATTTTTTTGAGCTAAATGACCATGAAATTGAAAAGCACTTCACATGAACTCTGAAGAGGTTGAAAATTGGCATGATATCATCATTTCACCCACATAGCATGTGCTAAAAAGTTGAGAGGGTTACGACAAAAACTGGATGCACTTTGTGTACAAAATGGACAATCTCTTTCGAAGTATCAGGGTTTCGGACAAAAACTCATGTGTTACAAAGAGATTTCATTTTTTTGAACTTATTTGATCTCCAGACTTTTTGTGTGCTCAAAATGAACCATTCAAAGCCATATCATCAATTTTCAACCCTTTCTGACTTCATCTGTCTTCACTTTTTCTTCGCTTGTGTCCTTTGCTTATTGCGCCGTAACCATGGATATTCTTCATCGCTTAACAGGGTGCTTGGGTCAGCCTTGACTTTGAAGGGAGGAATTTCATGAAACTTTTCATAATCTTCAGACATGTCTGTCTTACCCTCCACTCCCACGATGTCTCTTTTCCCTGAAAGAACTATGTGGCGCTTTGGCTCATCGTATGATTTATTCGCTTCCTTATCTTTTCTTTTTCTCGGTTTGGTAGACATGTCCTTTCCATAGAAAACCTGCGCCACATCATTGGCTAGGACGAATGGTTCATCTGTGTACCCAAGATTGTTTAGATCCACTGTTGTCATTCCGTAATGTGGCTCTACCTGTACCCCGCCTCCTGACAGATTGAACCATTTGCACTTAAACAAAGGGACCCTAAAATCATGTCCGTAGTCAAGTTCCCATATGTCCACTATGTAACCATAATATGTGTCCTTTCCCCTCTTGGTTGCTGCATCAAAGCAGACACCGCTGTTTTGGTTGGTGCTCTTTTGATCTTGGGCGATCGTGTAAAATGTATTCCCATTTATCTTGTATCCTTTGTAAGTTAATACAGTCGAAGATGGTCCCCTGGACAACGAGTACAGCTCATCAGAAACAGTGTTGTCACCTCTGAGACGTGTTTCCAACCAACTGCCGAAAGTCCTGATGTGTTCACATGTAATCCAGTCGTCACACTGCTCCGGGTGTTTGGAGCGCAGAATGTTCTTGTGTTCATCGACATACGGGGTCACCAAGGTAGAATTCTGTAGAACTGTGTAGTGTGCTTGAGACCAAGAATGCCCGTCCCTGCATATTACTGAGTCCCCTCCTAGCGTGCCTTTTCCAGTCAGTCTCCCCTCAAACCGCGATTGAGGGAGACCAATCTTCTTAAGGTCAGGAATGAAGTCAACACAAAACCCAATGACATCCTCTGTTTGATGGCCCATGGAGATGCTTCCTTCTGGCCTAGCGCGATTACGGACATATTTCTTTAGGACTCCCATGAACTTCTCAAAGGGGAACATATTGTGTAGAAATACGGGGCCCAGAACGACAATCTCATCGACTAGATGAACTAGGACGTGCGTCATGATATTGAAGAAGGATGGTGGGAACACCAGCTCGAAACTTACAAGACATTGCGCCACATCACTCCTTAGCCTTGGTATGATTTCTAGATCGATCACCTTCTGAGAGATTGCATTGAGGAATGCACATAGCTTCACAATGGCTAATCGAACGTTTTCCGGTAGAAGCCCCCTCAATGCAACCGGAAGCAGTTGCGTCATAATCACGTGGCAGTCATGAGACTTTAGGTTCTGGATCTTTTTCTCTGGGATATTTATTATTCCTTTTATATTCGACGAGAAGCCAGACGGGACCTTCATACTGAGCAGGCATTCAAAGAAGATTTCCTTCTCTTCTTTGGTAAGAGCGTAGCTGGCAGGACCTTCATACTGCTTTGGAGGCATGCCGTCTTTTTCGTGCCAACATTGCAGGTCCTCCCGTGCCTCCGGTGTATCTTTTGTCTTTCCATACACGCCCAAGAAGCCTAGCAGGTTCACGCAAAGGTTCTTTGTCACGTGCATCACGTCGATTGAAGAGCGGACCTCTAGGTCTTTCCAGTAGGGAAGGTCCCAAAATATAGATTTCTTCTTCCACATGGGAGCGCGTCCCTCAGCGTCATTCGGAACAGATAGTCCGTCGGGACCCTTTCCAAAGATTACCTGTAAATCATTGACCATAGCTAGTACGTGATCACCGGTACGCATGGCGGGCTTCTTCCGGTGATCTGCCTCGCCTTTGAAATGCTTGCCTTTCTTTCGACATTGATGGTTGGTCGGAAGAAATCGACGATGCCCCAGGTACACATTCTTCCTGCATTTGTCCAGGTATATACTTTCGGTGTCAGCTAAACAGTGCGTGCATGCGTGGTATCCCTTGTTTGTCTGTCCTGAAAGGTTACTGAGAGCAGGCCAATCATTGATGGTTACAAACAGCAACGCATGCAGGTCAAATTCCTCCTGTCTGTGCTCATCCCACACACGTACACCGTTTCCATTCCATAGCTGTAAAAGTTCTTCAACTAATGGCCTTAGGTACACATCAATGTCGTTGCCGGGTTGCTTAGGGCCTTGGATGAGTACTGGCATCATAATGAACTTCCGCTTCATGCACAGCCAAGGAGGAAGGTTATAGATACATAGAGTCACGGGCCAGGTGCTGTGATTGCTGCTCTGCTCCCCGAAAGGATTAATGCCATCCGCGCTTAAACCAAACCATACGTTCCTTGCGTCACCTGCAAACTCCTCCCGGTACTTTCTCTCGATTTTTCTCCACTGCGACCCGTCAGCGGGTGCTCTCAACTTCCCGTCTTTCTTACGGTCCTCTCTGTGCCATCGCATCAACTTGGCATGCTCTTTGTTTCTGAACAGACGTTTCAACCGTGGTATTATAGGAGCATACCACATCACCTTCGCAGGAACCCTCTTCCTGGGGGGCTCGCCGTCAACATCACCAGGGTCATCTCGTCTGATCTTATACCGCAATGCACCGCATACCGGGCATGCGTTCAAATCCTCATACGCACCGCGGTACAGGATGCAGTCATTAGGGCATGCATGTATCTTCTGCACCTCCAATCCTAGAGGGCATATGACCTTCTTTGCTGCGTATGTTCTGTCGGGTAATTCCTTATCCTTTGGAAGCTTCTTCTTCAATATTTTCAGTAGCTTCTCAAATCCTTTGTCAGGCACAGCATTCTCTGCCCTCCACTGCAGCAATTCCAGTACGGTACCGAGCTTTGTGTTGCCATCTTCGCAATTGGGGTACAACCCTTTTTGGTGATCCTCTAACATGCGATTGAATTTCAGCTTCTCCTTTTCACTTTCGCACTGTCTCCTTGCATCAACAATGACCCGGCGGAGATCATCATCGGGCACATCGTCTGGTTCCTCTTGATCTTCAGCTTCCCCCGTTGCATCATCACCGTATTCAGGGGGCACATAGTTGTCATCGTCCTCTTTTTCTTCGCTGTCTTCCATCATAACCCCTATTTCTCCGTGCCTGGTCCAAACATTATAGTGTGGCATGAAACCCTTCTCAAGCAGGTGGGTGTGAAGGATTTTCCGGTCAGAGTAAGACTTCGTATTCCCACATATAGGGCGTGGACAACACATAAAACCATTCTGCTTGTTTGCCTCAGCCACTTCGAGAAAATTATGCACGCCCTTAATGTACTCGGAGGTGCGTCTGTCACCATACATCCATTGCCGGTTCATCTGCGTGCATTATATATAATTAAGTGTGTAAAAAACCGGCGACGAGAATTTTTTTCTTTTAGAAAGAAGATAAGAACAAGCGGCTCACCACGGTTATGCCGGCGACGAGATCGGCGCGGGCAATCGACGGCGGTGAAGACGGGGACGGGACGTGACGGACCGCTAAACCTAGACAAATCTTGAGGAAAATGGAGCTTGAAGGTCGATCTTCGAGAGGAGAAAGCTTAACTAGTGTGGCTCGGGCATTTCATCAAACACCTCATGTGCATAGGAGGTGAGCTAGAGCACCACAAAGCTCTCCCCTCGCCGGCCAGAAAAAACAGAGCAGTGTGGAGTGCTCTGCTCGCCGGCGATGGGGTATATATAGCCTCCTCATTGGTCCCGGTTCGTGCGTGGAACCGGGACTAAAGGCCCCCCTTCTGTCCCGGTTCAAGCCACGAACCGGGACCAATGGATGTGGGCCAGGAGCGAGGCCCATTGGTCCCGGTTAGTGCCAGGAACCGGGACAAATGGGTCCAGACGAATCGGGACCAATGCCCACGAGGCCCCGGCCGGCCCCCTGGGCGCATGAACCGGGACGTATGCCCCCCATGGGTCCCAGTTTGTGACTGAACCGGGACTAATGGGCTGGGCTGGCCCGAACCAAAGCCCTGTTTTCTACTAGTGACGTGCCACTGTTAGCATCCAACTCGGTCTAGACCACACCTGCACACGTTTTGGACGTTTATGCGCACATGGGCCAGCATTCAGCGGAAAATCCACTCCATTCCAAAAGCCCAAACTGAAAGGAGGAAGGAATCTCTCCCTTATAAGCTGGTCATGGCCTCCTCCCGCAAACGAGGTGGGACTAAACCGAGCCAGCCTCACCAACCTATAGAAGCCCTAACAGCCACACCGTGCAAGACGACCCGCCACCGTCCGTCGCGAGCGACTGCTGCAACAGCACGCCTAGTGCATTACATGCATGAATCTTGGGACGCCAAGCGGCAATTGGATGAAGACGAGAGTTTGTGAAGGCCGCTATCAGATCAGACGAGGCAACGATGTACGGCAAAGAATGACACGAACGACCGATGCGTGGACGGCCTCCGTTACAGGCCGCCGCGTGTCGCGCAAGGCTGTCTAGTCGAAGAAGAGGCCGGTGTAGTCGTGCCGGTGAGGGTGTAGAGACGCGCGGGTCGACGACGGTGGCTGGCGGCGCAAATCAATCTTAGATCGAAAAACCAATAGGAAATGCCGATCAATGCGAACGGCGAGAGAGAGAAAAATCCGAATCAAGGGATTGGGAAAAAAGACTTTAGGGCAGCTAGTCAACATGACCGGCGACCGAACTCTAGGTATGGGCGGCGCGGTGTGGAAGCAGAGGTGGCTAGGGTTTAGGATCGAGATAAACTCTGATACCATATTAAAGGGATAGAGGGAGAGGATTAGCGTAATGCGGTGGTTGTATTATTGAGCGTCAAGGGTGAGTATATATTAGGTACAAGACTCGAAGGGCAAGACGCCTCCTAGACATAAGATGAAAATAATTTTATCTAATCCCGGACAATCTCTACTATCAAATATATCTCCAACATGACCAGTGGTTGTTAGACTAACATTAAAATAAATAACTTTTTACTGGACTGGGCCGCTTTTCGGATGACTGTGGGTATTTCGGGCACATTTATCTTTTGGCCATTTTCTGTCGTTTCCGGTGCACTTTTAGTTAATAAACATTATGTTTTTGCATTGTTTTTAGCTAGAAAATATCTGAGATAATGATGAATTAAAACATGTTATTATTCTGAGTAATTTTGAATCAACGAGATCTTTTATTTGAAATTTATGACATGTTTGAATGATGAATTTTTAGACATAAAAAATAATGATATTTTTTTTTGTTGATGTTTAAATTGAGAATTAAATGACTCTAATTTTAATTCGGACCAACGTTGTTTTATTATTATGAGTCATCCCTTATGATATTTTAATTCCATGTTTTTTCTGCCCAATGGTGTTTTGACATGGAGTTGAAATTAAATACTTTGCATGTTTGTTTATTTACCAACGTAAATTTATAATCATGCAAGTTTACTTATGAATTTTTATGATAATTTCAGCTTCCGCTCCATTCTGGTCTGACACGATCGAACCACTTACGGGGAGTAACTTCCCGCGTTGGAAGTCCCAAGTCAAATTATGTTTGGGTTGTAATGAGTTTGATTATGCCTTGAGGGAAGAAAAACCTGTAGCACCCGTACGTGGTAGGTGCTACAGGGTACGTAGAACTCAAGGACTATGATGGTAAGATGAAAAAATAGAACAAGTCCAACCATATTGCGCTTCTCATCATCAAAGCGACAATATCACCGGACATTTCTGAGGCACTCCCTAAGAAATAAACTGCTAAAGAATTCCTCAATGAAATGGAGGAGCAATTTAAAGGCTCCGACAAAGTGTATGTCCATGAACTTTTTACTAAGCTTTTTCAGAAATACACTATTGACGGAAATGTTAGGCAGCACATACTAAGGCTGGTGAATGCTTTCACCAAGCTTAAAGCTTTGGAGTGTTCTTTAAGTGAAGCTTTTCTTGTAATAACGATTCTTGAGTCTCTTCCAGAAGAATTTGAACAATTTAAGGTCAATTATAACTCTCTAAATGAAAAATGGCCACTCGGTGAGATGACCGCAAGGATCATCCAGGAGGAAGAGAGGATCATGAGACAGAAGAAAGACCATATTTTTCATGTTGGCTCTAACAAGAGAAAGCATGAGGGGCAAGGTTTCCCTAAGCCTCAGAAAAAAGCAATTCAAGAAAGAAGGCCCTAAGCCATTCAACCCCAAGCCATTCAAGGGTAAAGAAGCCGGCAGCTCTTCTTCTGCTCCTAGCAGCTCCACTACTGGAGAAAATGCTTGCAACTTCTGCATGCAAGAGGGACACTACCAAAGGGATTGCCCAGGCTGTCTAAAATGGATGACCAAAAGAGGTACTGATGAAATAACCTTTGTAGATGAATCTCTTTATGTCGATTTTTCTATAAATCCATGGTGTATTGATTCAGGTGCAACAACTCACGTTGCTAACTCTATGCAAGGATTCGATACGATCCAAACTATAAGAGGAGGAACAAGAAAGCTTAAGGTTGCGAACGGAGTTGAAGCCGATGTTGAAGCTGTGGGATCTCTCACGTTGGAGCTACACACCGGCCACACTCTTAGATTGAATAATGTTATTTATGTGCCTACCTTAAGTAGGAACTTGATTTTAGTTTCTCGTTTAGATGATGATATGTATGAGTGCCATTTTGGCAAGGAACAATTTGCTTTGAACAAATGTAATAAGAATGTAGCCATCGGTGTTAGACGAGGCCAACTATACATGTTATCTCTCAATAATGATTCAGTTATGCATGTGAGTGATGAAATTAATGTTGAGAAGAAATGGAAAGGAGTTAGTAATTCTTCAAAATTGTGGCATTGTCGTTTGGGCCACATTTCGAGGGGGAGAATGGAACGCTTAGTTAAAAATGAAATACTCCTCCCATTAGACTTCTCAGATGTGGACAAATGTGTCGGCTGCATTAAAGGAAAATTCACAAAAACAATTAAGAAAGGAGCAGTAAGAGCCACAGGGGTTTTAGAATTAATTTACACCGACATATGTTGACCCCTTAATGTTAAGTCTGTAGATGGTTTTGATTCATTCATTACATTCACAGACGACTTTTCCCGCTATGGGTATATTTATCCCATACGTGACCGATCGGAAGCTTTGGAGAAATTCAGAGTCTATAAAGTTGAGGTTAAAAATCAACTGAACGCAAAAATCAAAGTTGTACGGTCTGATCGCGGGGGAGAGTATTATGGTAGGCATGCTCCTTACGGGCAGATTCCTGGACCTTTTGCCAAGTTCTTATCTGAAAATGGAATCATTGCTCAGTACTCAATGCCTGGTGAACCACAAGAAAATGGTGTGGCCGAGCGCCGCAACCGCACCCTTATGGATATGGTGCGAAGCATGCTTAGTCACTCGAGTTTACAAGTAAGCCTTTGGATAGAGGCATTAAAGACAGCCGCACACATACTAAATATTGCTCCAACTAAGTCAGCACCGAACACACCTTACGAGATGTGGGCGGGAAAGAAACCGAGCTTGAATTACTTATGGGTGTGGGGTTGCCCTGCTGAAGCTAAAGTTTTCAATGCACAACTTTAGAAATTGGATCCAAAAACAGTTAGTTGTTTCTTTGTTGGATACCCTCATAGGGGGAAGGGATATCATTTTTTATTGTCCAAGTCATACCACCAAGTTTGTGGAGACTAGACAAGCGGTATTTTTTGAGGATAATAAGGTCACAGATTTAAGGGAGATCGATCTTGAGGAGAAGCGGGTTTGTGCGCCATCCCCGATTATCCAAGAGATTGTTTTTCCAATACGAAGAAGTGTGACATATGATAATCCTGAATCTCACGGTTCAGTTTCTCAGTCGAATGGTGATCCGGAGACTAATAATGAAAATCCAGACACAAATGAGGATCCCCAGGAAAATAATGATCCTCAAAATGATGATGTACCACCACCACCTCCTCCTGTGGGAAGACCACGGCGTGAGATGAAGAAAGCCATATCAAATGATTATGTCACTTTCATGATTGAGGATATGAATGATATGGGAAAGGTGGAGGATCCAGCCTCTTATAAGGAAGCCATTAAAAATGAAAATTCATCCAAGTGGTTGGTTGCCATCGAAGACGAGTTAAAATCTATGGGCTCAAACGACGTTTGGGACTTAGTACAAGATCCCGATGGAGCTAAGAAAGTAGGCTGCAAGTGGGTCTAAAAAACCAAGTACGATTCCAAAGGGAATGTCGAACGGTTCAAGGCAAGGCTAGTGGGAAAAGGGTATACACACAGAGAAGGATTTGACTATAAGCAAACCTTCTCTCCTGTGTCAACCAAGGATTCTTTCAGAATCATAATGGCATTAGTAGCTCATTACGACCTAGAACTACACCAAATGAATGTTAAAACGGCATTTCTAAATGGTGACCTGAAAGAAAACGTTTACATGGCTCAGCCGGAATGTTTTGTCGTGGAAAGGAAGGAACATTTAGCATGTCGTCTAAAGAAATCAATTTATGGCTTGAAGCAAGCTTCAAGAGGGTGTTACCTCAAGTTTGATAAAATTATCAAAACTTTTGGTTTCACCGAAAATGTTGTGGACAACTACATATATGTTAAGTTTAAATGCAGTAGGTTCACAATTTTAGTCCTATATGTTGATGACATATTGTTGGCCTGTAGCGATAAGGATACGCTGCATGACACCAAGAATTTTATGTCATCCAGTTTTGATATGAAAGATCTTGGTAAAGCCTCATATGTCCTCGGCATCGAGATTCATCGAGATAGGTCCAGAGGAATGTTAGGACTATCTCAAAAAGCATACTTTGAGAGAGTACTGAAGAAATTCAACATGCATAAGTGCTCACCCTCACCTGCTCCTATAGTTAAGGGAAATAAGTTTGGGACATTTCAATGTCCGAGGAACCAGTATGAAACTGATCAGATGAAGTCGGTTCCTTATGCTTCAGCTGTCGGAAGCATCATGTATGCTCAAGTGTGTACATGCCCAGATTTATGTTTTGTAACCGGAATACTTGGCAGATACCAATCAAATCCAGGACCAGACCACTGGAAGGCCACAAAGAAAGTCTTGCGTTATATGCAAGGAACTAAGGATTTCATGCTTACATATAAAAGAACTGATAACATAGAAATTATTGGTTATTCAGACTCTGATTTTGCTGGGTGTGTGGATAGTAAGAGAACCACGTCAAGTTGTATATTCACACTCGCGGGGGGAGCTATATCGTGGAAAAGCTCCAAACAAATGTTAACTGCTGGATCTACGATGCAAGCAGAATTTGTAGCATGTTTTCAGGCCAACGGGTAGGCTGTATGGCTAAAGAATTTTATTCCCGGACTTAAAGTGGTTGACAGCATATGTAGACCAATTTTATTATACTGCGATAATGAACCCGCAGTTTTCTATACGAGTAACAACAGGTCAAGTGATGCTGCCAAACACATTTGACATCAAGTATCGTGTTGTGAAAGATAGAATCCAGGATCAAACAGTTGATGTTAAACATATAAGAACGAAGCATATGCTTGCGGATCCGCTAACTAAAGGCTTACCACCCAGTATTTTTCTTGAGCATGTTGCCGGCATGGGATTACTGGAAGCCTTATGATTATGGAATAAGAGGACCATTAAAATAAACCACTCCCCAATTAGTAAAATGTTTTCCATTTTGAAATAGGCGGGTGTGCTATAAGTGCTGGGGTTCTATGGCGTTTCGAGCCGTTGTAACACCTCACTTTGGTACATTATTCCTATGTAGAATGGGCGAATGAAGTTAAGCCTAACGATCAAGGGGGAGAATGTTGGTTTGATCTGACGGCTAAAATAGACCGGTTAGATCTAATAGTCTAACAGAAAAAAGGGAAAGAATAACGTTGATGAAAAGGTCCCACGCACCAACGTACGTGGGCTTTTTATCCCAACTGAGGCGCCCTTATCGGGGGCACCCAGAGCAACTGATGGTTTAGGTCCCCTGTCGCCAGCGCTAGATAAAAGGGGGGTACGGGAGAGGGTTGGCTGCCTGCGCGATCATAATTTTTGTACGGTTTCACTCCCCTCCCGATATTCTCTCACCCCATCCGATCAGGGGGAGCGCTGCAGCGACGGGAAGACCTACTCCAGCCGCCGCTGCCGTCCCCGGACAGTGCCGGTGGCGTCCTGAGGGCATCAGGACATTGAGGAGGCCATCTACCTCAACTACATCACCCCTAGGTATTCACACTGAAGAAAATCCGTGATCTCAAAACAAGGCCACTGCCAGACACAACTAATTAATGCCAGACCTTGGGTTTACACTCTGAAAGCTAAGACTTTGTACTCCTCCTGTGCTCCCATCCCCACTTGCCGATGCCGCTGGTACGAGTCACGAATCGCCAAGCAAACTCCTCATCGCCTCGAAGACTCAACCCGCCATTACTAGGCCTCAGACCTCAGCCACAATGACCTTCTCCGCCACTGCCTTCGCCATGGAAGTCGAAATACTGACATGTCCCATAATTGTCAGGAGGCAACGAAGCTTCGCGTCACGACCTCCTGAAGCCACACTGGCTGAAATAGGGGCGCACACGACCGAATCCGATCCAATTCAGCAATCTACATGCGCTACGCACCCAATGGAGATCTACGGGGGAGCCTTCCAGAACTCGTCAATGGCTAGATCAATGAGGGCCGATATGAAGCAGAACGCCCCCCTGACTCTAGAAGAACAGAAGGACCGCCGCTGGAGGGGAACATATCTGGGCAGGGAGCCCCAGATCCGCCGCCACCAGCCACCATACTTGGCCCCCCACGCTGCCCTCACAGTCCGTGGTGGCATAGCCGCCCCTACGCTGGGCACTTAGGTGCATCGCCGCACCTTGGCCAGAGGCCCCGACGCGAGGGGAGGAGGAGAGCCCGCCGTCCGCCGTCTGCCAGGCCAGCTTTACTCGTCGGCCTCCTCCACCGCAAGCGATGCGATTATTCGATGTGATGATTCCGCCTCTGAAGTAGAAATCGGTACAAATCATACCCATGGGTAGTCAAGGCAAGAACCATGCACCGGCGTCCATTCGTCCTATGGTGCGAGTTGGATGGCTGTCAGCTTGCGATACCTAAAGCAACAAGCCGCCAAGCAATGCGCCATCTCCTACTGCTACAAACCCATGGTACACCAAATGCAGTTGCACCGGTGGTGATACACATGTGCATGTGGCGACGTGCTACATGTGATTAGGTATATTTGTTGTTCTGTGCATCAATGTATTCAAATTCAAATTACCCTTAATTTAGCCAAAGAAAATGACATCCCATAGGAAAGAGTTTGTGAATTTTTTACAGGGGAAGCTCTTTTAGTTTTGTAACACCACACTACAGAAAAACAAATGAAGCCGAGTATGGAACATATACTCGGCGAAAAGCATTTTAACCTCGGCAACGTGTAAGCGGAGTGTTACACACGGCTTAATTTGTTTCGGCTTAGGGGCTGTAGGCCGAGCATTGGTTATCGGCGACTCAGCTTGTATATAAGCATAGTATAAAGTAGTAGCACCCAACGAGAAAAAGTGAGATCACAGCCGGCGGCAGCTAACAGTGGTGCCACATGGCCCACTTGTAAGCCAAGTGCCCGTCTAGGCCGTATGCCCGGAAGGCCACACGGTTTACAGGTAAGCCGTGTGACGGTTTACAGGTAAGCCGTGTGATGGGTTTAAGGTGTGTGCTGATCCGCTGCCCACGTTCTGCAATGTGGCCCATTTAAACCTTGTATGTTAACTGGCAAGGACTTTTTGCTGGGCTGTCTGGCTTATAGCATGTAAGCCGAGTGCTATTAGCTGGGCGGCCCGACTTACATCATGTAAGCCGAGTACTGCTCGTTGGGTGACCCGGTTTACATGTGTTAAGCCGTGTTTTACTCTCAGCGTATGTGTCAAACTGTTTTGTTTGCCTTGTTGAACCAACCGTGCATTTCAAACAACATATATATACATAGCTGCGCCAAGTTCACCATGCATAGATATCCAACAAATTGCCAAGTGCACCATGCATACATATCCAACAAGAACAACCACGTACATACATATAGCATCAACCTTATGGAAGCTAGTTAGATGCAAATTTTAAAAATACTACTGCAAGAATGCCTAGTAGTGGGGGGCGGAAAAAGTCCATCAGTGGCGGGTGAGGCTCTTAGGGGCTCCCACCACTGACCATCGCCACTGCTAACATGGCATCAGTGGCTGGATCCTCCCCACCACTGGCAAAGACCTATAAGTGGCGGGCTTTACCAAGCGGTCATCACTAGTAATCCACAAACGGCACTAACAGAGAACATTACCAATGGCGGCGTCAATATTCACCCACCACTAGCAGAGAAACATACTTGTGGCGGTCCATATTTCCCGCCCTGCCCCAGCTTGAGAAGCTGGCACAAACGCAAGCGTGCAAGCAACATCTAATATCGCAACGCCTCCACACACACTGGATCCAACACCCAGCGCCGCCTCCGTTCGGCCTTCCGCCCTGCATCCTCCATGTGCTGCTCCACCTGCACGATGCCGACGCTCCCATGGTCGAGTAGGTTGCACATGACCTTGGTGCCTCCATCGGAGCATCATCGCCCGCACAGACTGACGCCCACCATTGCGCTCGCATGGACCGGAGCACCATCGCATCTGCATGGACAGAGGCAAGTAGCTAGGATTAGCAGATCGAACATGGGAAGGGGATAATCGGTGATTTGGTCCGGTTGGGAAGAGACAAGAGAGCGAGGCGGCACTGGAGTGTGCTTGGTGCCTGCATAGATGGCCGGAGCTGGCCGGAATCGACCGGTGAAGACGAGGCGATAAGGGGATCCGAGCTTCGAGTAGGAGATAGAAATTGAGGGAGAGAAGTGGATGTGGTCGGTGACCTGTGTGGCTCCTCTTCTTTCCACCATTCAGAAGAAGCATGGATGGTGTGGACGCGCGGATGGGAACCGTGTCATCAATCCGTGGGAGGGTTGTTTCAACCAATCAGAAGGAAGCATTTCGTCCACACAGGATCTCGGAAGTACATGTAGCGGGATCTAGATTGAGCCCACCACTTGTAACTAGATTAATAGTGGCCGGCGAGCCACTGCACCCGCCACTGCTATCCTTTAGCAGTAGTTCTAATTTATATATTACACTCTAACAATGTTGTCCCCTTTAACCGCCCACATATACTCAATCAGATCTTTCTTCAGTTGCTCATGACTTCATCAATGCGAAATTTTTGATGCATTTGAACAAACTCATCAAATGTGGCCGGATTTTGGTCTGTCTGTTTGATAGGATCACCCATGTTCTCAAATTCAAGACCCTACGACAGCATCCTCACCCTCATCTCGCACAATCATGTTGTGCATTATCACACAACTTCATCACCTCCCACAAGGTCTCCGGACACTATTATTTAGCAGGTCCACGAACAACTGCAAAATGAGCCCGTAGAACTTCAAATTCTTTCTCAACACCCTTTCTAGCCGCTTCTTGTGTTTTGGGCAGAGTGAGACTTTTTCTGCCCAATTGGGTCAGAGACGGTCTTGACAAAGTTGAACCACAAAGGATAGATACCATCAACCAAATAATAGCCCATGTTGTATTCATGCCTATTGACAGTATAGTTGCAAGGAGGGTCTTGTCCTTCGGTTAGCGTGGCAAACGATGGTGATCACTGCAACACATTAATGTCATTGTGATACCCGGGCATGCCAAAGAAAGCGTGCCATGTCCAAAGATCATGTGATGAAACTGCTTCAAGAATGATGGTGAGCTCCTTAACATGACCCTGATTGCCCTTGTAGAGCTTTTGGGTAGTTCTTCCATCTTCAATGCATGCAGTCAAGAGATCCGAGCAAACATGGCCACCCTCTTGCTTCAGACATTGCCAAGATCATGTCGGTGTCTGCGATGGTTTGTTTTGTCAGGTATGGGCACTACTAGGGAAAAGCTTATACACAGAGGATTATCAGTAGCGCTGGTTAAAACAACGCGCTACTACTACTTACCCGTAGCGTGAGGTCACACAAGGCGCTACTGCTATGTAGATAGCAGTAGCGCGGCTCCAGGAAAACGCGCTACTACTATAATTCCCACACTGTTACCGACAGGCAAGGTATAGTAGTAGCGAGCTTGAGGAACAAGCGCTACTGCTAAGTGTATAGCAGTAGCGCGTTTTCAGGCGCGCTACTGCTAAGTTTGCACCGTGCCACATGGCGGGCCCCACATAGCAGTAGCGCGTGTTGCGGGAGCGCACTACTGCTACGTTTTTTAGCCCACGCTGCTGCTAAAAGTAAACCAAATAAATGAAAATAAAATAAACCAAATAGAAAAAGGAAATAAAATAAAAAAACAAATAGAAAAGTAAATGAAAATGAAAAGAAATAGCAAATGTAAAGAAAAATAAAAGAAAAAGAAAAATAAAGGAGAAAGGCATAGCAGTAGCGCTTGTTTCCAGCAAGCGCTATAGCTAATGTAGCAGTAGCGCTGTCTGAGGACCCGCGCTATAGCTAAGTTAGCTATACTGCCGGTTTGGTACCCGTTCTACTTCTAAGTTTGACTTAGCCCTGCGCGGGCGTCCCTCCTTCCCTCAATTCCACATTATCTTCTCGTCCGCTGCTGCAGCCGTCTCCTGCATCCCTCCCCGCCGCTGCCTCCCTCGCTGTATCCTGCCGCCGTCCACGCCCCCGGAGCCACCAGAGCCGCGCGCGCCCTCGATGCCACCGGAGCCGCCCTCGACACCACCGGTGCCGCGTGCCCTCAATGCTACCGGAGCCATCCTCGCCGCCACCGGAGCCACCCTCGCCGCCACTGCCTCCCTCGCGGTGACTGCCTCCCTCGTGGTCACTGCCTCTCTCGTGGTCACCGGAGCCGCCCTCGCTGCCACCCCGTGTATCCTCTGTAAGCCCCCACCCCTCCTCTCTCTCTCCCATGGACTAGGGATTTGACAGAGAACTAGCTAGCTAGGTTAACTTGTTTAATTAGGTTAATTAGCTAGGTTAACTAGCTAGGTTAATTAGGTTCATTAGGTTAACTAGCTTGGCTAGGTTAGAGCAAAACTTTAGTTTAGATCAAAACTTTAGTTAGGGCAGTAGGGTTTAACTAAGGGCAGTAGGGTTTAGAGCAAAAATTTAGTTAGGGCAGTAGGGTTTAATTAGGTTATTTTTTTCATAGATGTTTTTTTAAAAGAACAAAATGAAGAAAATGTTGCAGCAGTGCCGCAAGCAGTATATAGTGGTACTACTAGATGTTAATTAGGTTAGGGCAGTAGTGGTACTAGTAGATGTTAATTACATGTTTTTTAGTTAGGGCAGTAGGGTTTTAGTAGGTTAATTAGGTTAGTTGTGCTGCTAGTAGTAGTGGTACAGTAGGTTAATTAGGTGAAGTTAAATGAATGACCTAAATGAATGAAATTAGTAGTTAACTGAATTTTTTTTATTTCATCATTATAGAGCACTAAAGTTAACTGAATATTGTTCTATTAGTAGTTAACTGAATTTTCTTCTACACTTAGTTTTTGAATTAGCTTGTGAAATTTGGACATTTATAATTGGACATCTGATTGCTCGTGTATATTTGGACATGTGTTGCGGTGTCGAAGATGGATATTTGAACATTGTTTGCAGGGAATGATTCCGAGGGGCCAATGTTTTGTCGGAATGTTGATTCATTTCCGTTCCGGCAAATTTCAAACGCTCGATATGTCCACTTTTTAGCAAAGGTCATGCCGAAATTTTTCGTGAATTTCGGCATGACTTGTGCTAGAAACTAGGACATATCAAGTGCCCGGGATTTGCCGCAACGGGAATGAATCAACATTCCGGCAAAAAATAATCCTTTTTTATGTCATTATTCATTTTATTAGGTCTAGAATTAATTGACTAGACTTAATCGTAGGAAACATGGCTAGCAACATTGAAGGAGAGGGTTCTGATAGTTGCAACGTCTACGAGGCGGCAGACAACTATTTGAACTATCTGGAGGAGCAATGGTTGTTGCAGTACCGCCATGTCACATCCGAGACTGAGACCGACACCGGCACCGACAACGAGACCGGCGCCGAGACCGACACTGGCACCAGGACCGACGCTGATGCTGGTGAATTAGCCAGTATAGGACCGAAACCGAAGAGGATACGGCGCCCAAACCAGCTCGGCACTACTAGATTGGTGGTCACGATGGTGGACCCCGGCAATTTCGAGCCAACACAGCAGGTGGAAGTGCGCATGTGCTTGCTACTTCGTCAGCTTGCGTTGATTTTTCCCTTGAAGAGGAAAGGGTGACGCAGCAAAGTAGAATAAGTATTTCCCTTAGTTAAGAACCAAGGTATCAATCCAGTAGACGGCGCCACGTGGAAGCACTACTACCGCTGCTTCCAATCCCTTCAAATAATAAAAGAACAAACTAAAGTGAGATCCCTTCCGGCACTACTACCGGGCCTTGAACCTATGGACCCCGGGTTGTCAATCCCTTCATGGTCACGAACAAGAGTGAGATCTAATAGAGATAGGTATAAAATATAAATAAAAGAGCAAACTAAAGTAAATATAAATAAATTGCAGCAAGGTATTTTTGTGTTTTTTGGTTTTTAGATCTGAAAATATATGATGGAAAATAGACCCGGGGGCCATAGGTTTCACTAGAGGCTTCTCTCTTGAAGATAGCATATGGTGGATAAACAAATTACCGTTGAGCAATTGATAGAAAAGCGCAAAGTTATGACGATATCTAAGGCAATGAGCAGGAATATAGGCATCACATCCGTGACAAGTAGACTGAAACGATTCTGCATCTCCTACTATTACTCCACACATCGACCGCTATCCAGCATACATCTAGAGTATTAAGTTCATAAGAACGGAGTAACGCCTTAAGTAAGATGACATGATGTAGAGGGATAAACTCAAGCAATATGATATAAACCCCATGTTTTTATCCTTGATGGCAACAATACAATACGTGCCTCGCTACCCCTTCTGTCACTGGGTGAGGACACCACAAGATTGAACCCAAAACTAAGCACCTCTCCTATTGCAAGAAAAACCAATCTAGTTGGCCAAACCAAACTGATAGTTCGAATTGAAATACAAAGATATCTTAATCATGCATACAAGAGTTCAGAGAAGACTCAAATAATATTCATAGATAATATGATCATAAATCCACAATTCATCGGATCTCAACAAATGCACCGCAAAAGAGTATTGCATCAAATAGATCTCCAAGAACATCGAGGAGAACATTGTATTGAAGATCAAAGAGATAGAAGAAGCCATCTAGCTACTAGCTATGGACCCGTAGGTCTGTGGTAAACTACTCACGCTTCATCGAAAGGGCAGCAAGGTTGATCTAGAGGCCCTCCGTGATCGAATCCCACTCCGGCAGAGTGCCGAAAAAGGCCCCAAGATGGGATCTCACGAGAACAGAGGCTTGCGTCGGTGGAAAAGTATTTTGGTGGACGCTTTTGAAGTTTGGGGAATATTTGAGAATATATAGAGGTGAAATTAGGGTTGGAGGACTCCCGAGGGGCCCACAAGCCCTCAGGGCGCCCCCCCCCAGGCGCGCCCTAGAGGCTTGTGGCCTCCGCAGGACTCTTCTGGCCCTCTCTCCAAGTCACGTAGGTGTCTTTTGCTCCAAGAAAAATCATCGTAAAGTTTTATTCCATTTGGACTCCGTTTGATATTCTTTTTCTGTAAAACTCAAAAACAAGAAAAAAAAACAGAAACTGGCACTGGGCTCTGGCTTAATAAGTTAGTCCCAAAACTAATATAAAATAGCATTTTAATGCACATAAAACATCCAAAACAGATAATATAATAGCATGGAACAATCAAAATTTATAGATACGTTGGAGACGTATCAGTGCTACAACAATCAAGTAGGCTGCATCCTACGGGAAACCGCCACCATCAACGATGAAAAATTAAGGAAGATACCAAATATGGAGCACTCCCTCCTAAAGAAGCTGCACCAGAGATTCTTGTTCCCGGGCCAGGATGAAATCAAATATACTCGACCGTGGCAAGACCCGACAATGAAGAAGATAAACAACAAAGCCATGGTCAAGTTTAGCAGCACGTTGTCCGCCTGGAAAGTAAGAGTGAAACATCGGATCATCATCAAAAAGGAACCCTACTCCGAGATTGTAAAGGATAATCCGACAATTACGGAAGAGCGGTTCGAAATATTCAAAAAGGCTTGTGTTGTCGAAGCTGCCAAAGAAAAGTCGGAGTACATGAAGGGGCTTCAAGAGAGGAACATGGGTACCACCGCCTTGGAAGCCGTGGTTACGCGGGGAAGAGGCCCATATGGGCCAAGGAGGACGCGGAACGCAAAAGTCTGGGGATCCCAGATCCCTTGCCGGAGTTCACCGTCCCGCAGGAGCATGACGTCATCAGGGCCCGGTACCGTTGGCACCCAGTCAATAAGGTTTTCAAAACAGACACAGTCACGAAGGAGTTCATGAGACTGCTGGTAATTATTAATTTACCCCCTAATTTTAGCTTCTGATCAATTCAACTGCACGTTTAGTCACATTTGTAAACGATCCACGTTCCTTTTGCAGAAAGAGCAGCACAGGATTGCGGCTGAGAGCGACTCTCCGTCTGAGGCGTTGGTGAGGCCCAAGTGGAACACCCCATTCAACCGGGTCGTGAACATATTGAAAAGATTCCCGGTGGACACTCGGCCGTCGTATGGACGCGTGCACGGCGTCGGAGACGGCACCACGTGGAAGCACTACTACCGTGAGGATGTCGAGGAGAGAAAGCAAAGATGGAGGTTCAATGAAATAAACATCGACAAGAAGGTTGAGATTACGGTCCATAAGAAATTATGTGAGACCAGAGAAGCGATACGACCTGAGTTGCTGAACGAGGCAGTCAAAGCAGCGGTAGCTGCCGCAAGAGAGGAAATGGTATCTTCGTTTGTTGCCTTGATTCCGGCTGTCATCAATTGGACCAAGCAAAATCCAGATAAAGAGGCAGCGGACTTTCCCCTTCCCAGATTCGTCGGGAGCAACTCGTTTAGCGTTGCACCAGCACTTGCTCACGCAACCGCACCTGCTCTCAACTCAGGCGTGCTCGGCGGGGCTTCATCTTTGGCTGAGCTCGACGCCCTCACGGTAACTACCTGTCCCACCGGCCCTCTTCAATATATGTATGATCTCCCGTTTCCGTTGCCTTTTGAATGTCTCACATCGTAGACATGTCTTTGCAGGCCGACGGAACCTCATGCACCATACTGTACACCATCAGCGGCCAGAAGGTGGACGTGGGAAAGGCGACGATAGTGAAGCCGAAGGATCAATTGTTCCACAGCCGGCCGATGCCCCCTGGCGTCTTCAAGGTTTCCGTGGCCAGTGTCAAACCGGGCCACGAGAATTTGGCTCCTCCGATAGCACTAGGGGGAGACTACGACGAGACCCCGCGGCGGCTTGGCGATTGCATGAAGTGGGCCCTGTTGTGGCCGAAGAGTCTGCCTCATCTGGAGGCGGCCGTGAGCACACCCACGACTAAGCAGCCTCAGCAAGGTATGAACACCAACACCCCACCTACCCAATTAGCAGCGTCTGTCGTGTCGGGTGATACCGGACGGCGTGAGGAAGAGGCTCCATTAGTGGCTGATGACGTCGCCACCGTAGAAGAAGCAATGCATGATGCCACGGACGAGGATGATGACCCTCTACGGTATCTCAATACCGGCGGCTATGACAACGGAGGATTGATGGCTCAGTAGTATGACTCAGGGTTTGAGCGTGATGAGTTGATGCCTGAATTGCCGAAGGATGAACGTCTTAAGGCTGATTGCCAGAAGTCTCTAGATGGCGCCTCAACCCAGCAACAACTACGTGAGGGTCGTGCATTATTGCTGAGCCCGACAACACTGGGGGCGGTGGTCAGGGACGGTATGACAGGCTCACTTCCGGTAGCAAAGAAGCATAGGAAGAGACCAAAGAAAGGCCAAAATGGTGGCAAAGCTGCTTCTATGAGCCAGCCGCCTCCACAGCCTCGGGTTGAAGACCGTATACGTATCAAAGGTGCGGCGAAATACCACATCCCTGGTGATCCGATCCTACCTAAGGCAGCGTCAGAGGCCATAGACGGCAATCTAAGGAGACTTCATGACGATGTGCTGCGGAGAGAGAAAAGCCTTATCACCTCGAAAAATCCAGGATACCTGCTCTACGTGGTTAACGTGCCGCAGCAAAGGTTGTACGTCCAGACATTCCCCGCGGAAAAGTTCTTCCTTCGATTCGATTACATCTTCGACATGTTTCAATTGACAAAGCTGGATTTTACGTTCGTCTGCCTTTTTGCCTTGTACAAGAACTACATCATCAGGATTAGGCAAATACCTTATATCTATGTCACTGACGCGTACTTTATGCACCAGGGCTTCTTGGCAGTCTGCCCAGAGCACCGTGAATACGCGGGGAACTACATCGCCAATTTCATGGTCGGCAATAAGGACAAGGAGATGATTCTCCTGCCTTATCATCACATGTAAGTCATCCGCGAATATCCTTCCTTCGATTTCAATCATTCATTTGCACGCGTGGAGGCTAATTTGAGGTGTACTTATTTTGCGCAGCGACGGGCGCGCCGTCCTCATCATCCTTTACCCCCGATATGTAACACCCCTATGTAATAAGCACAGTGACCCTATGATATTCCTGCCTTGTCATCAACATTTGCAATGCATGATCACAGTAGTTGAAACCCTCATATCAATTTCTGCCATTTGATTCAAATTCAAATTTTAGTGGCAATTGAAGTTGCACCAAAGTTGCGGCAAAAATGTCCATCATCTAGCAAAAATTTCAAAACAATTAGCTGTTAAGGAAAACAACATCACTCCTTTGCAAAAATTGGCAGTAGCATTTAAAACAGTGCTATCCCAGCAATTTTTATTGCTAATTCATTTATGAAAAATACAAATGAATTCTTCTGGTCTCCAAAAATATTTGTGGCACTGTCTATAATCACCAGGGATTTAATGGGACACCTCCCAAATTTTTCCTAAGTGAAATAGTTGCCCAAATAATTCCCTTTCTCTCTCTGTTAATAAGTAAAAGATAAAACTGAAAATAAGAAATAGAAAAAGACCTAAACTGGGCTGGGCCTAAGTGCACAGTGCACCGACCCAGCCCAGCAGGCCCATCTTTCTCCCTCTTCCCTCTCTCTCCTTCGCCGTGTCAGGACCCCCCTCGTTCACTCCCCCTGGCGCCTCCTCGCTCACTTTCCCCTCCTCCTCCGTCATTCCCAATCGATCTGGAGAGGAGCCCGAGCGCTCGCCGCCGTGCACCGCTCGTCCTCGCGGTCCTCGGCCCTCCCTCGACGAACCAGAGCGTCCAGGAGTTCCGTCCAGTTCCTCTACGTCGACTACAACCAGTGATTCGAGCCGGGACGGCATCAATCGTTGCCATCACCGTCTTCCCCATCTCCGGCCGCCGCGTCTGCTCCGACGAACCCCGCTGCTCTGCTGCTACAAAACTGTCGCCAGGCCCACTTGTGCATGCAAGGTGAGCAACCGCGCGTCTTTCCCCTCTCCCCGGAGCTTTTCCGCCCCCGTAGCTGCCTCTCCACGTTCACCGTACTCGGGCCGCCGCCTGTCGCATCGCCATCGTGGCCACAGCCGGCCGAGCTCACTTCCGAGCACGGCATCGTGCTCATGGCACGGCCCGGAGTCCGTCGAGCCCTTCCGCTCGTCCTCCCGAGCCCCCTAGCACCCTACTCGACTTCACCCAAATGCCGGCGTCCGCCTCACTCGTCGCCGGTGAGCCTCGGTGACCTTTTGGTCCAGTGCGAGCCCGCGTCGTGCTCAGGGCCTCCCCAGCAACCCAGCGCGCCTAACCTCGTTGCGCTCCGTGCCCTGCTTCGCCAGAACCCACCGCTACCAAACTCTGGCGCCGCCGCGAGCTCGTTTCCGACGAGCTCTGCCCATCTCACCTCCCGTGGTTGCCGTCGTTGGACACGGCGCTCCACGACCGATCGAATGGTACCGGCCGCGCGTGAATTGGTGCCCCGTAGCTCGATTCTGAGCAACTCCGGCGTTCGATCGCCGCGGAACGGCTCGCCGGAGCATTTTCCGACGCCGGCCCCGATGTGGCCTGACCGGTGGGCCGCCCTGAGTCGCTGGTAACTGGGTCCCGCGGGCCCAGTTGACCAGTTGACATGGTCAGCGCCGCTGACGTGGCACTACAGCCACTGACAAGCGGGGTGTAGGGTAACGCAGCAGAAAACAAAAAATTTCCGACCTACGCACCAGCCCAGGACCACTATGGAGACTGCATACAAGGTTTGATCATTTTCGTTACCGACTCGTAGCGCAGCGGAAGTAGAGTCGATGACGATCGGCGGTGCAGATCCCCGCAGCTAGGATTTACAACCTCCCAACCGCGAGGATGTACTCCCTCGTCTGCCCCTCGGACAGCCCTCCGGGAGGCGGTCGAACAGTCCCCCGGACGGTGTCGCGGACAGCCCTTCGGGAGGACCTTCGAAACTCGGACGGTCACTCGGACAGCCCTTCGGGAGGACTCACAGAACTCGGACCGTCACTTTGGACAGCCCTTCGGGAGGCACTCACAAACAGCCCCTCGGGCACAAAGATCGAAACTACGACCTCTCTACAGAGTTGCACACATACGGTGTCACCTATCCGGCAGGGCTTCGCCGTCCAGAACTAGTTCCTGCCGGAACCCAGACAGCCTTTCGGCTCTACGAAACTCTTTTCGTGGGAGGGAGAGAGAAGCTAGATAACATCTTGGCATGTGTATGAGAGCAAGGGATGAGTGTGGAGGGCTGCCCCTCCACCTCTATTTATAGGAAATCCCAAGGGGTAGGGTGGTTTTACAAGAAAACCCAAAAAGCACATGGATGAAGTCCTTCCACAAGGACCCAAATGTGAAACCAAGGCACAAGAGGGGGCTCCAAGGAGGAGTCCCCATGTGGCCAGCCACACCTAGGAGGGGCCCCCCCATGGGAGCCCTCATCCATCCACATCACCTTCTAGAAGCCTTTAGCAAAAGCCCTAAAAGGTGGCTTTCCAAAAAATTCCAAAAAGCACTTTCACTATTCACGACGACATTTTTCAGCGTCCGTTCGAACTGAAAATATTTATGTGGGCTTAGAACATTTCCAGTACCCACTAAAATAATTTTCAACGCGTTCTGGAACAATTCCAGTTTAGTGATTTCATCTGCGAAAAGCATCTGAAGCGGTTCCGGCAGCCCCGGAACATTTCCAGTTTTTCTTCCAGAAAATTCTCAGAAGTTTCCAGAATGATTCTGGCATCCTCCAGTAATTATCAGGCATGTGCCGAAACCATTTTGACTTAATGGTATCCCTTGAAACAACTTTTCAGTTTCACCGGAACTCATCCGGTGACCTCTCTCTGCGGAACTTTTCCGCTGTCCGAAACTTTTCGGTGTCCGAAACTTTTTCGGTGATTTTCTCTCAGACTCCCTGTCTAGTATTCAGCAGATAGATGACCCTTAAGCGTGTGACCCTATAGGTTCGGTGAAGTATAGACATGACCTGGAACCCCTTCCGATCAATGATCAACATCGGAGCCGTGGACACCCATATTGACCCCTATACTCACACGAATGAATATTCGAGTGAACCTCCAGTTGCCGTGTGCTATTCCTGTTGCTTCGCGATATGTTACAAATACCCGAGGTGAGACATGTAGGCATTCCCGTGGATCAACAACTTGTCCACTATGCTAGTTACCTCGTTACCGGTATTGTTCTCTTTTCTCGTTACCGTGTTCCGGCATCCCCGTGATCAAATCACAAAGTGTCTGGCCAGACGATGATGGATACCGTAACACCGGGAGGGCCCAGAGATATCTCTCCATCGTCGGAGGAGCAAATCCCAATCTTGAGCTATCAAGTTACTTGACATACTTTCCCATGAACCCGTAAGCCGCCGTAATAGCCATCCATTTACGGATGACGTTTAACAAACCCCAAAGTTCATGAATCAAGCATGAAGAAACTCTATACTCTCATGGTCTGAGGAATTATGCAAACATTAACCATCTCTGTGTTATTAACCATAAACTTGTGATGAATGTATCTCATAGCATAACATCAATCGGGTCGATTCAACACAAATGTTCTGCTAACATTGTGCCCTCAAAATTGCTGGCATAGTCATGCCCATGATCAGGAAAACAGGATCATCATGCAATACTTGAGCCAGTCATAGAGGCTTGACTAGGAATACATTTTATCGTTTATTATTCCACACGTGCATATGAGTCTTCCTCCGAGCCTCGTTTTATTTGCAGACTCGAGAACCATAGCAGTTATAGCATGGAACATAAACCTAATTATGAACAGGGAGATAATCAATAACATTTATTATTGCCTCTAGGGCATATCTCCTACAGACTCCCACTTGCACTAGAGTCAATAATCTAGTTAATGCTAATGCACTTCACACCTGTGGCACACCGGTGTAAATATGCTTCGCTTGTGGTATAGCCTGATGTCCAACGGATATGACGACTTCAGCTCCATGTGTATCTTTGCATATCCTCGCGTTTTCACGCTTTCACAAAATTCATATTTTGTGTGGACTTGGCTTTGTATGTATGCGAATCACAGGTCGAACCTGGGTTCCTCAGACTGAGTTATGCAACAACTACTTGCAGTAGTGTCCCATTGACAAAAGCCATCTTGGAACCATACTAAGTTCATGAATGAACTATATGATTCAACATCTTCTTTGTCACTTTAAAGGCGGCAACATACTTCGCCTCTGTTATAGAATTCGCCACAGTAACTTGTTTGGAACATTTTCCAACTAACTGTGCCACCACAATGTGTGTTACACAAAACCCTTAATTTAAATTGAAAATCGCTTGGAGCATGGATGAAGACTGTATCGATGTAACCTTTTACAACGAACTCTTCATGATCTCCGCTTGCGATAAAACATGTCATCAGTGCTACTATAGTACTCAATGACCCTTTTTCACTGTTGTCCCATGATCAGTACTTTTGATCACCTTGGTATCCATACTCGTAACAACTTTGGAGTATTGGACATATCTGGTTGTTTTACATACCATGGAATACATGATTAATCCAAACACGAAGGTGTGTGGAATCTCCATCATGTATTTTGCTCATCAGTGTTTTTGTGACACCGAGTCTTGCGAAAACTCTTTCCATGTGACTTCGGCAAGAATCACTCCTTGGCGTTTTAAATGCTAAAAAGTTTTAGCATCTTGTCAATATGTTTTTTATTGCTTAGCCCCATTAGGTAAATCTATCTCCATAGATCATCATGCCTAATATAAAGGCTATTTAGCCCAAGCACTTCATCGAAAAACTATTTTCAAATGAAGTCCTAATTCGTGTCAAGAAATTTATTTCCAATTAACAATGTGTCAAGCACACAACGTTTTTAGAAATTTTATTATGCTCCCACTTACTTTCTTGAATCATAAGCATCTTCGTTACCCATTGATGAAGTCAAACCCCTTTGACTATTTCATCAAAACACGAAGATTCCAACTCCATTTTGCTCTCTTCTGTCCATTGCTGGAACTCTGAAGTTTGCATACTTACTAGCATCCTCTGGACTAACAAAATACCTTGGACTATAACACATGCAAGTCCTTGGTTTTATTTCCATCATATGGAAATCCTTTCATCATCCTTGTTTCATATCTCATGACTGAAATATGTATTAATTGCTAGTTCAACCCGAACCGACTTTAAGCATCGCTACGGTGAAACAATCTCATCGTAGTCAACTCCTTGAACTTGTATATTGCAACAAGTCGAGCTTTATGGATAAAACATTTTTATCCGTATCAGTTTTAAGTTCCATAAATATTCGTCAGACTCTAAGTCTTCCGAAAGGTGTATCAAGGTTTTAATCTTGAATCACTTATATGGAAACTATCTCGGATTGTATTGGCATTTAGCCAATTCCGGAGTCAGGGCCCATCAACGCTTCCTTGTGTATCGTAGGTATACTGTTGTCTAACAACAATATCTCGTTTGCGCACCTGAGAGGTTTGCACGAACCTTGCCTACGTGGTTCAGCTGCAAGTTCGACTGAAGTCCATACATTTTATTGTAGAGACTTCCGTATCAGTCGCAGTAGGAAACTCCGGAATCACTTCCAAGGTTCCTTTCCTTTGACCTGATGACGAAGATACTGGTTATCTCGTTGAGTTGCACTGTCTTCCCACTCACCTTTTGCAAGAACAATTCTCTTTAAAAGCATACCGTTTTGTGGCAAAAACCTTTGCCTCGGTATAGTGGTGGGGGAATACCCAATGACTTGGGATAACCTACAAAGTAGCACTTGTCTGATTTGGAATAGGTTTGTAACCTTTTACACAAGCCCCATATTCCAAATGTTAAGAAAAGATATAACATGGTTGGGCGTACCATACCATGGTGTCATTTCAACAGACCCGATGGAGCTCTTTTCAGTGTAAAAGCCGCAGTCTCTAAAGCATCACTCTTTAAAAGGGATAATGGCAAATTTATTTATGTCATCTTTGATCTTACCATGTCATAAATGGTTCGATTACATTTTCACGGACTTTCCACTTGCAGTGGTGTTCCGGGAGGTGCAAGTTATGAAACCCCTTTCACAACTCATCAGACATTCGCTAAACTTGTAACTCAAAAATTCCTTTCTGCAATCGAATTGTAGAAACATAATTTTCTTGTTACAATAACTTCTTCTTCATTTATGAAAACCTTTCGAATGATTTCAAAAGATCCAGACTTACGTCTCATCAAGTAAATATCCATATATCTACTTGAGTCATTTCTGAAGATAGATAAATCCACTACATGCAACAACATTTATTGAACTACACACATCAAAATGTATGATCATCAATAAGTTTGTTGCTCGTTCCTTATGGCCTGTGAACGGTATTTCAGTCACTTTACTTTTCGGAGGAAAGTTGCAAGTGTCAGATGATTCAAAATCAACCGACTTCAAAATCCATCATAATGGAATTTCCATGCGGGTTTCTCCAATGTGACCAAATGCAGTGCCACACGTGTGTGGTATTCTGTTAGTCTTGCGACATTTAGTGTTAGTGTTATGGATGTATCATATTACCATCAATATTCATAACATACATCCCATCTTGGATGGAAGCATGGCCCTTCATGTTATTCATAATACTGAACAACAATTGTTGTTTTTATGAACAACTCCTATTGCAACAAACATTGTGCAATGGGCTAGAGTGTATGAAACTCTAAAATGAATTATGAAAGTAAACACAGAGGTAATATTTTATTATCATTATTCATAACATACGTTTCATTCATAATGAAAATATGGCCCTTATGTTATTCATAACACCGAATATCAAAAGTTCTCTTATGAACAACCTTCTTGCAAGATACCTTATGCAATGGGCTAGAGTTTGTGAAACTCTAAATGAATTATGAAAATAAATACAGATGGTAATACACCGATGGAAGGTATAGTAACATTTACTATGTTCCGTGTGTATACCTAAACCTCATTCCTGGCAAGTCTTTCAGGCCATAGTAGTTCTTACATCGAGTTGCAACAGAATGCAATCGAGCGGGTATCTTTGTGTTTTAACTCACAATACCCAAGAATCAGTGATTAACAATTCAATCATAATTCCCAAGGACTATATCTTTGACCAGCCTTCTATACATCAAAAACTTGTATGACATTCATACATGAGCTGGGTATTCCAGTCTTCTTTCTTATTGCCTTTATACTTCTAATAGTTTAACTTTTAGTATTTCTCCTACTCTCAGAAGAAGCACCCAACTTAAGAGTGGCGTTAGCCCCGGACTTCCTAGGCGTGAAAATTTCACTAACACCCTTCGGACACTTCCTTTCTCTTTAAGTTGTTGTTTTATTCACCTTTCATCATATGATAGGCGTTCTTCTGGATCCCTCTCTTATCAGTCTAATGCATAGTAGACTTCTTTACTAATAGTTTGCAAACAAACATTGCTTTGGATATCTCATATCTTTTAGCCTTTGTCTGTCTCTGAAAATGATTTTCAGATTCCATGAATATCACATAACTATCCAAACTTTCGAAGTTCGGGTCTCATGGAAGCAAACATATTGCACTTGACTGAAACGGGATTCCAGCTTTTGGATCGAAGGACGAGAGTCATATGATCCATAGCATAAGCGAGAGAATACTGAAAGTATGCGATAGGACAAAGTCCTTCTCGACACTCTTGAGGACAATCCTCACATTACGTTACCAACCATAAAGTTTTAACCAGATATTTAACAGCTATTCAAAATTAACAGGGAAGGTGGAAACGCGAGCCATAAATCTACAACTATTATGCAAATCACACTTAGACAGTGTTCATAATTAATTGCAATGAGAATTAAATAAGTCAATTCAAAAGTGCGCTCCCACTCAAATCAATATCTCTCATAATTGATTGTGAGTGATTCAAGATCCGAGTTTTGATTGTTTGCCACGATGGTAGCATCACAGATGACAAAAATCTCAACCGGTAGGCCAACTTGCCAATCACATCTCTATGTGACTCTTGTTCATCTTTCGATGCATGTGTTCCGAGCTCATGACTTTCATGCCTGAACGTCAAGACAACCAAGTGATCTTGCTGCGAGGTCTCAACTCACCCGCCTCACACTTCTCTAATCGTTCATACCCATGGTAGCATGTGATACCCCGAAAAGTTAGGTGCCGTGACGGTGCTACACTTGGGAGAACACTAACTACTTGATATTTTTGTGAGAGATCACCCTAATAAAAGCGACTACCGCGCAATCAAGAAGGGTGCATCAAAAGGGATAAACATCTCAGGCAATTCATAATTAGCATGATATGGTATAGCCCTTTCTGACGGAGAAGTCTTGTATTTCTTCGTCTTCGGCATTCGCGTCGGTGTTCACCTTCGCGAAGATTGCCACCACCTTGTCGATGCACCAGATAATATTGCTATCTTTATAGCTAATAAAATAATGCATTACAACAAGGTTGACACGCAGGTCATTTTAAGTGCAATCATATGGCTCCAGCCATCATGCCGAATCATGACACGCAGGTCATGTTAATAAATTTACATTATATAGTCATCTCATACATAATCAAATTATTATGAGCACTGCTATACCACATCACATGCACATGCAAACCCTCCTGCAAAACCAAGTTAGACGTCTCTAAACGGTTCATGCAAAAACTTGTTTTACGTGGCTTCTAAGGTTTCGAAACAAACCGAAGCTACCAACGTCCATCATCAAGTATGATAATCTAGGTCGCTAGATTAACAATGCGGGGTGTATGAAGCACGAGATAATAAAATCTCGAACCCCATACTAAACTTCGTCATACGCATGACCCTCGTGCAGATCATATCTGCATTGCCCTTTCGTCTGCGAAATTTCATCTTTCTTTTTAACTACGGTGGAATTCAATGAACTGTTAGCACTTCGTTGATCAATCAGGATCGCGGATTGCCAGAACCTTGAAACTCCACCATACTGTTATCAAGATCAGAAATATGCAAATTCCAGGGAAGCAACAAGAACATCAGGTAACAGATTTCATCTGCTACCCGCACAAATAATTTTCAGTAATAGAACTCATCTACTACCTAATTATATTGTGCAACACCCATACATCTCTATGTATTCTAGATCGCAACCTGCATCTATGCATAGCACGGCTCATGATGCCACTGTAGGGTAACGCAGCAGAAAACAAAAAATTTCCGACCTACGCACCAGCCCAGGACCACTATGGAGACTGCATACAAGGTTTGATCATTTTCGTTACCGACTCGTAGCGCAGCGGAAGTAGAGTCGATGACGATCGGCGGTGCAGATCCCCGCAGCTAGGATTTACAACCTCCCAACCGCGAGGATGTACTCCCTCATCTGCCCCTCGGACAGCCCTCCGGGAGGCGGTCGAACAGTCCCCCGGACGGTGTCGCGGACAGCCCTTCGGGAGGACCTTCGAAACTCGGACGGTCACTCGGACAGCCCTTCGGGAGGACTCACAGAACTCGGACCGTCACTTGGACAGCCCTTCGGGAGGCACTCTCAAACAGCCCCTCGGGCACTAAGATCGAAACTACGACCTCTCTACAGAGTTGCACACATACGGTGTCAACTATCCGGCAGGGCTTCGCCGTCCAGAACTAGTTCCCACCGGAACCCAGACAGCCTTTCGGCTCTACGAAACTCTTTTCGTGGGAGGGAGAGAGAAGCCAAATCATTGCATGGCACTTGTATGTGAGAAGGAGTGAGTCTTTAGGCAGCCCCCTCCACCCCTATTTATAGGCCAAGCCCAAGGGTGGCTTCTCCAAGAAGCCAAGGGGAAAAATACCAAAGGACCCTCAAGGTGGCTTCTCCAAGAAGCCACCCAAAAAGCACTTTCACTATTCATGACGACATTTTTCAGCGTCCTTTCGAACTGAAAATATTTATGTGGGCTTAGAACATTTCCAGTACCCACTAAAATAATTTTCAACGTGTTCTGGAACAATTCCAGATTAGCGATTTTCATCTGCGAAAAGCATCTGAAGTGGTTCCGGCAGCTCCGGAACATTTCCGGTTTTTCTTCCAGAAAATTCCCAGAAGTTTCCAGAATGATTCTGGCACCCTCCAAGAATTATCGGGCATGTGCCAAAACCAATTTGACTTTATGGTATCCTCTGAAACAACTTTTCAGTTTCACCGGAACTCATCCGGTGACCTCTCTCTGCGGAACTTTTCCGCTGTCCGAAACTTTTTCGGTGATTTTCTCTCAGACTCCCTGTCTAGTATTCAGCAGATAGATGACCCTTAAGCGTGTGACCCTATAGGTTCGGTGAAGTATAGACATGACACGGAACCCCTTCCGATCAATGATCAACATCGGAGCCGTGGACACCCATATTGACCCCTATACCCACACGAATGAATATTCGAGTGAACCTCCAGTTGCCGTGTGCTATTCCTGTTGCTTCGCGATATGTTACAAATACCCGAGGTGAGACATGTTGGCATTCCCGTGGATCAACAACTTGTCCACTATGCTAGTTACCTCGTTACCGGTATTGTTCTCTTTTCTCGTTACCGTTTTCCGGCATCCCCGTGATCAAATCACAAAGTGTCTGGCCAGACGATGATGGATACCGTAACACCGAGAGGGCCCAGAGATATCTCTCCATCGTCGGAGGAGCAAATCCCAATCTTGAGCTATCAAGTTACTTGACATACTTTCCCATGAACCCGTAAGCCGCCGTAATAGCCATCCATTTACGGATGACGTTTAACAAACCCCAAAGTTCATGAATCAAGCATGAAGAAACTCGATACTCTCATGGTCTGAGGAATTATGCAAACATTAACCATCTCTGTGTTATTAACCATAAACTTGTGACGAATGTATCTCATAGCATAACATCAATCGGGTCGATTCAACACAAATGTTCTGCTAACATTGTGCCCTCAAAATTGCTGGCATAGTCATGCCCATGATCAGGAAAACAGGATCATCATGCAATACTTGAGCCAGTCATAGAGGCTTGACTAGGAATACATTTTATCGTTTATTATTCCACACGTGCATATGAGTCTTCCTCCGAGCCTCGTTTTATTTGCAGACTCGAGAACCATAGCAGTTATAGCATGGAACATAAACCTAATTATGAACAGGGAGATAATCAATAACATTTATTATTGCCTCTAGGGCATATCTCCTACACGGGCCCCATTCGGTTAATTAAACTAACTAAACCATTTTTAATTAAAACCTAATTTAATTAGTTAGTTAGTCACTGACATAGGGCCCCACCTAGCTAATTAACTCTGTTAATTAGTTAGTTAGCCCACTGTCTATGACAGGTGGGTCCCGCAGGTCAGGTTTGACCTTGACATGGCGGTTTGACTTGCTGACATCACAGTGACGTCAGGCTGACGTAATTAGTATTTTCCTTTATTTTCTTTATTGATTTAAATTTCAGAAAAATGCTAAAATCTTTGGAAATTCGTAGAAAATAAACCGTAGCTCGGATCGAAAAACTTTGTACATGAAAATTGCTCAGAACGACGAGACGAAGCCGACCGTGCTATCTGTTTCCATGTCGGGACCCTCTACAGAGGTGAACCCACAACTTTTAGCTTGTTTCCGGAAAATGAATAGTGCATATACACCGGTTAATAATTCCAACTTTAATCCTAAAATAACTAAAATGATTTAGACATGTCTTTAGCCAACCCTGCACTGCACGTTAGCATAGCATGCTCTGTGTTACATATGTTTGCCGTGTATTTATCTGTTTATTCCCCCTCTTCTCTCTCGGTAGATCCCAGTACCGACGTAGTCCCCGAGACAGACGCAACTCCGGAGACCGGCTACACTGCTGACGACCCTTCTCTTGCCGCAGAGCTTCCAGGCAAGCACCCTCCCTTTGAACATGCCTATATCGCCTATTCTTTCTCCCTCCTGCTTGCATTAGAATTTGTTACTGCTTTGAGTTATCCTATTCTGATGCATAGCCTGTTTATTGTAACCTGCTATTGATACCTTATCTGCTTATCCTAAACTGCTTAGTATAGGCTGGATAGAGACCCACCAGAGACCCCACTTTCACCCAGTTGCCCCCGTTCGATTATCAGATGACTCGATCAACGTGATCGATAACTAGGCCCCGGCACCGCACATCACCCCCTTAGTTGTACGACACTGCAGCGTTACTATCGAGTGCCGAGGGTGATACCTCGTTTAGCACTTCTGATGTTAACTCTGTAGAGTAGCTATTCGGTCATGGTCCTCGAGGGTGATTCCTCCTTCACCACTCCCGATAACGACGCCGTCGTACAACACCTCAGTTGTGAACCTCGAGGGTGATTCGTCCTAAGTTCACGTTGACGACTACATTAGGTGGAATCCATCGAGGGTGATTCCTTAGGTTTCCCCCTGGTGTTTGGACACACGGTTACTTTGACTTAACACAGAACCTTGATGACATCGGGTCGGCCCTGAGGGGTACCCGCGAGTGATGGGAAGTCGGGTTGACCTGGTGGGTACCCGAGAGATAAATACGAGGCGTGGCCGGGCATTTTTAGCCCTTGCCGCAAGTCCTCGAGACGGGGCGACGGGGTCACATCGATCGTGAGTCTCTGCTCGTTACCGCACTACCAAAATACTAACGATTTGGATATTTGATCCCAGTGGGCCTCTGGCCCGATAGCACTAACCATCACGCAGGAAAAGTTATGGGCACTCTGCATCGTGGTATCAGCCGAAAGCTCTGTCAGACGTCCATTTCAGCATGGCGGCCGGGCTAGGCCGGCACCATCCTGTAGTGGTGGAGCCTGGACCCGCCCTCCACGCAACGACCCAGAGTGCACAGGGTGATGGCCCATGACCCCTGAGCGCTTAGGATATAGACCGACGGGGACCTCTCTGCTGAGCTCTAGGTAGGGTTGCGGTTTGTCGTTTGGCCGAGGCCGGGCATGACCCAGAAAAGTGTGTCCGGCCGGAGTTAAGCGAGCGTGGTGGGTAAGTTGGTGCACCCCTGCAGGGAAGAACTAATCTATGCATAGCCGGATCCTCGGTAACGGATGCTCGGAGTTGTATCCCGATCGATACAACTAGAACTGGATACTTGTGATGAGAAATGGATAGTATGGCTCTGTGATTGCTTTCTCGTAGGGAGTCGGGAAAGGATCTTTGGCCGAGGTTGATACTTAATGCTACTACTACTTTTTACTGTACTAATCTACACTCTTCTAATGCTGCAAGACCGCTGAAGATGCTAGTCTTCGATAGGACTAGGCCTTCTCTCTATTCTGGCATTTCTACAGCCCAGTCCACATCTACAACCTTTCTTTGATAATGTTGCATATGTAGTGTAGATCCTTGCTTGCTGAGTATTTCGGGTGTGTACTCACGGTTGCTTTGCTTCCTCTTTTTCCCCATATCCGTTTGATGCAACCAGATGATGGAGCCCCTGAGACAGCTGCCCCTGTCGACGATCACTACTACTACCCCAAAGATGGTTACTACTTCGAGCTTGCCGACGACCAGGAGTAGGATCGGAGGGTCCCAGGCAGGAGGCCTGCGCCTTTTCGATCGTAGTGTTTTCTCTTGCCCTGCCTTCTTAAAGGCTTGTCTGTTTCTCTTTTATATCTGTACTCAGATATCTAACGCTTCCGCTGATGCTTGTTGATATCAAGCTTATGTATTCGAGCCCTCGAGGTCCTTGCTTGTAATATAATGCTTGTATGCCTTAATTTATGTTTTAGAGTTGTGTTGTGATATCTTCAAGTGAGTCCTTAGGCCTGATCGTGTGCATTTGCGTGTATGATTAGTGCACGATTAAGCCGGGGGCATCACACGATTCTCCCATGCTCTTAACTTGGACTCGTCGAAGAACATGAAGAAAAAGGATTACACCCACGTCAAGTCTGTTCTCGATAGTGCTATCTTAAGCTACGGCCAATGGGGTGTAGAGATCACGCTCAAGAAGACAAGGAACCGCGCGCCCTACTTCGGCCATAAGACCGACTTCTGCTGCATCCAGCAACCGAGAGGTACTCTCAGTGATGGATTCTATGTCCTCCACCACATGCTGGAGTACAAACAGGATTGCCAGAACCTTCGCATGTCACCTAGATCCGATGATGCCGATATTCTGCAATGGGCAAAGAAACTAGGAAATGTCCCGGATCATCGACTCCGAGCTGAGTTCTATCTCATCCAGCGTGAACTTGCCCAAATCATCATGAAGGAGGTCATCGAAAAAACAGGGATGTTCTACGAAGAAGGGCAAAAGTCGCGGGAAGACGTCTGAACACGCGTAGCCGCTCAGCGTCTTGACCTGAAGCCTTTCACTTCGCTCGGGGACTTCCTCCCTGATTTGGATGGATGGCACGACATGTTGCAGTGATTCACGATGACAATGTGTCCGTTTAGTCACTACTTCCTCTATGACGAAACTTTGAATTTATGCACGATGAAACTTTGTGATGTAATTAAACTGTCCTCCTCAACTAGCGTACATCACTCTAGTTAGGGTAGTTTGGGTATGATGAACTTTGTTATTCATGTTTACGATATGTTGCTTCTATTTTTGCTAACTCTGTCTCTTTCTGTTGCTCAACTTATATTATGTTGCATATTATCGACTCATGTGACGATGCAGGTACATAGATCATCGATGGTAAAGAAGTGCTACACCGTGTACGTAGGTTCCATAAGTGTACAACGAGTGGCCTGAGTGTCAGGCCCAGGTGTATCGGTTTCCGAGCGGCAGCCAGAGAGGGTTCGATAGTAGAGCCGAAGCGGAAAATAGTTACTTGAGGTTCATGCTAGTGCGAGAGAGGCATCGGAACCGGCGCCTCAAGAACTACTACATTATCGCGCTCTTGCTCATAGTGACCGCTCTTCTCTTCTATATCTTTGCTTAGATATCGATGATGAAACATGTGTATGTGATGATCATGCAGTTGCTTGTATTCGAGACATGTCAGTTAACTTGTATCGCTATATCGTGATTATGATGAGACGATATGATTTGTGTTGGATGATATGATGAGACTATTATGTGTATGATATGATGAGCATATTGCATGTTTATGATATGATTAGAATACTGTATAAAACCTGTACAAAAACATCACAAATACGTAGCAGAAAAAAATTATGTGAAAATATAGCAGTAGCGCTGTTTAGCAGGAAGCAGTAGCGCCGTACTCAAGCGCTACAGCTATTTAGTAGTAGCGCAGGAAGGGCCAACGCTACTGCTAAGCTACTTACGCTACTGCTAAGCTACTTAGCAGTAGCGCTGGTTGGGATAACGCTACTGCTAAGTAGGTATAGCAGTAGCGTGAGACAAACAACGCTACTGCTACAAGTTAGCTGTAGCGCCATACTAGTAGCGCCGGAGCCCGCGCTACTGCTAGGCATTTGACCCGCGCTACTGCTAGGCTTTTCCCTAGTAGTGGGAGGTCCAAACACCAAGACTACAACAGTAGCAAATCATACCATGGCATCTCCATATCCGGATATAGTGCTCGTATATGTACTCCGTATCCGAATTCATTGCTTCATAGAAGAAGGTACAAAAAAAATTTAGCACGGGCTTTACCGAACACTTGCCAGTTATGGTGAATACCGTAGGGGCGGATGGTACTTGCACGACAGAAGGAGGAGTGGCGTGGAACGACGGTGGAGGACAAGCAGCATGGAACCCTGGTGTAGTGATGGAGGTGACGGAGTCGTCAAGTTTCGGCAAGAGTTTGTCAAGGTGGCCGGGGTGGTGGAGCGGCGACGAAGACAACAGGGAAAATAAATGCAAAGAAAGATGGGAGGATGGAGGCGCAGGGTCCAGGAGGGGTTTTGGGTGGACCGGCGGTTTCGGAGTCCTATGTGGTTGCTGTCCGGACTCTCTGAAAGCCCCTCAAGTTTGTTTCGGGTTTGCGGGAAAAAGCGCGTCCGGATTGGTTGGCGGACCAATGCAGCTCCTCATTGGATGGCTGAGGGCGTCCGGACTGTGCAGTCCGGAAGGCTGCGGGCGGTTTTAGGGTCCATTTGGATTTGCTACAAGACACTACAATGGAGAGAGTTTAGCAAGGGGACGAAAGAAGTGGTAAGAGGTGGCGGCCGCAAGGTAATCTCTTGATCAAAAGATACCATCGGCTTCATCTTCCTTGTGCCACGCCCGGCAGCCGGGCCTTGACTCCTTCTGAATGCTAAATTGTGTCTTGTTCCTCGACTGTAAGGATTTGTCAGTTGTGTCTTGTTCCTCGACTCAATGCTCAGTCGGGCCCTCCTTCGTCAGGTGTATTGGGGCGCTCAAATAAACTCACGCCATGATCTTACTCACGTGGACCTACCAGCTGAACGTACAACACAATCACGGCGGCGCTAAGATAATATATCCGGGGCATTTGCATAGAAATATTTCTGCATAGAAATATCTCCACTGCAGGTTTGAAATGCATTGTACGCGATTGCACCACCCCTCAGTCATCATCAGGCTGAACTCCTTCTGCGTCACCAGGTATCTGATCTCTAGCCCAAATACCCAATGCATCCCAATCTTAGCTAGTAGACCCCTCCATGGTGTGTGAAATAGAAAAACAGATCGATCCATCCAATGCAAGTGGAAAACAAAACTGCTCTAGTTTGTGGTCATGCTTCCCTGGCAGCAAAGAAGATGGTCACAACTCACAAGTCATATATTCTTTGCTTTACGCAACGGCCAACGGCTCTACTAGACCGTGAACCTAACCTTTTTATGGCCATACATTACTGCTACATGAAAACCCACGTAGCAACTTGTGGCAAGCTGCATTACACACTTGCATGCATATGCGCTTGAAGGCGTCAGATAGTATTGATGAAAATGGGGCCTTAGAAAAGAAAAGCACAAGATCCCGCCTGTCATGAGATCTTCTTATGGGCAGGGAAAGTGTTCAATGTAGCCGGGTGATCTCAACCACACAGAGTAGTGAAGTTTCAGTATATTTCTGAGTCCTTGCTTGTGAATCCATTGTCTTAATTTTTCGTTCCTTGTTTGTGAATCCATTGTCTTGATAGTAACATGTGTGTTCCCTAGCTTACGCATATAGTACTAGTTGGGCTACAACAACTAGATTAATTAAGAGCATGTGGCCATGGCTCCCACTGAAATGTTTCGTGTGAAACTGTCGCATTTAGATAACTGATGATTGTGTGGCTCTTGTATTGAGGACGCGCACGATCATGAATTATTGTACCGTCTGAAATACAAGACTACCTAGCAAAGCATGTGACAGGCCAGAACAAAAAGCACATTAGCTGGCTGACTAAAGTGTTAGTCACAGAAACCCATCTGCTAGACACCGCCGCCTAGCATGGAGTGAACTGGCAGGCGCAACAATGGAAAGATCTGTCATCAAAATGGTGTATGGAAGACACATGTGAGGGGCAAAAACCCTACTTTTGGCCTTTGCTGGACGAGCTCAGCAGCGGGCGAACCTGCGACGTTATCTTGTTGAAGACGTTCTCTCCATGACGACTCTGGCGTGAGGGCTTTTATCCCTCAATGGCGTTGCTGCAGAAGATGTCAACATAGTGGAGGTGTTATATTCATATCTTATAATTGTTTGGTCGTAGTTGATTTTCTTTATGTACTTCACTTGTTGATGACTTTGGCCTTGCTGTCCCGCATCAACTTTAATAAATATGGGGAGGACAAAAAAGAGGAGAGAGCGAAGTCAGAGGTGGAACAAAGGGGGAGGGTGCTTTGAGATTCGTTTGCCAGGTGTCAGTAGGGGAAGCGGGTCTCACGACGGGATTTATACGACCCAGGTCGTATAAGACTTTTTTCCGTGAAATTATGTTCTGGTTTCAGTATTTTTTTCATTCGAAAGGAGGTTAAAATCACCAGCCTCTGCGTCAATGTGATGGGGAAAAAAGTCTTATACGACCTGTCTTCTGTATGGATATGGTTGACACTGATATTGACCATATTGTGTATCAATTATAGAGCTCAAAAGTTCTCATGTTGACTATAGACGTACATCGATTTTCACTTAATAACTTTGACTAATGAGCTACGATTGTCATGCCAATAGGTAATTTGCGGAGAGCTTGGAATCTGGCCCATGTAATTAATTTTTAGTACCAACCATAGTTCCAGAAAATAAGCTATTTTAGCCACTAGTTAATATTTTTTGACTAAAATGAACTGATCTTTCTTTACTCGAAAGTTTATACATAACTCGTATAATTAGGACCCTAATAATATTAGGCAGTCGCCAGCTGGGGTTCCCTGTAGCGAACGATTCATTCGTTGGGGAGGATCGAACCAGCGAACGAAACACTCTCCCAAGAGCGTTGGCTTTAGTATGGCTCCAGCGCGACACCACCCCCCTTGTTCGCCCAGGAGCCCAGTTAGCGGTTATCTTTTGAAAAAATTGTCATCAATACAAAAAACAAATGTTTCCTTAACGTGGAAAAATCACTAATTAAAGGGCACCCCTTGCAATGGTCACTCCTACCTTTCCAGATTGCGGCAAGTGGTGCACTACATGTGCGCCACTTGTCGCAACCTGGGAGTTTTACCCTGTTTGTAGATTCATTCGTTCATAATGTTTTATCTTGAACCGTTTACACCGTTGGATTTCCCGTGTCGAGATTTTTGAAACTTGATCCCATGTTAAAAGGTTTTGACACACTTTTGCTGCATAAAAAACAAAAAAAAAAAAAAAACTGAGCCGGAAACACGATTCGCCCAAACATTCATTTTTTTTTAATTTCCGAGAGAGACAACTCATGCCGAAGCAAATCTGTGTCTCTCACGGAAGAAAAAAAAAGGTTCTTTTCCTTTCCGTGAGGCATAGCTACGCATCTCGTGCAAACAAACCTGTGCCTCAATGAAATGCAAATTTGTGCCTCTCACAAAAAAAAACCGTTCTTTATCCTTTCCGAGATGCACAGTTGTGCCTCTCGCGGAAGAAAAATTGTGCCTCCACGAGAAGCAAATCACTGTGTCTCGCGGAAGAAAAAAAATGCTTCTTTCTCTCTTTCCGGGAGGCACTTCCCAGAAGCAAATCTGTGCCCCTCGTCGAAGTAAACCTATGCTTCCATGAGAAGCAAAAAAAATGAATTTTTTGCGCAGTTTTTTTTATAATTTTTATCCAAAACCTAGGGGAAATCGGGCAAAACCTGAAAAGCCAAATAAACCCAAAAAAATCATCTAAAATCCGAGTACGCCTACAGAAAAATATTAAAAAAAAACTAAAGAGAGCGCCTAGCATGCGACACGTGATTGCGTCTGAGCGCGCCAAGTGACACGCTTATAGCCACCAATGTGATCCTTTAGAGGTTTCGCAAGGGATACCCCTCAATTAGTTGCTCGCTTAACATGCCCATCTCCTTTATTATTTGTAGCGGCTGCCTTCGTTAGCTTTTAAGCAAGCCAAGACCCAAGTAGTAGCAGCACATGGCCTAGCCCATCCGTACAGCACATGGCCTAGCCCAGCCGTCTCGTTCATTATTTTAGCAGCTGCCTTTGGTAGTTTTTCCTCAGTTTTCTCCGTTTCCATTCTTTTTGCCTTGATTTCTTCAAATGATTGATTAACATTTTTCAAATACTTTTTTGACATTTTTTAAAAGTTCTTGATTTATTTTTTAAATACATGATCAACCTTTTTCACACACATTGTATATTTTTTGTATACATTTTTCATACGCATAAGAATTATTTTTCCCTATCCACATTTGTCATTTTTAAGACAATTGGTTACATTTTGTTTAAATATTTTAGGTAAGGTGACTTCTGTAATGAAATTGCAAAAGTAAAAAAACAAAGCAAAAAAAAAAACTACAAAAGGTTAAAAGAGAAATTGTGACCTCCCGCGTGCCTGAGCCAGCCTATCTCGTATGAAGTGAGACTGGCGCCTCTATGTCCCCCTTATAGAGAGACATAGGGAAGCCACATCTGAAGGTGAGCACGAGATTTTTTTGGGGTTTCTTTTTTCAACTTTTTTTCACTTTTTCTTTATTTTTATACTTTAGTTTTACTTACAAATATTCTATATATCTATATATTACAAAAATTACATTATATTTCTAAAAAAAATTCATCAAGTATTTGAAAAATGTTAGTAAAGCATTTTAGAAATATTAAATGAGTATATAAAACAGGTTTATAATATATACGAAAAAAATACACAAAACTAGTACAATATATATGAAAAAAAATTGATCACGTATTTAAGAAAAGTTAAATGTGTGCAAATGGATGTTTTTGGTGTTTACAAAAAATATAAAACCTACATTAAAATAAAAGTAGACATCGAAAATCATATATTTTCAAAAAGTAAATTTTGTATTTAGAACTGTTAAATATCTATATAAAATGTTAATAACGTATGCGAAATATGTACATTGTGTGTGAAAACAAGTTTTTTTGTAATTAATGAAATGCTTACCGTGTACTGAAAAATGTTGACCATGTATTCAAAAAATATTAATCTTATATTTGAATAATGTTAAACCTGTATTAAGAATTGTAGTTGAAACATATATACCAAAATTTTACAATGTGTATAGTAAAAAGTAGAACATAAAATAATATAAGTTTTCTTATAACTGTTAATTATGTATTTACAAAATATTAAACATGTATACAAAATATGTTTGCATGGCTGGAAAATGTACATTGTGTACGAAAAATGTTAAATGTGTATTGAAAGAAGTAACCAGGTGTTGAACAAAAGAAACCTAATGAGAAAACGACAAAGAAACAAGGAAAAATGAAGAAATACAACAAAAAACCAAAAAGAAAAAGAAAGAAAACAAAAAAATTGAAACAAGTTAAAAACCAAATAAAATCAATGAAAATGAATAGGAACATAGAAAACCGAGAAATGAACAAAGAAAGACATAGAACATCGATCAAACCCAGGAAAGACATTAGAAACAAAAAAAGAACAAGTGAATACTGAGAAAGACACAATGAAAATGAAAGAAAAAATAAAAACCAGTGAAAACCATGAAAGAAATGAAGAAAACCAATGAGAAAATGAAGAAAAAACATAAAATGGAGAAATAAAACTAGAAAAAAACCAAAAACAGAGAACAAGAAAATACCTAAGAAAACCAATGCAAAAAAGGAAAAAGAAACAAAATTGAAAACAAGAAAACCGAAGAAACCCGGTAAGGAAACAAAAAGTAAATATATGAAGAAAAAAGAAAAACAGAAAAAACCATGATAAAACAAAGAAAACCTAAAGAAAAGACAAAAGAAATGACAAAAAAACAAAAACAATAGAAAACCGGAGGGACCGAGCGACTGAACAATACGTGCTGGCCTAGTACTGCAGTGTGAAGGAGAATTCTTAAAGCGAAATCTCATTTCATCTCGCCATATGCGAGATATAGTTCTCGCACAGTTGACATGCTTCTACTAGAATTTCACCAATTGTATATGGACATGTTAAGCCTATCCATCAGGATGTAATTCAACTCTAGCACGATATAGAATTGAGCGGCACTACGGCGTGACACCTAGCGCACCGCAAGGCCTTTTTATTTCCACGTGATCCTGCTGTCATCACACAGTTAACTCTCGGTGTACAACTTCACTCAACTTGTTAATGATTTGCAACAAGACACTACAGTCGAGAGAGCTTAGGGAGGGGAAGAACAGAAGGGGTGGGAGGTTCGTGGCCGCCGCAAGGCAATCTCGTGATCAGACGATGCCACGGGCTTCAACTTGCTTGTGGCACGCTTGGCAGCCGGGCCTCCTTTGTTAGTTGTATCTTGTTCCTCGACTGAATGCTCAATCGTCCATGTGTATTGGGGCGCTCAAACAAACTCACGCGGTCACGCCATGATCTTACGCGCATGGATCAATGAGTTGAAACTTGAAAGTACAACACAAACACGGCGCTGCCAAGATAATATCTGCGAAACTTTTGCTCAGTAAAGACTTCCGTATAGAAATATCCCCAGGGTTGATGCATCATCAGTCTGAACTCCTTCTGCGTCACCATATATCATATGTTGATCTCTAGCCCAAATTCCCAATGCATCCCAATCTTAGCTAGTACAACCCTCCATGGCGTGTGAAAAAGGAAAAACTGATCGATCCATCCAATTCCAATGCAAGTGAAAAACAAAACTGCTCTAGTTGCTGGTCATGGTTCCCTGGCAACAGAGAAGATGGTCGCAAGTATATATATTTTGCTTTATGCAACGGTTTTACTAGACCGTGAACCCAACCTTTTATGGACAGAAAGTAAGTGCAGGCGGTGTTGGCCAAACATTACTGCTACATGAAAACCCACGTAGCAACTTCTGGCAAGCTGCATTACACACTTGCATGCATATATATGCGCTTGAAGGCCTGATATAGTCTTGATAAAATGGGGCCTTAGAAAAGAAAAGGACAAGCCCCTGCCTGTCGTGAGATCCTCTTATGGGCAGGGAAAGTGTTCAATGTAGTCGGGCGATCTCAACCACACAGAGTAGTGAAGTTTCAGTATATTGCAGAGCACCATACTACTGCAGGTCATTAACTGTCTTTCGAAAAACTGGACAGTAACATGTGTGTTACCTAGCTTACGTGCAGTACTACCTAGGCTACGACAACCTGATTAATTAAGAGCATGTGGCCATGGCTCCCGCCGAAATGTTTCGTACGGAACTGTCGTCTTTAGATAACTGAAGATTGTGTGGCTCTTGTATTGAGGACGCGCACGACCATGAATTATTGTACCGTCTAAAATGCAAGACTACTTAGCAAAGCATGTAACAGGCCGGAACAAAAAGCATATTAGCTAGCTGAATAAAGTGTTAGTCACAGAAACCCATCTGCTAGAGACACCACCGCCTAGCGTGGAGAGAACTGGCAGGCGCAACAGTCGAAAGATCCGTCGTCAAGATGGTCTTTGGAAGGTGCGAAAACCCTTGTTTTGGCCTTTGCTGGACGGGCTCAGCAGCGGGCGAACCTGCGTCATTATCTTGTTCAAGACATTCTCTCCATGACGACTGTGGCATGAGGGCTTTTATCCCTTCAAGGCGTTGCTGCGGAAGAAGTCGACATAGTTGTAGTTCTTATATTCATATGTTGTAATTGTCCGGTCGTAGTTGATATTTTTATGTATTCCCTTTGCTGATGAGTTTGGCCTTGCTGTCACGCATCAACTTTAATCAATATGGATGTGTGCATCACAATGATGCAGAGGCCGGCTATTTTAACCTCCTTTTTGAACGGAAAAAAACTGAAACCAGAACATAATTTCACTAGTACGCAACTCTTTAATAATAAAAGGACCAATTAATATCAGTGTTTTAAATAGCGGGCTATGGCATATAGCGGCAACCTTCAAAAACAGCTATAGCTGGGTTATAGCGAGGCGGCAAATTGTACATGAAATCATTTAGCGGCAACATGCTCAAACAGCTATAGCGGGGCTATAGCCGGCTATTTAAAACTATGATTAATATACTGTGTTCATCCTTGCCAAGGGCATGGCAGTAGGCCGTGTCGTTAACGTATAGTTTCCAGATCAAAAAATAATAAGAGGATTTTCCGTGGACCACCTTTTCCAAATTTTGAAAAAGGGTAACTCCATAATTTTTTGCAGACTAATTGCTCCTAGAAAAAGCTAAAAATGTCATAGAAAATTGCTGAACTGGCAGGAGCACCGGCCGCATGAACTCCTGGAAGCAAGCTAACCATTTTTAACTACCAGCAGATCGTTGCTTGCTGTAGAAATTAGTTCCATGACATTTGTTTCATAGATTGGGCTTAAGGCGACCACATTTTCTCGGATGAACTAAGACACGACGAGCAACAGTGGAACTTCTGCCGGTGCAAAGTAGCTAGGGAGGATAGGTAAAGGCGAGGATGTAGCTTATGATATATGCCACGCGGGGATGCCTAGCCACAGTTCCTCTTCACCTTCCTCACATCACAGCGTCACACCGTTCTTTCTCCACTATAGTCCTTCTCTGAAACTTCCGGCGGCCATTGATCTTGCGTCGGTATTTTGTCGTCCTGAGTCCTACCATTCCCTTAAACGTCAAAAAACAAAGTACTCTCTCAGTAAGCTAACAAGCTACTGAATTAAAGGAGACACTTAGAACCACAAAATATCGAATTGCACAAGCTACTACTGATCTGCTATATATGCAGCCAAAGATAACCTACTATCAGCAACTTACATTTTCGTTGGGTCTCGGGTAGTTGCAACGATGCATAAGTCATTTATAGCTGTTGTATCCAGCCATAGTCCTCTGTATGGACATGGTTGGGATTGATATTTACCATATTGTGTATCAATTATAGAGCTAAAAATTTCTCATGTTCTTTCTGCACTGAACTCTAGTAAAAAAAAGGACTCAGGATTCAATCCGAAGTCTCAGATGAGGAGCATGTGGCACTAGCTAGTGCAATTGGTGGGTTGTGTTTGAACAAGATGCGTTCGTGCAACTTTTGTGTTGTAGCAAACGATTTTTCAAAAGATGACATGTCAAGCAAGCGCGCGTTAAGGTCCGTGCGGCCCATACGACGGTAGCCCATGCGTTCGCTGGGAGGAGCCAAAAATCACAAGATTTTCAGGGATTACATGAAAAAAAATTGATGTAGTTTCGGATAACTGGCTCATATGAGCCCAAGTGAAGCAAAGCCCACTAGGCCCATGTGTTGCTGTAAAATCCATAATCATTGACCATGATTTCTTTTGGAAAGGAACCCCTAGAACCTATGCCTCCCCTCGACGTCATGTCACTTTTGGTGAGGGTCAACAGTATAACACATGGTGTAAATATGGTGAGGTATTTCACATTAGTCACACTATGATTTCTCTTATCCAATATTAGTCATTTCTTGATGGCTTCACGCAGGAGCTTTGTGAGTGACTAGTGAAGAAAGTCAACTAAGGTAAAGCTTTACCGTTTTACAAAGTTTCTTTACTTTGAAGGTGATGCAACCTGTATTTGATCTGCTTGGTTTCATCCTTAACAGTCTTCTTACCCTTAGTTTCATACCCTTAGCACAACTCACCTTGGGCACTTAATATTTCCCTGCATTCGCCAAAAAATATCCCTTTGTCATTTCCTGTTCTTTCAATGTGGTATTACACGCTAGTAACATTGTTTTCATGGTATCTACAAGCTTCTCATGCATCTCATACACAGAATTAAGCATCAGTTATAGGATAAACTCATACGAGAGACACGGGAGTTCACTACAATCTACTCATCTTGGCATTAAAGAGTGTGCAACTAATCCCACTTGCTATCATAGATACATGGTCTTATGTACTTCTCAGTTATATGGCCAATCAGTAATATAGAAAAGAACAGTAGGAAGACCAGAAGATGATGAGTTAGTTGAGCTTGAAGTTTCAACAGCACAACGAAGTTGGTGAGAGTTATGATCCCTAATGATGTGTTTGGTTTCAATCACCAAGTGGAATGGCATGGGTCGGACCCGTGACTGGCCCTCGTTCCTGCATTTTGTACATAGCTGGAACAGGAACCAAGTCGTTCCCACCGAACGAATATTCGTGCGATATCCAGAACGTGCCGATACCTACACATCGGAGGAATCAAGCAAAACCAGCCAACGGGTTTGAGCGTTGCTTTGGTGCAGGAGGAAATAGTTGTAGATATTTTTTATGTCGTTTTTATTATGATTTGTTAATGTACCTTGTCAAAATGAACTAAATCCATTATGTTCCATCCCTCCAACCAAACACTGGAATATAACCATTCCATTCCATGTATTGTCTCCAAACAAACACAGAAACGGAATCGACCCATTCCAGTGGAATGGAACCATGACATTCCTTTTCACTTGGTTGGTTGCATTACTATTCCCTTTTCATTTTGTTATCCACCGACCAACCAACCCCTCCTCAGAACGGAATGGAACCGCTGGAGCTACCGATGAGGCCGTAGTGTGATCATGTTAGGTTCTCCCTGCTTGTTTAGTCTCCAATGGTGGCCAGTTTCGCTCTGGTTAGAGTTAGGTCCCCTGTTTAGTTCAGTTTCGTCAGTAGTGTGGTTTGGTTCGAGCCCGTGTATTCTTGGGCCTATTGGTGGTCGCTGGCTCCCTTCTGTATGCATGGTGGTGTACTCGTTGGGCTTCTGCCCTAGTAGAAATTTTAACCATTGGAGCATCTCTGTGTGTCCTGATGAGTAGCTGCATCGCCCCAATAGTTAGCTGGAACGTGCGGGGCCTCAACTCCCCTACGAGGCGCGCAACAGTTGCAGAACTTGCCTCGTTGCTTAGAGCGGTCATTCTTTGCCTCCAAGAAACAAAGATCGACGCCTGGTCTCCCCAGATAGTTAGAGATATTGGAGGAGCTCATCTAACGGAGTGCATAGTTCTGCTAGCCATAGGCACCCGTGGAGGCATTGCGATCATGTCGGACCCCACGATCGCCACTGTCTCCTCTCATGCAATTGGCGAGTTTGGGATCACAGTAAAAGTGAGGCTCCACCTGCAAGCTCAAGTTTTTTGGCTGACCTCTGTCTACGGCCCCGCCGATGACACTAGACATGATGAGTTTCTGCAAGAGATCGTTGACGCTGCTCCTCCGCAAGCTGAGCCATGGATCATAAACGGTGATTTTAATATGATCTATGAGGCAAGAGACAAAAACAACCTAAATCTGAACAGAAGGATCATGGGACGTTTTCGAGCGGCAATTGATGTGACCGGATTGAAGGAGATCAAATGCAAAAACCGCCGTTTTACTTGGAGTAATGAAAGAGAAAGGCCCACCCTTGTCAGCATTGACAAATTTTTCTGCAATGTGAGCTGGGAAGCTAGCTTCCCATCATATGCCCTCACTGCTGCCTCCTCTGCCTGTTCGGATCACTGCCCCCTGCTGCTGGCAGCCATGGATTCCCCCCTCGCCGAGCTCGTTTCAGATTTGAAACATTCTGGCCCAAGTTTCCAAGATTCTCTGAAACTGTTGAAAAAGCTTGGGCGCGCCCGGTAAACACGGCGTGTGCTTTCACCAGATTACACACGAAGATGACAAGAGCTGCTGCTAACCTGAAAGTGTGGAGCAAATCAATCTTCAGTCAGTCCAAAGTTCAGATCCACATCACCTCGGAGGTGATCCTACACCTCGACATTGCCCAAGAAAAGAGGCAGCTTTCAGCGGCAGAATTCAGGCTGCGCAAGATGTTAAAGCTGAGAATTGTTGGCCTTGCTACTGTGGAGAGAGTGAGGAAAAGGCAAGCCTCCCGCATCAATTGGCTGCGTGCCGGAGACGCCAGCACAAAATTCTTCCATGCCAAAATGAGGACCCGAGCTTGGAAAAATTTCATCCATTCCCTCATCACTGAAGATCGCGTTGCCCTAATGCAATCTGACAAGCACCAGGCAGTTTTTGACCACTTCAGCGCCTGCATCAGAGCCAAGTCCACGCGCACCTCGACCATCGACTGGTCCTTGCTGAATCTGCCATCGATCCAGGGGGCAGGTCTGGATCTCCCTTTCACTGAGCAGGAGATCTGGGATGCAATCAAGCAGTCCCCGCCTGATCGGGCTCCAGGCCCCGATGGTTTCATCGGGCTGTTCTTCAGATCATGTTGGGCCCTGATCAAAAATGATGTCATGGATGCGTTCCATCAGTTCTACAGTCTAGGCGGAGGAAATTTCAGGGCCCTAAACCAGGCCATGGTTGTTCTCATTCCAAAGAAAGATGGCGCCGACCGTGTGTCTGATTTTAGACCTATTAGCTTGATACACTCCTTTTCTAAATTAGTGGCCAAGGCCCTCTCCATTAGACTAGCCTCCGTCATCTCCAGTATCATCTCACCGGCGCAGTCAGCGTTCCTGAAATCCAAATGCATTCAGGATAGTTTCCTGTATGTGCAGAACACCGTGCGAGCCCTACACCGCAAGAAAACTCCGGCTCTTCTCTTGAAGCTAGATATCGCAAAAGCCTTTGATAATGTCTCATGGGAATATCTGCTAGAACTGCTCCAAATGCTCGGCTTTAGCGCTAGATGGCGTGACTGGATTGCCTGGCTCCTGTCTTCGGCGTCCTCGGCCTTCATGGTGAACGGAACCCCCGGGCCCTTTCTTCATCATCGCCGTGGGCTCCGGCAGGGTGACCTTCTCTCGCCCCTCCTCTTCATCATAGCCATAGATCCCCTCCACCGCCTCATACAAGCTGCTGTCGACCTTCAGATGATCTCCCCCCTGCCAGGTAGAGATGTCAAGCTGCGCGTTAGCCTCTAAGCTGACGAAGCAGTCCTGTTCGCCAACCCTGACAGGGAGGAGATCAACGTCCTGATGCACTTACTGCAAGAGTTTGGAGCTACCTCGGGACTCAAGATCAACCTCTCCAAATCCACAGCTACCCCGATCCGCTGCGAAGACCTGGACTTAGATGATATCCTGCATAGCTTTGGTGGCAAAACCCAGGACTTCCCGCTGCGTTATCTAGGTCTCCCTGTGACCATCTCTCATCTACGCATAGTTCACCTTCAGTACATCCTCGACAAGATCAAGGCCCGCCTGGCAGGTTGGAAAGGAAAATTGATGTCGATCGCCGGCCGAAGGGTGCTCGTGCGCGCGGTTGTCAGTGCCCTGCCCACGTTCGCCCTGACTGTGCTGAAAGTGCCCAGGCGCTTTTTCAAGGAGGTCGACAAGGCCCGGCGTAAGTTTCTCTGGTCGCCGGAAGAAGACATCACCGGAGGTAAAGCCAAAGTCAACTGGTCGGCTGCCTGCGCGCCAACAGAGAACGGCGGCATGGGAATCTCAAACCTTGCCGTCTTCAGCTCTGCCCTGCGCCTGCGTTGGATGTGGCTCTCCTGGAGCTGCCCCGACCGCCCCTGGGTAGGCTCGGAGCTCCCATGCACCGAGGCTGATCGGCAGCTCTTCGCCGCGGCAACTTCGGTGACCCTGGGTAACGGCAAGACGGCCACGTTCTGGTGCTGCCCATGGGCTAACGATGTCCCCCTCTGCGTCTCCTTCCCAAGGCTCTTCCGTCACTCCAGGCGGAAGCACCGAACTGTCGCAGAGGCGCTCACAAATGAGACATTGATCAAGGACCTAGCGCACGGGGACACAACAGGACTGCTCCATGATTTCCTGACCTTGGCGAGACGCTTACAAGACATGAACATCATCCTACAGCAAGACACAGAAGACACCATTTTTTGGAAATTCTCTGCTGACGGAAAATACTCCGCGGCATCGGCATACAAGATGCAATTTCAGGGCCACACCAAGACCACAAATGACATGATCATTTGGAAAGCCTGGGCCCCGGGTCAGCTGAAGGTCTTCCTCTGGCTGTTGTTTCAAAACAAGTTATGGTGTAACGACCGGCTCCAGCGCAGAGGATGGACAAATGGTTATTTCTGTCAGCTCTGCATCAAAAACCTGGAAACGTCGCTGCACTTGTTCTGGCACTATGATGCTGCGAAGAGGATCTGGAATACGGTGGCACAATGGTGCGGATGCGAATCCTTTGCTGAAGATGTCTGGCGGTCCTCCTCATCGCACTCTGAGATTGTCACCTGCATCATCTCAAAGGCCCGTGCTCCTCTGAGAAAAGCAGTTCAGTCTTTGGCCATGATCACCTTATGGAGGATATGGAGGGAGAGGAACGAATGTGTTTTCAGAAACAAAGTAGCTTTTGTACCCGACATCATCGACGCGGTGCAGCGAGACCTTCAGCTCTGGCGCCAGGCAGGTGCAAAAGCTTTGGTAGACCCGTTCGGGAAACCACCATGAGAGATCAACTCTTGTAATTCTGCTCCCGGCCCCTTTTTAATTTCTCTGAAATTTCTCCTTGATCCTAGGATCACCCCCACCTTATTGTTTTCCCGCCTGCTCCCTGCTTATTGATCAATATATGCCAGCCATCTGCTGGATCTTTCAAAAAAAAAACCCCTTCTATATATATGTAGTGAATAGTAATGCAAGCATATACTCATCCTAAAAGAAGTACGGATCACACTATTCACTTTCCGACGTGCTGCTCCATGCCTCCATCAAACTGACCTCTACTCTGCACAAGATTCCAATAATTTAACATCACTGACTTAGCTAAAGAGTCTTTTTACGGCACATCAAAATATTTTATGCCATTTATTTTTGCGATCCTACGGTCCAGGTATGTCAATACTACACCATAATTCACGTAGTATATTCGAATGTGAGGGGCACTTTGGGCAGTCCACAAATAAAAATCCTGTAGCTCCTTTCGTTGGATAGTCCAAGCCCGAAGCGACCGCTGGAGGGAGGCCACTGGCGCTGCTGTTTGTGCTGCTGGCGGAGTGGTGCAGGCCCACAGCTGGTTGGGGATGAAGGCGGTGGTGGCTGGAGAGCTGCTGAGGGCGTGGGCCTGGGTGCAAGGGAGCTCGAGAATAGGTTGCTCTACTTTGGCCGCGCCGCCGAGCATGTTACCATTACCGAGCGGTAGAACAGGGTGCTCGTTGGCCTCCTCTTCCACTTTTCATCATTAGTTTTCAGTTGATAAGGTGATATAGCTTGTTTAGGCTTGAATTGCAAATTGGCATCCAAACATCACGAGCAAAACTTGCACTCAGTGTGGCTGGGTGAATAATGAATATTATGCTCTAGTTGGTACATCCGTACAAGGAATTTGATATTTCGTAGTGCTGGAATTCCGCATGGCAAGCTCCCCGATTCGAACGAGGTGTTGAGACGACTGTTGTAATACATTGTTCACCTCTTTTCATCAGTCCGGACTTTTGAATGAATTGGTGGAGCCTGAATTCAGTAACAACAAACAACGGTCGGTGGCGTCATCGTCCATCCATGCAGCTGCGCGTGTCAGGTGCGGCGGTGCAATCTGGGACCGTCCTAGGGGAGGTGAGGGTGTGCAGTAGAATCTATTAATTTTCGTTTCCCTGGTCGATTGATCAGAGACACTAAACTAGTGGGTGTCAAAGCAGACGTGAACATTCTCTCTGTCGATACAGGCTTTCTCACCCCTTTAGAGATAAAGACATACCACGCCGATACAAGGTATTTAGGAAATCCTCAAAAGATGGTCAAAAAGAAAATCGACAAAACTAGCCGAGAAAGCTAAAGCCGCCAACAGGTTGTCGAGAAGAAGCAGAGGAGACCCGCCATCATGCGCAAGGAGGACCCAATCGCACAGGCGACGCCCACAAGAGGGTGACGACGTGAAGCACTGCCGCCGCCGCTGCGCCAGCCGGACAGAGAATTTTACCCTGAGATCCGGAGGGAAAGGAAAGGTCCACGGCGGAGCCCCAAGAGGAACACAACACCCACATGTGTTATCACCGCCGCGCCATGGTGCAAAGCTTTCGCCCGACCCCAACTCCCGCCACATCAAAGAAACACCATGATGGGGACCCACCATGACGAACTGTGATCACCAGATCCAGACCAGGGCTAAGCTGCCATCGAGGATGACCGCTATACCAAGATTACCCACCACAACGCACCTTGCCAGCCTCATGGCTAAAGAACGCCGCCAACAGTAGCCACCCAGGGTTCGCCGTGAAGCTAGCCCATGTAGCCCGCCAACGGGGGCTGCTGCCCCGGCATCCAAAACCGCCTCCACACAGCCGCCAGGCCACGAGGTCCTCCTAGCGCCACTCCTTAGCAGGGGGACACTGGCGTACGATAGGAACCCCGATCCACGCTACGAGGAGAGCGCCGACAATGAGGGCTCGATCCCCACAGGATCTAGCCGCCAAAACCGATGTGGCGGCCAGGGACGTGGCAAACCGGCAACACTCAGCCGCCCGCATATAGGCCAGCTGCACATACGTCACCACTAAAGCCGTGCATCGATGCATCGCCGGTCAACAGGCCTCCACGGGCATGACCTGGGAGCTCCAGATCCGGCGAGGCAGAACCTCAAGGCCTGCTGTCCCATGTCCCAGGTGTCCCACCGGAAGTCTGCTGGGCCGAGTCGCTGCTCAATGGCCACCAGGCCTCCTCACTCACTTGCCTCTCCAAATCCTCCATCCTCTAAGCAGCCTGAGGGAGCCACCGTGAGCCCTAGTCACGAGAAGAGGGGCAAGTGCCACTCGAAGAAGAAACTGCATCCTGCCTCCTCGAGCACGCCAGGGTTGGCTGTCGCGCCGCTGCCTTAGCCCACCACGCCAGCAGCCAAGCCCTGTCACCGTGAACCACGCTACTGCTCGTCGTGGCCCGCCGGGCACTGTCGGCAACCGCCAGATCCGCTCCCTGCAGAGGAAGGGAAGCTGGGAGAAGACCCGTCGCTGCCGGCATCTGCCACACGGGTTTCACCCGACGGCATCATCAGGCGGCGGCACGAGGAGGGGAGGAGAAGAGGGTGGCGGCGGTGCCGCCTAGTGTTTATAGTCCCCCGAGTCACCTAGGGTGGGGGCGATGCGAGGGAGGGGGTCGGACCGCTGTGGCTTGGTTTATCGAATTTCTACAGCTCAACATTAGCCTAGCAGAAATTACTAAGCCATCCCCAAAATAATCTTTAACAATATCAACCAGTGGATCGACTAAATAATACACCTTAATTCCAGTAGTATGATGTAGCCTAAAAAATCTCTTGCTAAATCTATCCATATTTAATATGATATGATACTTACTAGATAATTGCAGAAATGTACTTACCATATGGTCAATAATGGTGCATGCACCATTATCACTGTATTTCATAATACAGAGTGTGGTAGTCCGGTAGGTAAATAAAAAATATCTGCATCTAGAAGAATAAAAGTTATGTTGTGCCACTCACTTTTAACATTCGGCAATAAGGAAAGATTCAATATTAAGCAGCATTGGTCACGTGAAGTTGACCAACACATTTCATAGTTTGTCGACTCCCAACCTTGATATTCTCCTTTAGGGAAAAAATGATCCGATTGGTTCAACTCATTCATGCTAATTGATTAATAGAAACTATGTTTTACATGCTATATCAACTGAAGAATATGCATGCTATCTAGCAGACACCAACAAATAAATAATACAAGCAAGCTTTTTGTTGTGATAGGGTCTAGGCGCTAGTGGAGGCTCAATGCACGCTTGTATGTCATGGAAGAAAGATTCATATCAACACGAATATATATCACGTGAACTACCACTACTAGGGAAAACCCTAGTAGTAGTGCAGTCCTTTTGCCTAGTAGTAGCGCGGGCACCCACGCTACTACTTGGGCGCTACAGCTAACTTTTAGCAGTAGCGCAGGCAGCGCTACTGCTAATACGGTTATCAGTAGCATTGGGTTGGACCGGCGCTACTGCTAAGTAGTAGTAGCAGCGCGGGACTACTATTCGTCTGTATTTCATTTCTTCTGTTTTATACTGTATTATACACCGTTATACACATTTTGATACGGTAGCAATTAAGAGATTGTTATATCATTATGATCATGATCATCCTACTAATCCAACTTGCTGACTTTGGATCCATCCACCTGAATCTAATCTGCGTTTCTTCCACCCACTGATATAATAACTCATCATGATCATAATAACAACTCATCATCATAATAACAACTCATCATCATAGTCATATAAGAACTCATCATCATAATAACAACTCCTCATCATCATCTATGAGTCATATGCCAACTCATCATTCTAACACATTCTAGCACATAACTCATCAGCATCATAATAACAACTCTCATCATCATCATAGTCATAACCAACACTAGCTAATTGTTCTTAGCACCTGATGAGTACTATCTAGGACCTACTCCTCTCCCTTAGGTAAAATAGCATAAAACAGGTAAACCGGTACATCTACCTAGAGGGTTTTCCCTAGTAGTGTACCACCAGCACTAATTCACCATGGACTACCGTTGGGGCTAAAGATCTTGTTGCAATTATAAAGTTTGCACCAGTTATTTGACGTTCAAGCCTCGCATTGTCATTTAGAATAAATGAATGAGCCATCCATTTAGGTTCCCATATTGCGGTCCTGGTATCTCCCGTTCCTATACACATCATTGTGTGCTGTTGAACAACATATTGAAAGTATGTAAAAATATACACTTAGCTACATGTATAGTTTAGAAACAATCAAGGGAGGATGACCATTCTGCAACCAACCAATTTTATTGGCCATGCCTTTAGAAGCCTCTCTTTTGTCCATGCCATAGACTTAAACAAGCCAACCCAATTCATTTTATGTTTTGTTGGAAAAAAATCATTCAGCGTGGTATCTGTCTATACTACACATGCAAACAGGCCAGTTGTGTACATACGAGAATGTTTCCGTTGTTTTCTCTCTATGTTTGTTCGGCCTCTCCAATTTCTAGAGAACTCAGGCACATGGACAAAGGGAATAGCAAACCATTGAATACGGAGCATGCCGTTGAATCTGGTGGCAAGTGCATCAACATCACAATTACGACGCATGTAGTAGGTGCATGATCACTGCAATGTAAGCAGATGTCTGACTGAAAGCAGCTCATTCACTCCAAATCCAGATTAACTACTTAAGCTTAATGTATTGAAGGTAGAAATGTATAGTCGTCATTTTTTGTGTGATACTGAACATCAGTGACCATGGTTTTGTATTAAAGTGACCATGTTAAACAATTGTTTTGTACAAAATTCTATAAAGATGGAGAGTAGAAGCTAGGCCAAACAGGTCGATCAACATACCTAGGAAATACTAGGTGAAGCTACAGATCCAACTAAAACAGATCTCCACGCTTCGATTGGAAACGATGAGCACATGCTTTAAGGCCTTAACGGAAGGAACGATCTTCTCGAAGGTAGGACCATTACATTACTTCAAGATATACCACGCCGCTAAGATAACAGCCTCCATTAAAATTGGTTGACAACAAAGAATGAGTTGATATTGGCACTACTGTAGGCCCAATAAATCTGTATGTAAACCAAACATCTAGTACTAAATTAACTCACAATTCACAAAAGGAGGTGTTAGGTCCAATTCTTGGTTGTTGTCGCAGAGAACATAAATTTAGCCTGAGTCAAGATGAAGATGACATATCCTTGGTCAAGATGAGTACATGTGTAAAATTAAATGTACTCCCTCCTATCCATATTAGTTGTCACTGAGATACAACGGAGGTGACACCGGCGGTATTCCGTTCTAGCTTTCTCACTTATAACACTAATGACACATCAAAGAGATCTCGGCAAAATGACATATTGTAACTTCTTCCACATAACCTGAAATCACTTAGTTAAGTGACTATCTTATGCCTGTTTTGCATCTGAACTGCGACCTATTATGTCACTTTAACCGTGAGATCAAAACTGGGAAGATGATTTGCAAGACAGTAAGATTGAAGTCACTTCATCCATCTATGTATATATGTCAACAAATAAATGAATTGCATATGAACTATCCTTAACTATTGGCTGCAACAATAAAACTCGAAGATAATGAGGGAAGTGAGGAAGTGGAATGGCAATAGAAATGAAATGCCCAACATGATCGTCCAGAAATTGGATGCTTGAAGAATTTGGCTGGTATACTAAGATAGCCATCATGTGCATTCAATTCGTGTTTTATTCTAAAAATTATAATGTTGTACAAATATGAAAAGGTTGCTTCATGTGTTGGCATGTACAATTGTTTATCTCATGAATGAGTTGTGTAGTTACAATGTTACTTCTAAAAAGGGCCGATAGAACGTATAAAAAATATATATTTATCTAAGAGGGCTATTTAAAAAATTATTAGTCTAAATTAGATAGGTACAAAAAAATACAACCTAGTTTCTGAGCCTCATTTGAAAAGTTGATATAAAGGTTAGTGACCAATGTTCGATGACGATCAATCCTTTGATTCGTGTGCCAGACCTTGTGAGTCCTTTAGAGTTCTTTGTACCTAGTTTTATAATGGCATGGTTGTTCTCCCCTGATACATGTTGAGTATAGATATGCAAAATATGCATAAACTTCCATTGTGTTTGGTAGAATGTATGGGATGAGACATGCTGAGCCAAGAGCTTGTTTGGCAGGTTGTATCGGTCCAAACAAGTGGGCTGTGATTTCATTTGGTAGACTGGGTCCGAGGTATATGCGGGTATCTCCTATCCGAGATGGTAAGGATACCACCACAAATATGAGATATTCAAAGAAATATTTTGACACAATTCAGCCAAGATTTCAAGACCATCAAACACATTTACAAAATAATTAAGTGGATTTCGAGCATAATTTGCACAAAAACATAATTCGTATGTCGAACAAAAGAACTTGTTATCAACTGAAATGTATCTACCAAATACAACAATCAACCATGAAGTAATGCACCAAACTTAAACAAAAGAATTCCATCATTCAACAACCATCAACACAGCATATAAGTAGAGCGAGAATTGCTCTCGGCCTTAATCATTCAATCGTAACTGAGAATATAAAACCTTTTGCACTATAAGACTAAAAACCAAACAAAGTGTTATGTACAATTAGATTACAAAATACAAAGTCAGACTCTTCTATATTGCTTCCATCCGGGTTTAGATGTCGGACATGGGTGTTTTGTCTTCAATTTAACTAACGAAACATGTGTTATATAGTACGAAAATAAATCTTTAGATTAGTTGTTTAATGATGTTTCTAAACTTATATGTTTTGTGGCACATTATACATATTTTATTAATACAATTGCAGGCCTAAAAACCCACGCGTGACTAACATTCCGTTTAGAGGAACATTCCATTTAGACGCAGTATGGGAGGGTGGGGGGTGGTGTGTGTGTGTGGGGGGGGGGGGGGGGGTGAGATTGGGGCAGCGACTTCTGTGAGCTGGAGTCGACGACGGTGAGGTGAAGGGTGGGGGGGGGGGGGGGTGGGGGGGGGGGGGGGGGGGGGGTGTGTGGGGGGTGGGGGGGGGGGGCGAGTAGATGGCCCAGATGATGTGATGGGGCTCGCGGTGAGATTGGTATGGTGTGGTGATGGAGTTTGAACACTGACGGGCAACTGGTGCTTGTCCGGCCCATCATCTACCGAGCTGCCACCTAGGCAAGGCTCCTCCATTACGGCCTCTACACCTCATCGCCATCACCTTTGCAGCCACCAACCTTGTCACGGATCTGGTGATAGATGTCGGCACGTGGGGTGTGGACACATCGATCATGCCGTTTGTCATGATTCGGAGGCAGAGGTCAACGCGTAGGCATGTTTCTTTTTTGGCCTCATTTTCCAGTAACCGACCGTGTACTGGAATTTTCGGTATGCACCGGAATTTTTTGATACAATTCAAAAAATTGAATTAATTTAGATTTAAACTTTGAATTGTTGTTTAATAAGCCTGATATATACGTACTATAATAATCTAGCCCTTGGCCTTTTGGTTACAGGCTTACAATGCGCGACCTCTCTCTTGGAGGTACTGGTTCAGAACAAAGTAAGGTGGCCACTAGAACAGGAATTAATTAGCATGCACTATAGGTTTAACATAGTATATTTAAACGTTAAAAAATGAATTCAAATTTCATTTGAAAATTTCAGACCAAAAAATCCAAAATTCTGAGATATTTTGAAACAGGTTTTCCTAGCCCCTACCGGAAAACAACCGGTAACAAGAAAAACAATTGCGTATAGGGCATGCCAGGTAGTCCGGGAGCGCAGGTGACCTGGACCGAATAGTGAAAAATAGATCGATAAGAGAATGTAATTCCCAGCGTCGGTCGCGGAGAAGCACAAATAAACAAACCGGTCCAGTCTTGGCATTGGGCATGAAGAGAAGCAAGCAACATCGCCAAATGCTAAGTTGACATTTTTTTTGACAGTAATTCGGTTGGCTTTTTTTTTTGAAAATAATTCAGTTGGCATTTGGGAACAACGATCATGACCATTTGTAAATTGGGAGCCAGAGAATGATGATTGTAACCTCTCATTTCGCCACGACCTCTCAGTTGGACCTACGGCTCCCATATATGCTGCATAGTCACTTCGTGATCAGCCGCGTAGCCACTGGACCAAGAGTACGACACTACAGGTTGACCCCAGCCCGTCCCACCTGCAACCTGTTTGCCACCCATGGACAGCGCAAGCTTGATACGAGGCAGATGTGCCATGAATAGCTCTGCTAGTGAGGAGGACAAGCTCACACAGCTATCATGCCTTAGGGTCCATGGTTTGAGAATAGCGATGGACGGAAGCGAAATTTTCTTTATCCATGAGGAAACCACATTCTTCAGAACAATTTCCGATGCGTCTCATTCCCTAACAGATATCACCTAGCAACTCCATGTGACATCGCTTATCTTTACTATACGCCATTCCCCAATTTTCCAGGCATTCCCATTGTTTCTTCTCAAAAGATCGAGGTGAGCTAAAAACGTTTACTAGCTTGGAAGAGACCACATAATCTACAGGTACATACATATATGGAGCTTGGGATGCCTTGGTAGGGGCCATATACGTACCGATCTACGTATGCACTTCAATATTTCAACAATAAATAAACTGAGAACCACAAGAAAACATCACATCTATAATGTTATAAATTTCCAAAACCATTTATAGTAGAACCACATCTAGGCATTGATATAGAAAAATAAATTACCAAGTTCAAACCTCTTTAGCAATATTTACAGTCCGGATTTGTTTCTTGAGTTGTGGATTAAATTTTAATTCAAACATTTTGTAGATGCCAGAAATATGAATGTTGTTATCTATGGAATTCAAGTTTTTTTAATCACTCATTGGGTTCAATATATGGCAATAAACACTTGAATCTTAAATTAGCATGGGCTACGCTTCGTGAAACTCGATATCTGATCCGAAACAAAAAACTACATGATCATCTATTCAACATTGTTTGGAAATAGGACTAATGTGTTGCAAGTTGGCGACCAATCCAAATAATGTATAAGAAACCTAAGTAGACGCGGGAGAATATTAGATTTCCCAAACACCAGTATTTCATAAACAAAGTAGTATATTGGTAAATATCTAAGTCCTCTCTTTTTTTCCTAAGTCAAACATTGTAAAATTTAAACAAGTTTATTGGTAAAATATTATTTAATAGTATGGGAATATTTTTTTACAATTTTACTTAGAAAAACCTACAAGTCTTTGGCATATGAAATTTCCTTGATGTTACTCATAGGCTACCCTCGTGGCATGTCACACTGAGTAGTAACTTTCACTCACGATGTACCAGACTGAATTGCTTGATAATTCGTGAACTACCACGTGCATGCCCGCTATTTGCTGGCAAGCACTAAAGACTTCATCTTCACAAAGTACAAACTGGGTTTACTATACTCTCCACCTGAACACTAGTGTGGCATGACATGTGCATGCTTGCCATCTTTGCTCTCCTCCACCAACACTATCTAAGTACGAAACAAACAAGGTGCCCTTGCACGAATGTGTGCTTCTTTTCGAATTTCAGATTTCCTTTTGCTGCATGAGAAAGCCATTATATGTGTCCATGTTAAGCTTATCGATGCCAGATTTATTGTAACTCTCTCACGGTAGAGATAAGTAGAAGTACAACACGTTGCCCATAGTGCGGTTAAGCCATTTCCACATGATCTCGTTGCCATCAAGGTTAGTTCACACTTGTAGAAAACCAACCTTTCGTCCGCCTCTTTAGTCCCGGTTTGATTACGGCCCGGGACTAATATGACCATTAGTCCCGGTTCCAACGGCTAGGAGCCGACGGGGCCACAGGCATCATTAGTCTCGGTTAGTTTTTAACATATAGTCCGGTTTGTAACACAAACCGGGACTAAAGGGGTAGTGGCAGGCTCTCGTCAGGTTGGGGCACCCACGATCCCCTTTAGTCCCGATTTGTATCACAAACCGGGACTAGAGGTAGGACCTTAGTCCCGGCTTGTATAATCAACCGGGACTAAAGATGCCCCTACATAAACCCTTTGTCCAGCCCGAGCCCATTTCTCTGTTTTCTCCATTCCCCTCTCTATTCTTCCCCTTAGCTCAAGCTCATCCTCCATTTTTTTGCAAAGATTTGTCAAGATTTGAGGCACCCCATCTCTCCAAGTGTTCACAAAGGTTAGGAACTTTGACCTTTCATCTCTAATTGTTAGATTAGCTCCTGCAATGCTCTATAAGTATAGTGATTTGTGGGTTTTAGTTTGGGAGTAATTTTGTGGGAGTTTATTTGAATTATATGCAATTTGAGCTCAAATTAACTTCTTTGTTTGCATATGTGTATGTGTGGTTTACCTAGTGCCTTCCCGTCCCCGTCCTAACCACCGTCGATCGCCCGCAACGTCCCGTCGCCGGCACCACCTGGGTGAGCCTCTTGTTCTTATCCTTTTTATAAAAAAATAAATCTTATTTGTATGATTTAGATAGTTTTATTACTTGTTTGATTGTTTGTTATACATGGTGCCATGGTCTTGATATCCGTCCCATCGGCCCTCGTCCGGTTTATAATCCGGATGTGGCATATTCTCTTTCATAACTATTTGTTGCATTTCGCGTTTATGACAGTTATGCCCATCAAGTTGACATAGGTATTATTATCTAGGAGGTATGTGAACCAAAAATTGCAACCGACCCTCTTGTCGAGAAGTTAAATTTAGTTGAAAAAGAAAACGAGTATTTGAAAGAAAAATTGAAAAGAATTGAAGAAGAGAAGATGAAATTGGAGTTGTATGTTGCCGATGTCGTCGATGATCACAAGATCAAGATGGATGCAATGCGCTTGAATATTAGAAAGATTAGAAAATATGCCGTTAATAAAGAGGCTTGGTATCACTATGTTGTTCGATCAATTGTTACCTTAGTTGCGATCTTGATCGCATTTGTTGTTGCATTTAAATGCTTTAGCTAGAGAGTTCGTATGTTGTTTTATGAGAGTAAGTGTGTATGAACTTGTATTAATTTGGTATTTTTGGTGTTGTGTAATGAAGATGAGCCGGCAATGGATGTATGATGACTGACACTCTCCCCAGTTCATTGATGGCGTGCATACTTTTCTACGTGCGGCTGAGGCAAACAAGCAGGATGATGATTTTATGTGTTGTCCATGTGCTGTCTGTAAGAATGATAACAATTACTCTAACTCAAGAGTCATTCATGTCCACCTGTTTACGTCCGGTTTCATGTCCGTCTATAACTGTTAGACCAAGCACGGAGAAAGAGGGGTTCTAATGGAAGAGAATGAAGAAGAAGAGGATGATGACAGCTATCCTGGGTTCCCTGAATATGATGGTACTACAATGAGGAAAGGAGCTGAAGAAGAGGTATCAGATGAGCCCGCTGATGATCTTGGTCGGGCCATTGCTGATGCAAAGAGAAACTGCGCAAGTGAAAAGGAGAAGTTGAAGTTGCAGCGCATGTTAGAGGATCACAAGATATTGTTGTACCCAAATTGCGAAGATGACAAGAAAAAGCTTGGTACGACACTGGAATTGCTACAATGGAAGGCAGAGAAAGGTGTAACTGACAAGTGATTTGAAAAGTTGCTGAAAACGTAAAAGAAGATGCTTCCAAAGGACAACGAATTGCCCGACGGTACGTACAAAGCAAAGAAGGCTGTCTGCCCTCTAGGATTAGAGGTGCAGAAGATACATGCATGCCCTAATGACTGCATCCTCTACCGCGGTGAGGAGTACGAGAATTTGAACGCATGCCCGGTATGCGTTGCGTTGCGATATAAGATCAGCCGCGATGACCCTGGTGATGTTGAGGGCAAGCGCCCCAGGAAGAGGATTCCTGCCAAGGTGATGTGGTATGCTCCTATAATACCATGGTTGAAACGTTTGTTCCAAAACAAAGAGAATGCCAAGTTGATGCGATGGCACAAAGAAGACCGTAAGAAAGACGGGAAGTTGAGAGTACCCGCTGACGGGTCGCAGTGGAGAAAAATCGAGAGAAAGTGGTTGGACTTTGCAGATGACGCAAGGAACGTATGGTTTAGTTTAAGTGCAGATGGCATTAATCCTTTTGGGGAGCAGAGCAGCAATCATAACACCTGGCCTGTGACTCTATGTATCTATAGACTTCCTCCTTGGTTGTGCATGAAGCGGAAGTTCATTATGATGCCAGTGCTCATCCAAGGCCCCAAGCATCCCCATGACGACATTGATGTGTATCTAAGACCATTAGTTGAAGAACTTTTACAGCTGTGGGACAAAAAAGGTGTACGTGTATGGGATGAGCACAAACATCAGGAATTTGACCTACGAGCATTGCTGTTTGTAACCATCAATGATTGGCCTGCTCTTAGTAATCTTTCAGGACAGACAAACAAGGGATACCACACATGCACGCACTGTTTAGATGATACCAAAAGTATATATTTGGATAAATGTAAGAAGAATGTGTACCTAGGACATCGTCGATTTCTTCAGATCAAGCATCTCTTAAGAAAGAAAGGCAATCATTTCAAAGGTGAGGCAGATCACTAGAAGAAGTCTCGCCACCATACTGGTGATGATATACTTGATATGGTCAAGGATTTAAAAGTAATCTTTGGAAAGGGTCCTGGCGGACAATCTGTTCCGAATGACGCTGACGTACACGCACCCATGTGGAAGAAGAAATCTATATTTTGGGACCAACCCTATTGGAAATACCTAGAGGTCCGCTCTGCAATCGACGTGATGCACGTGACGAAGAATCTTTGCGTGAACCTGCTAGGCTTCTTGGGCATGTATGGGAAGACAAAAGATACACCGGAGGCATGGTAGGACCTGCAACTGATACGTCTCCAACATATCTATACTTTTTTATTGTTCCATGCTATTATATTATCCATCTTGGATGTTTTATATGCATTTATATGCTATTTTATATTATTTTTGGGACTAAGCTATTAACCTAGAGCCCAGTGCCAGTTTCTGTTTTTTCCTTGTTTTTGAGTTTCGCAGAAAAGGAATACCAAACGGAGTCCAAATGAGCTGAAAATTTACGGTGATTTTTTATGGACCAGAAGAAGCCCCCAAAGCAAAAGACTTGGGCCAGAAGAGCCACGAGGCATCCACAAGGGTGGAGGGCGCCCCCCATAGAGCGCGCCCTTCGGTCTTGTGTGCTCCTCGTGGACCCCCTGACTTGTTCTCGACGCCAAAAATTCCTATAAATATAGAAACCCCCAGAAATAAACCTAGATCGGGAGTTCCGCCGTTGCAAGCCTCTGTAGCCACCAAAAACCAATTGGGACCCTATTTCGGCACCCTGCCGGTGCGGGGAATCATCACCTGTGGCCATCTGCATCATCCCGGTGGTCTCCATGACGAGGAGGGAGTAGTTCACCCTCGGGGCTGAGGGTATGTACCAGTAGCTATGTGTTTGATCTCTCTCCCTCGTGTTCTTGATTTGGCACGATCTTGATGTACCGCGAGCTTTGCTATTATAGTTGGATCTTATGATGTTTCTCCCCCTTCTTGTAATGAATTGAGTTTTTCCTTTGAAGTTATCTTATCGGATTGAGTCTTTAAGGATTTGAGAACACTTGATGTATGTCTTGCATGTGCTTATCTGTGGTGACAATGGGATATTCACGTGATCCACTTGATGTATGTTTTGGTGATCAACTTGCGGGTTTTGTGACCTTGTGAACTTATGCATAGGGGTTGGCACATGTTTTCGTCTTGACTCTCCGGTAGAAACTTTGGGGCACTCTTTGAAGTTCTTTGTGTTGGTTTGAATAGATGAATCTGAGATTGTGTGATGCATATCGTTTAATCAAACCCGTGGATACTTTTGGTGACATTGGAGTATCTAGGTGACATTAGGGTTTTGGTTGATGTGTGTCTTAAGGTGTTATTTGCGTACAAACTCTAGGGCTGTTTGTGACACTTATAGGAATAGCCCAATAGATCGATCAGAAAGAATAACTTTGAGGTGGTTTCGTACCCTACAATAATCTCTTCGTTTATTCTCCGCTAATAGTGACTTTGGAGTGACTCTTTGTTGCACGTTGAGGGATTGTTATATGATCTAATTATGTCATCATTGTTGAGATAACTTGCACTAGTGAAAGTATGAACCCTAGGCCTTCTTTCCAAGCATTGCAATACCGTTTTTGCTCACTTTTGTTACTAGTTACCTTGCTGTTTTTATATTTTCAGATTACAAAAACCTATATCTGCTATCCATATTACACTTGTATCTCCATCTCTTGGCCGAACTAGTGCACCTATACAATTTACCATTGTATTGGGTGTGTTGGGGACACAAGAGACTCTTTGTTATTTGGTTGCAGGGTTGTTTGAGAGGGACCATATTCATCCTACGCCTCCCACGGATTGATAAACCTTAGGTCATCCACTTGAGGGAAATTTGCTACTGTCCTACAAAACTCTGCGCTTGGAGGCCCAACACGAGTCTACAAGAAGAAGGTTGCGTAGTAGACATCAGCAACGTAAGCACGAAAAAGACGGCATGCATCCAAAGCAGTATCAAGGTCCTGCCAGCTACGCTCTTACCAAAGAAGAGAAGGAAATCTTATTTGAATGCCTGCTCAGTATGAAGGTCCCGTCTGGCTTCTCGTCGAATATAAAGGGAATAATAAATATGGCATAGAAAAAGTTCCAGGACCTAAAGTCTCATCACTGCCATGTGATTATAAGTTTATGACGCAACTGCTTCCGGTTGCATTGAGGGGGCTTCTATCGGAAAACGTTCGATTAGCCATTCTGAAGCTATGTGCATTCCTCAATGCACTCTCTCAGAAGGTAATCGATCTGGATATCTTACCAAGGTTACATAATGATTTGGTGCAATGTCTTATCAGTTTCGAGTTGGTGTTCCCACCATCCTTCATCAATATCATGACGCACAGCCTAGTTCACCTAGTCGACGAGATTGTCATTCTGGGTCCTGTATTTCTACACAATATGTTCCCCTTTGAGAGGTTCATGGGAGTGTTAAAGAAATATGTTCATAACCGTGCTAGGCCAGAAGGAAGCATCTCGAAGGGCCATGAAACAGAGGAGGTCATTGAGTTTTGTGTTGACTTTATTCCCGACCTTAAGCCGGTTGGTGTTCCCGAATCGCGGCATGAGGGCAGACTGGGTGGAAAACGCATGCTAGGAAAGGATTCAATAATATGTATGGACGGGCATTCTTGGGCGCAAGCACACTACACAGTTCTACAAAATTCCAGCTTGGTGGCTCCGTATATCGAGGAACACCTAGATAGTGTACGCTCCAAGAACCCGGAGCAGTTTGAGCACTGGATCAAACATACACACATGGCAACATTCGGCGGTTGGTTGCAAACATGTCTCATGCATGACGACACTATTGTAGATGAGTTGTACTTGCTGGCCAAGTCACCATCTTCGACTAGATCGACATTCAAAGGGTACGAGATAAATGGGAATACATTTTACATGATCGCCCAAGATAAAAAGAGCACCAACCAAAACAGTGCTGTCCACTTGGATGCAGCAAACACCAATAGGCCAAAGGACACATATTATGGTTATATAGAGGAGATATGGGAACTTGACTATGGACGTGATTTGAAGGTCCCTTTGTTCCGGTGCAAATGGGTCAATCAGACAGGAGGCGGGGTAAAGGAAGACTCGTGGTATGGAATGGCAACAGTTGATCTCAACAATCTTGGGTACACAGACGAACCATTCGTCCTAGCCAATGATGTGGCACAGGTTTTCTATGTGAAGGACATGTCTACCAAGCCGAGAAAAAGAAAAGATAAGGAAGCGAATACATCATACGATGAGCCAAAGCGCCACATAGTTCTTTCAGGGAAAAGAAACATCGTGGGAGTGGAGGACAAGACAGACATGTCAGAAGATTATGAAAAGTTTCATGAAATTGCTCCCTTCACAGTGAAGACTGACCCAAGCATCCAGTTAAATGATGAAGATTGTCCATGGTTATGGCGCAAAGGGACAAACACGAAGAAAAAGTTTTATACCCGAAGATCCCACTCTGAGATGTGACCGGCTTCATTGTCATCACTTTCTTCTCTAGTGAGTTTCTGCACTTATCTGGAAAGTCCCACTTCACACAAACCGGAGGGAATCTTTGTAATAGTTAGGGTATATATGTGTGTTTGGCATTTGAAACACGAAGGAACATTATGTAGGAGTTAATCAATGCAATTATGTCCAAACAAAATATTTAACTATGTATTTTGCAAGGATGATCATACGCGGTTAGCCACGTCATCAATTTTCAACCTTTTCTGATTTCATTTGCTATTTTTCCTGCATTTATTGATTTTTTTAGCTAAATAACCCTGAAATTGAAAAGCACTACAAATGAACTCTCAAAAGGTTGAAACTTGGCATGGTATCATCATTTCACCCACATAGCATGTGCTAAAAAGTTGAGAGGCTTACGGCAAAAACTGGATTTACTTCGTGTACAAACTGGACAATCTCTTTCGAAGAATCAGGGTTTCAGACGAAAACTCATCAGTTACAAAGGCATTTCATTTTTTAAACTTATTTTAACTCCAGACTTTTTGTGCATTCAATATGCACCATTCAAAGCCACGTCATCAATTTTCAACCCTTTCTGACTTCATTTGCTATTTTTCATGCATTTATTGATTTTTTGAGCTAATTGACCCTGAAATTGAAAAGCACTACAAATGAACTCTGAAAAGGTTGAAACTTGGCATGGTATCATCATTTCACCCACATAGCATGTGCTAAAAAATTGAGAGGGTTACGGAAAAACTGGATGCACTTTGTGTACAAACTGGACAATCTCTTTCGAAGTATCAGGGTTTCGGACGAAAACTCATCTATTACAAAGGTATTTCATTTTTAAAACTTATTTTAACTCCAGACTTGTTGTCCGTTCAATATGCACCATTCAAAGCCACGTCATCAATTTTCAACCCTTTCCGACTTCATTTGCTATTTTTCATGCATTTTTTCTTTTTTTTTAGCTAAATGACCCTGAAATTGAAAAGCACTACAAATGAACTCTGAAAAGGTTGAAACTTGGAATGGTATCATCATTTCACCCACATAGCATGTGCTAAAAAGTTGAGATGGTTACGGCAAAAACTGGATGCACTTCGTGTACAAACTGGACAATCTCTTTCGAAGTATCAGAGTTTTGGATGAAAATTCATCTGTTAGAAAAGCATTTCATTTTTTTAAACTTATTTTAACTCCAGACTTTTTGTGCGTTCAATATGCACCATTCAAAGCCACATCATCAATTTTCAACCCTTTCTGACTTCATTCGCTATTTTTCATGCATTTAATGATTTTTTTTGAGCTAAATGACCCTGAAATTGAAAAGCACTACAAATGAACTCTGAAAAGGTTTAAACTTGGCATGGTATCATCATTTCACCAACATAGCATGTGCTAAAAAGTTGAGAGGGTTACGACAAAAACTGGATGCACTTCGTGTACAAACTGGACAATCTCTTTCGAAGTATCAGGGTTTCGGACGAAAACTCATTTGTTTAAACTTATTTTAACTCCAGACTTTTTGTGCGTTCAATATGCACCATTCAAAGCCACTTCATCAATTTTCAACCCTTTCTGACTTCATTCGATACTTTTCATGCATTTAATGATTTTTTGAGCTATAAAACTAAAAGAGCTAAATGTAATCTGTTTTTGATTAAAATACCTATTTAAAATAACCTAAAAATTACCAAACTGAACATACTGAGAAAACACACTAATATTAAATAGCAGAAAAAAGAATCACTCAAAAATCTATTTATAAAGTAAAGTTAGTCACAAACTAGTGATTCACACAAGTTTCAAAGAATTCAAATTTAAACTATTCAAATTTGAAAACTACTGGCACTAACAGAAAGTTTATAATTCTTGTGACCTAAACCAAAAAGATTCACTGAATGATCATATGCTATGCTAACGGTTGGGTCTTGTCCATCACATCGTTCTTCTAATGATGTGACCTCGTTATCAAATGACAACTCAAGTCTATGGTTAGGAAACCTTAACCATCTTTGATCAACGAGCTAGTCTAGTAGAGGCTCACTAGGGACACGGTATTTGTTTATGTATCCACACATGTATTTAAGTTTCAGGTCAATACAATTCTAGCATGAATAATAAACCTTTATCATGATTAAGGAAAGATAATATTAACTATTTTATTATTGCTTCTAGGGCATATTTCCATCAGTCTCCCACTTGCACTAGAGTCAATAATCTAGTTCACATCGCCATGTGATTAACATCCAAAGAGTTCACTACAGTCAATAATCTAGTTCACATCGCCATGTGATTAACACCCAAAGAGTTCTAAGGTGTGATCATGTTTTGCTTGTGAGAGAGTTTTTTAGTCAACAGGTCTGCGACATTCAGATCCGTGTGTACTTTGCAAATAACTATGTCTACAATGCTCTGCATAGAGCTACTCTAGCTAATTGCTCCCACGTTGAATACGCATCCAGATTGAGACTCAGAGTCATCCAGATCGGTGTCAAAGCTTGCATCGATGTAACCGTTTAGGACGAACTCTTTATCACCTCCATAACCGAGAAACATTTCGTTAGTCCTTTTTAGGTACCTAAGGATAATTTGGACCGCTGTCAAGTGATCCACTCCAGGATCACTATTGTACCCCCTTTCCAAACTCATGGCAAGGCACACAACATATCTGGTACACAGCATGGCATACTTTATTGAACCTATGGCTGATGCATAGGGAATGACTTTCATTCTCTCTCTCTATCTTCTGCCGTGGTCGGGCTTTGAGTCTTACTCAACTTCACACCTTGCAACACAGGCAAAAACCCTTTCTTTGACTTGTCTATTTTGAACTTCTTCAAAATTTTGTCAGGGTATGTGATTTGTGAAAGACCTATTAAGCGTCTCGATCTATCCCTATAGATCTTGATGCCCAATATATAAGCAGCTTCACTGAGGTCTTTCATTCAAAAACTCTTATTCAAGTATCCTTTTATGCTATCCAGAAATTCTATATCATTCCCAATCAGCAATATGTCATCCACATATAATATCAGAAATGCTACAGAGCTTCCTCTCACTTTCTTGTAAAATACAGGCTTCACCATAAGTCTATATAAAACCATATGCTTTGATCACCTCAGCAAAGCGTATATTCCAACTCCGAGATGCTTGCACCAGTCCATAGATGGATCGCTGGAGCTGGCACACTTTGTTAGCACTTTTAGGATTGACAAAACCTTCTGGTTGCATCATATACAACTCTTCTTTAAGAAATCCGTTAAGGAATGCAGTTTTTTTGTCGTCTATTTGCCAGATTTCATAATCATAACATGCGGCAATTGCTAACATGATTCAGACAGACATAAACATCGCTACGGGTGAGAAAGTCTCATCGTAGTCAATCCTTTGAACTTGTCAAAAACCTTTCGCGACAAGTCGAGCTTTGTAGATAGTGATATTACCATCAGCGTCCATCTTCCTCTTGAAGATCCATTTATTTTCAATGGCCTACCGATCATCGGGCAAGTCCACCAAAGTCGACACTTTGTTCTTATACCTGGATCCTATCTCAGATTTCATGGCCTCAAGCAACTTGTCGAAATCTGGGCTCATCATATCTTCTTCATAGTTCGTAGGTTCGCTATTGTCTAACAACGTGACTTCCAGGACAGGATTACCTTACCACTCTGGTGCGGAACGTGTTCTGGTCGACCTACGAAGTTCAGTAGTAACTTGATCCGAAGATTCATGAGCATCATCATTAGCTTCCTCTCTAGTTGGTGTAGGCATCACGAGAATGGTTTTCTCTGATGTAATACTTTCCAACTCGAGAGTAGGTACAACTACCTCATCAAGTTCTACTTTCCTCCTACTCACTTTTTTCGAGAGAAACTCCTTCTCTAGAAAGGACCCATTCTTAGCAACAAAGATCTTGCCTTCGGATCTGTGGTAGAAGGTATACCCAATGGTCTCTTTAGGGTATCTTATGAAGACGCACTTCTCCGCTTTGGGTTCGAGCTTATCAGGCTAAAGCTGTTTGACATAAGCATCGCATCCCCAAACTTTAAGAAACGATAGCTTAGGTTTCTTGCCAAACCATAGTTCATACGGTGTCGTCTCAACGGATTTAGATGGTGCCCTATTTAACATGAATGTTGCTGTCTCTAATGCATAACCTCTAAATGATAAAAGCAAATCGGTAAGAGACATCATAGAACGCACCATATCTAATAAAGTATGGTTACGACATTCGGACACACCATTACGCTGTGGTGTTCCAGGTGGCGTGAGTTGTGAAACAATTCCACATTGTTTTAAATGAAGGCCAAACTCATAACTCAAATATTCACCTCCACGATCAGATCATAGAAACTTTATTTTCTTGTTACGATGATTCTCTACTTCACTCTAAAATTCTTTGAACTTTTCAAATGTTTCAGACTTGTGTTTCATTCAGTAGATATACCCATACCTACTTAAATCATCTATGAAGGTTAGAAAATAACGATACCCGCCGCGTGCCTCAACACTCATCGGACCGCATACATCGGTATGTATTATTTCCAACAAGTCATTAGCTCGCTCCATTGTTCCGGAGAACGGAGTTTTAGTCATCTTGTCCATGATGCATGGTTCACAAGTATCAAATGATTCATAATCAAGTGATTCCAAAAGTCCATCCGCATGGAGTTTCTTCATGCGCTTTACACCAATATGACCTAAACGGCAGTGCTACAAGTATGTTGCACTATCATTATCAACTTTGCATCTTTTGGCATCAATATTATGAATATGTGTATCACTACGATCGAGATTCAACAAGAATAGACCATTCATCAAAGGTGCATGACCATAAAAGATATTACTCATATAAATAGTACAACCATTATTCTCAGACTTAAATGAATAACCGTCTCGCAATAAACAAGATCTAGATATAGTGTTCATGCTCAACACTGGCACCAAATAACAATTATTCAGGTCTAAAACTAATCCCGAAGGTAGATGTATAGGTAGTGTGCCGACGACGATCACATCGACCTTGGAACCATTCCCGACGCGCATCGTCACCTCGTCCTTAGCCAATCTTCGTTTATTCCGCAGCTCCTGTTTCGAGTTACAAATATGAGCAACCAAACCAGTATAAAAAACCCAGGTGCTACTACGTGCATTAGTAAGGAACACATCAATAACATGTATATCAAATATACCTTGGTTCACTTTGCAATCCTTCTTATCCGCCAAATATTTTGGGCAGTTCCGCTTCCAATGACCATTTCCCTTGCAGTAGAAGCACTCAGTTTCAGGCTTGGGTCCAGCTTTGGGCTTCTTCACGGGAGCAGCAACTTGCTTACCATTCTTCTTGAAGTTCCCTTTCTTTCCTTTGGCCTTTTTCTTGAAACTAGTGGTCTTGCTAACCATCAACACTTGATGCTCCTTCTTGATTTCTACCTTCGCCGATTTCAGCATCGCGAAGAGCTCGGGAATTGTTTTCTCCATCCCTTGCATATTATAGTTCATCACGAAGCCTTTGTAGCTTGGTGGCAGTGACTGAAGAACTCTCTCGATAACACTCTCAACTGGAAGATCAATTCCCAGCTGAGTCAAGTGGTTATGATACCCAGAAATTTTGAGTATGTGTTCACTGACAGAACTGTTCTCCTCCATCTTACAACTATAGAACTTGTTGGAGACTTCATATCTGTCAACCCGGGCATTAGCTTAAAATATCAATTTCAGCTCTTGGAACATATCATATGCTCCATGGGGCTCAAAACATCTTTGAAGTCCCGGTTCTAGGCCGTAAAGCATGGCACACTGAACTATTGAGTAGTCATCAGATCGATCCTGCCAGACGTTCATAACATCTGAAGTAGCTCCTGCAGCAGGTCTGTCACCTAGCGGTGGATGAAGGACATAATTCTTCTGCGCAGCAATGAGGATAATCCTCAAGTTATGGACCCAGTCTATGTAGTTGCTACCATCATCTTTCAACTTAACTTTCTCTAGGAACGCATTAAAATTCAAGGGAACGGTAGCACGGGCCATTGATCTACAACATATATATGCAAAAACTATTAAGACTATGTTAATGATAAATTAAGTTAATCAAATTACTGTTGAACTCCCACTTAAATTAACATCCCTCATGTTATCTAAGTGATACATGTTCCAAATCAACTAACCCATGTCCGATCATCACGTGAGATGGGGTAGTCATCAATGGTGAACATCTCTATGTTGATCATATCTACTATATGACTCACGTTCGACCTTTCGGTGTCCAGTGTTCCGAGACCATGTCTGTACACGCTAGGCTCGTCAAGTTTAACCCAAGTAATATGCATGTTCAAAACTGGCTTACACCCATTGTATGTGAACGTAGAGTCTATCACACCCGATCATCACGAGGTGCTTCGAAACAACGAACTTTAGCAATGGTCCATACTCGGGGAGAACAATTTTATCTTGAAATTAAGTGAAGGGATCATCTTATAATGCTACCGTCGTTCTAAGCAAAATAAGATGCATAAAGGATAAACATCACATGCAATCAAAAATACGTGACATGATATGGCCATCATCATCTTGTGCTTTTGATCTCCATCTCGAAAGCATCGGCATGATCTCCATCATCACCGGAGCGACATCTTGATCTCCATCGTTGCGTCGGGGTCGTCTAGCCAACTATTGCTTCCACAACTATTGCTAACGCATAACGATAAAGTAAAGCAATTACATGGTGCTTCAGTGATTGACATGCAGGTCATACAATAAATTAAAGATAACCTTAAGGCTCCTGACTGTTGTCGAACTGATCGACATGCAAGTCGTGAACTTATTACAAAACATGATCATCTCATACATCAACATATATCACATCGTATCTTGACCATATCACGTCACAACATGCCCTGCAAAAACAAGTTAGACGTCCTCTACTTTGTTGTTGCTAGTTTTACGTGGCTGCTACGGGCAACTAGCAATAACCATTCTTACCTACGCAAAACCACAACGGTGATTATCAAGTTTATTGTTCTAACCTTCTTCAAGTACCGACCGTAGTCAAATTCGATTCAGCTAAAGTAGGAGAAACAGACACCCGCAAGCCACCTTTATGCAAAACGAGTTGCATGTCAGTCGGTGGAACCGGTCTCATGGGCGTGGACATGTAAGGTTGGTACAGGCCGCTTCATCCCACAATGCCGCCGAATCAAAATAAGACATTGGTGGTAAGCAGTATGAACATCACCACCCACAACTCCTTTATGTTCCACTCGTGCATGTCATCTACGCATAGACCTGGCTCATGATGCAACTGTTGGGGAATGTTGCATGGAAAACAAAAAAAATTCTACGCACACGCAAGATCTATCCATGGAGATGCATAGCTATGAGAGGGGAGAGTGTGTTTACATACCGTCGTAGACCGTTAAGCGGAAGCGTTTATCAATGCGGTTGATGTAGTCGTACACCTTCACAATCCTTCCGATCAAGTACCGAACGCACGGCACCTCCGCGTTCAGCACACGTTCAGCTCGATGACGTCCTCGCCTTCTTGATCCAGCAAGACGGGCGAATTAGTAGATGAGTTCCGCCAGCACGACGGCGTGCTGACGGTGGTGATGCAACTATCTCCATAGGCTTCGCCGAGCATGATACGTCTCCAACGTATCTATAATTTTTTATTGTTCCATGCTATTATATTATCTGTTTTGGATGTTTTATAGGCATTAATATGCTATTTTATATTATTTTTGGGACTAACCTATTAACCTAGAGCCCAATGCCAGTTTCTGTTTTTTTTGTTGTTTTTGAGTTTTACATAAAAGGAATATCAAACGGAGTCCAAACGGAATAAAATTTTCGCGATGATTTTTCTTAGACCAGAAGACACCCACGGAACTTGGGAACGAAGTCAGAAGAGTCCCGAGGGCACCACAAGCCCTCAGGGTGCACCCTAGGGGGGGGGCCCATGCTTGTGGGCCCCCCTGGGAGTCCACCGACCTCCCTCTCAGCTCTATAAATTCACAAATATTCCCAAACGACCAGAAACGTCCACCAAAATATTTTTCCGCCGGCGTAAACTTCTGTACCCGTGAGATCCCATCTAGGGGCCTTTTCCGGCATTCTGCCGGATGAGGATTCGATCACGGAGGGCTTCTACATCAACCCTATTGCCCTTCCGATGAAGCATGAGTAGTTTATCTCTGACCTACGGGTCCATAGCTAGTAGCTAGATGGCTTTTTCTCTCTCTTTGATCTTCAATACAAAGTTCTGCTTGATGTTCTTGGAGATCTATCCGATGTAATATTCTTTTGCGGTGTGTTTGTCGAGATCCGATGAATTTTGGATTTATGATCAGATTATCTATGAATATTATTTGAATCTTCTCTGAATTCTTATATGCATGACTTAATATCTTTGTATTTCTCTTCGAATTATCGGTTTGGTTTGGCCAACTAGATTGGTTCTTCTTGCAATGGGAGAGGTGCTTAGTTTTGGGTTCAATCTTGCGGTGTCCTCACCGAGTGACATAGTAGGGGTAGCAAGGCACGTATTGTATTATTGCCATCAAGGGTAAAAATATGGGGTTTTCATCATATTGCTTGAGTTTATCCCTCTACATCATGTCGTCTTACTTAAAGCGTTACTCTGTTCTCTTGAACTTAATAATCTTGATGCAGGCAGGAGTTGGTCTATGTGTGGAGTAATAGTAGTAGATGCAGAATCATTTCGCTCTACTTGACACGGACGTGATGCCTATATTAATAATCATTGCCTGGGATATTGTCATAACTTTGCGCTTTTCTATCAATTGCTCGACAGTAATTTGTTTACCCATCGTATGTTTTCTTTCAAGAGAGAAGCCTCTAGTGAAACCTGTGGCCCCCGAATCTATTTTCCATCGTATATTTTCAGATCTATAAACCAAAAAACCCAAAAAATACCTTGTTGCAATTTACTTTTTTTATTTTGTTTTATGTTTTAGAAATCTTTCATACCTATCTCTATCAGATATCATCCTTGCAATTGACCGTGAAGGGATTGACAACCCCTTTATCGCGTTAGGTGCAAGTGTTTGATTGTTTGTGTAGGTGCATAGATTGGAGACTTGCTTGTACCTCCTACTGGATTGATACATTGGTTCTCTAAGTGAGGGAAATACTTATCTCTACTTTGCTGCATCACCCTTTCCTCTTCAAGGGAAAAACCAATGCAAGCTCAAGAAGTAGTAGGAAGAATTTCTGGCGCCATTGCTGGGGAGGTTCTACATCAAGCTTACCAATTACCCATCATAAACTCTCATCTCTTGCATTACATTATTCGCCATTTGCCTCTTGTTTTCCTCTCCCCCACTTCTAAAATGATTTTCAGCAAAATACAAAAATATTCGCCTTTTTATTCGCCCTTTTGTCCATTCGTCTTTTCGTTTGCCTTTATGTCTTACTTGGTTTGTTTGCTTGTTCGCTTGGAATAATTGTGTATTTATTGAAAATCAGAAAGCAAATTTTTTATGGATTCTCATCCACTTGCTAATCTTTTTAAGAGATCCAATTATGATGAACCTATTGCTAGTGAGTTGAGTGCACTAGATTATCTTTATGAAGTTTTGCTTGAAATTCGTGAATCTGAAAATTGTGATGAAGAAATTTATGAAGAGATTCATGATATATATTTGAATGAAAAGCATGATTGCAATGATGTTATTATAAATTCTATTAATGTTGATTGTGCTAATAATATGCAAAACCCCAAGCTTGGGGATTCTAATTTTGCTATGTCCGTTACTTATTGCAATGACCATGATTGGGGTGATAATGCTTCTTATGATCTTGAAAGTCTATTTGAGTCTCATGATGAATATGTTATTGATAATAATGTTTTTAATAATATTGAAAGTTGGTTTGGAAGAGTGTCAACTCTAGGTATTAATGATCCCACTACTTTGGAGAATAATCAATCTCATGAAATTTTTGATAAAAGTGGGTTAGGAGAGGTCATGACTTTAGTTAATGTGAATCCCACTATCTTGGAAGAGTGTCAACTTTGCATGCATGTGCAGAATATGTTATGTGATAGATATATTGTCGAATTTGAATATGATCCCACATGTAATTATTATGAGAGAGGGAAATATGGTTGTAGAGATTTTAATCTTACTAAATTACCTCTCGTTATGTTGGGATTGCTATTGTTTCTCTCTTCTTCCTTGCATAGGCTAGATTTTGCTTGCCTTGCTAACTTGTTTGCTTATAAAATGCCTATGCATAGGAAGTATGTTAGACTTAAATATGTTTGTCACATGTTTTATGATGCTCTCTTCGTGTTTCAATTACTATCTTTTATGTGAGCATCATTGAATTCTCAAGCCTATCTTAATGGCTATAAAGAAAGAGCTTGTTGGGAGACAACCCAATATTTTTATTTTCTGTTTTCTTGTGTATACACATTATTACCTCTATAGTAATTTTGTTTTGGTGTTTTAATTAGTGTTTGAGCCAAGTAAGACCATTGGGATGGCTTACGGTAATAGTTGATTTGATCTTGCTAAAAAAATAGAAACTTTTGCGCCCAGTAAAATAATTTTAGAAATTCACAGAAAAGTGCTTTTGATCTGATTAATTTTGCGCAAGATTGATATACAAATTTCCCAGGTTGTCCTAATTCTTCAGAATATTTGGAGTTACAGAAGTATACGAAGTTTACAGATTGCTACAGACTATTCTGTTTTTGACAGATTCTGTTTTCTATGTGTTGTTTGCTTATTTTGATGAATCTATGGGTAGTATCGGGGGGTATGAACCATGGAAATGTTGGAATACAGTTGATATTACACCAATATAAATAAAGAAAGAGTTCACAACAGTACCAAAAGATGGTGATTTATTTTCTTATACTAACGGATCTCATGAGTTTTCTGTTGAGTTTCGTGTGGTGAAGTTTTCAAGTTTTGGGTAAAGATTTGATGGACTATGGAATAAGGAGTGGCAAGAGCCTAAGCTTGGGAATGCCCAAGGCACCCCAAGGTAATATTCAACAACAACCAAGCATCTAGGCTTGGGGATGCCCCGGATGGCATCCCCTCTTTCGTCTTCAATCCATCAGTAAATTTACTTGAGGCTATATTTTTATTCACCACATGATATGTGTTTTGCTTGGAGCGTCTTGTATGATATGAGTCTTTGATTTTTAGTTTTCCCCAATCATCCTTGCTGTACACACCTTTTGAGAGGGACACGCATGAATCATGAATTTATTAGAATACTCTATGTGCTTCACTTATATTTTTTGAGCTAGGCAATTTGCTCTAGTGCTTCACTTATATCTTTTTAGAGCACGACGGTGGCTTTATTTTATAGAAATTGTTGAACTCTCATGCTTCACTTATATTATTTTGATAGTCTTTAAATTGCATGGTAATTTGCTTAGGTTATGAATTTAGTCCTAATATGATGGGCATCCAAGAGGGATATAATAAAAACTTTCATATAAAGAGCATTGAATAATATGAGAAGTTTGATTCCTTGCATTTGTTTTGAGATATAAAGATGGTAATATTAGATTCATGCTAGTGAGTAATTGTGGATTGGTAGAAATACTTGTGTTAAAGTTTGTGATTCCCGTAGCATGCACGTATGGTGAACCGTTATGTGATGAAGTCAGAGCATGATTTATTTATTGATTGTCTTCCTTATGAGTGGCGGTCGGGGACGAGCGATGGTCTTTTCCTACCAATCTATCCCCCTAGGAGCATGCGTGTAGTACTTTTTTTTGATAGCTAATATACTTTTGCAATAAGTATGTGAGTTCTTTATGACTAATGTTGAGTCCATGGATTATACGCACTCTCACCCTTCCACAATTGCTAGCCTCTCTAGCACCGCACAACTTTCGCCGGTGCAAACACCCACCATATACCTTCCTTAAAGAAGCCACCATACCTACCTATTATGGCATTTCCATAGCCATTCTGAGATATATTGCCATGCAACTTCCACCGTTCCGTTTATTATGACACGCTTCATCATTGTCATATTGCTTTGCATGATCATGTAGTTGGCATAGTATTTGTGGCAAGGCCATCGTTCATATTCCTTATACATGTCACTCTTGATCATTGCACATCCCGGTACACCGCCAGAGGCATTCATATAGAGTCATATTTTTGTTTTAGAATCGAGTTGTAATTCTTGAGTTGTAAGCAAATAAAAGTGTGATGATCATCATAATTAGAGCATTGTCCCATGTGAGGAAAGGATGATGGAAGCTATGATTCCCTCACAAGTTGGGATGAGTCTCCAGACTTTACAAAAAAATAAAAGAGGCCAAAAGAAGCCCAAACAAAAAAATGAGAGAAAAGAGAGAAGGGCCAATGCTACTATCCTTTTACCACACTTGTGCTTCAAAGTAGCACCATGATCTTCATGATAGAGAGTCTCCTATATTGTCACTTTTATATAGTAGTGGGAATTTTTCATTATAGAACTTGGCTTGTATATTCCAATGATGGGCTTCCTCAAATTGCCCTAGGTCTTCGTGAGCAAGCAAGTTGGATGCACACCCACTTAGTTTCTTTTTGAGCTTTCATACACTTATAGCTCTAGTGCATCCGTTGCTTGGCAATCCCTACTCACTCACATTGATATCTATTGATGGGCATCTTCATAGCCCATTGGTATGCCTAGTTGATGTGAGACTATCTCCTTCTTTCTATCTTCTCCACAACCACCATATTCTATTCCACCTATAGTGCTATATCCATGGCTCACGCTCATGTATTGCGTGAAAGTTAAAAAAGTTTGAGAACCTCAAAAGTATGAAACAGTTGCTTGGCTTGTCATCGGGGTTGTGCATGATTTAATACTTTGTGTGATGAAGATGGAGCATAGCCAGACTATATGATTTTGTAGGGATAACTTTCTTTGGCCATGTTATTTTGAGAAGACATGATTGCTTTATTAGTATGCTTGAAGTATTATTTTTTTTATGTCAATATTAAACTTTTGTTTTGAATCTTATGGATCTGAATATTCATGCCACAATAAAGAAAAATACATGGATAAATATGTTAGGTAGCATTCCACATCAAAAATTCTGTTTTTATCATTTACCTACTCGAGGACGAGCAGGAATTAAGATTGGGGATGCTTGATACGTCTCCAACGTATCTATAATTTTTGATTGTTCCATGCTATTATATTATCAGTTTTGGATGTATTACATGCATTAATATGCTATTTTATATTATTTTTGGGACTAACTTATTAACCTAGAGCCCAGTGCCAGTTTCTGTTTTTTCCTTGTTTTTTGAGTTTTACAGAAAATGAATATCAAAGGGAGTCCAAACAGAATAAAACTTTCGCGATGATTTTTCTTGGACCAGAAGACACCCACGGAACTTGGGAATGAAGTCAGAAGAGTCCCGAGGGCACCACAAGATCTCAGGGCACGCACTAGGGAGGCGCCCCTGGCTTGTGGGCCCCCTGGGAGTCCACCGACCTCCCTCTCAGCTCTATAAATTGACAAATATTCCCAAACGACCAGAAGCGTCCACCAAAATACTTTTTCGCCGCCGTAACCTTGTGTACCCATGAGATCCCATCTAGGGGCCTTTTCCAGCATCCTGCAGGAGGGGGATTCGATCACGGAGGGCTTCTACATCAACCCTATTGTCCTTCCGATGAAGCGTGAGTAGTTTATCTCAGACCTACGGGTCCATAGCTAGTAGCTAGATGGTTTTCTCTCTCTCTTTGATCTTCAATACAAAGTTCTCCCCGATGTTCTTGGAGATCTATCCGATGTAATATTCTTTTGCGGTGTGTTTGTCGAGATCCGATGAATTGTGGATTTATGAACAGATTATCTATGAATATTATTTGAATCTTCTCTGAATTCTTATATGCATGATTTGATATCTTTGTATTTCACTTAGAATTATCGGTTTGGTTTGGCCAACTAGATTGGTTCTTCTTGCAATGGGAGAGGTGCTTAGTTTTGGGTTCAATCTTGCGGTGTCCTCACCTAGTGACATAGTAGGGGTAGCAAGGCACGTATTGTATTGTTGCCATCAAGTGTAAAAAGTTGGGGTTTTCATCATATTGCTTGAGTTTATCCCTCTACATCATGTGATCTTACTTAAAGCGTTATTCTATTCTCTTGAACTTAATACTCTTGAAAATTACATGGATAAATATGTTAGGCAGCATTCCACATAAAAAAATCGGTTTTTATCATTTATCTACTCGAGGACGAGTAGGAATTAAGCTTGGGGATGCTTGATACGTCTCCAACATATCTATAATTTTTTATTGTTCCATGTTGTTATATTATCATTCTTGGATGTTTTACAATCATTTTATAGCAACTTTATATCATTATTTTGGACTAACCAATTGACATAGTGCCCTGTGCCAGTTGCTATTTTTTGCTTGTTTTTTTCTTCGCAGAATATCCCTATCAAACGGAGTCCAAAAGCAGCGAAACTTTTTGGAATTTTTTTTGGACCAGAAGACAACTTGGGAGCCAAGGAAGCACCTGAGGAGGCCCATGGGGCCCACAAGACAACAGGGTGCGCCAGAGGCCCCTGGCGCACCCTTATGGGTTGTGGGGCCCACGGGGGTCTCCTCTAGCGCCACTTCGCTCTATAAATACCCAAATATTGCAGAAACCCTTTGGGAGTAGATGAAACAGTATTCCAGCCACCGCAAGTTCCAGAACCATGAGATCCAATCTAACACCATCACGGAGGGGTTCATCATCATCATTGGTGCCTCTCCGATGATCCGTGAGTAGTTTGTAAGGGAACGCGACAGAAAACGAAAATTTTCGGTATAGCGAGCACGCCCAGTACCACTATGGAGACTGCATACAAGGTTTGATCTGATCCGTACCGACTCGAAGCGCAGCGGAAGAAGACTCGGTGGTGATCGTTGGTACAGATCCCCGCAGCTAGGATTTACAACCTCCCAACCGCGAGGATGTACTCCCTCGTCGGACAGCCCTTCGGGAGGCGGTCGGACAGTCCCCCGGACGATGTCGCGGACAGCCCTTCGGGAGGACCCTCGAAACTCGAACGGAGACTCGGACAGCCCTTCGGGAGGACACTCGAACAGCCCCTCGGGCAAAAGACCGAAACTACGACCTCTCTACGGGGTTGCACACATACGGTGTCAGCTATCCGGCAGGGCTTCGCCGTCCAGAACTAGTTCCTGCCGGAACCCAGACAGCCTTTCGGCTCTACGAAACTCTTTTCGTGGGAGGGAGAGAAGAAGCCAGATAATGCATGGCATGTGTATGAGAGGAAGGATGAAGAGATGGCAGCCCCCATCTCCTCTATTTATAGGAAAGCCAAGGGGTAGGGCTCCTCCACTAATTACCAAAAACCCATGCATTAGGTCACACCTCATGGGCATAAGGGTAAACTTGGGATGCCATGTGGAGCTCCAAGGAGCACCCCCTTCCTTGGCCGGCCACCCCTAGGGGGGCCCCCATGAGGGGCTCTCATGGCCCCCCAAGCCCTTCTAGAAGCCTTTAGCAAAAGCCCTAAAAGGTGGCTTCCAAAAAATTATCCAAAAAGCACTTTCACTATTCACGACGACATTTTTCAGCGTCCGTTCGAACTGAAATTATTTATGTGGGCTTAGAACAATTCCAGTACCCACTAAAATAATTTTCAACGTGTTCTGGAACAATTCCAGATTAGTGATTTTCATCTGCGAAAAGCATCTGAAGCGGTTCCGGCAGCTCCGAAACATTTCCGGTTTTTCTTCCAGAAAATTCCCAGAAGTTTCCAGAATGATTCTGGCACCCTCCAAGAATTATCAGGCATGTGCCAAAAACAATTTGACTTTATGGTATCCTCTGAAACAACTTTTCAGTTTCACCGGAACTCATCCGGTGACCTCTTTGCGGAACCTTTCCGCTGTCCGAAACTTTTTCGGTGATTTTCTCTCAGACTCCCTGTCTACTACTCAGCAGATAGATGACCCTTAAGCGTGTGACCCTATAGGTTCGGTGAAGTATAGACATGACCTGGAACCCCTTCCGATCAATGATCAACATCGGAGCCGTGGACACCCATATTGACCCCTATACCCACACGGATGAATATTCGAGTGAACCTCCAGTTGCCGTGTGCTATTCCTGTTGCTTCGCGATATGTCACAAACACCCGAGGTTAGATTTATTGCATTCCTGTGGATCAACAATTTGTCCATCATGCAAGTTACCTCGTTACCGGTTTTGTTCTCTTTTCTCGTTTCCGTGTTCCGGCATCCCAGTGATCAAATCACAAGGTGTCGGGCCAGACGATGATGGATACCGTAACACCGAGAGGGCCCGAGTATATCTCTCCATCGTCGAAGGAGCAAATCCTAATCTTGAGCTATCTTGTTACTTGCCATACTTTTCCGTGAACCCGTAAGCCGCCGTAATAGCCACCCAGTTACGGATGACGTTTAACAAACCCCAAAGTTCACGAAGCAAGTATGAAGGAACTCGATACTCTCATGGTCTAAGGAATTATGCAAACATTAACTTCTCTGTGTTATAAACCATTAACTTGTGATGAATGCATCTCATAGCATAACATCAATTTGGGTCGATTCAACACAAGTGTTCTACCAACAATTTGTGCCCTCAAAATTGCCGGCATAGACATGCCCATGATCAGGAAAACAGGATCATCATGCAATACTCGAGCTAGTCATAGAGGCTTGACCAGGAATACATTTTTCCGTTTATTATCCCACACGTGCACATGAGTTTCCCTCCAAGCCTCGTTTTATTGTAGACTCGAGAATCATTGCAGTTATAGCATGGAACATAAACTTTCATTACAAACCAGGAGATACAAAATAACCGATATTACTGCCTCTAGGGCATATCTCCTACAGACTCCCACTTGCACTAGAGTCATAATCCAGTTACATGGCTTCCCTAACACCAATGGCTATCCGGTGTTGCTCATGCTTTGCTCGTGGTAGAGGCTTTGTCATCGGGTCTGACACATTCAGATCCGTGTGAACTTTGCGTACTTTCACTAAACCCTCTTCGACATGATGTCGAATGAGTTTATATTTGCGTTGAATATGTCTTGTCTTATGGTGCGAACTTGGCTCCCTTGCCTGAGCCACGGCGCCACTATTATCACAATAGATCTCCACCGGTTCCAGAGCACTTGGAACCACACCAAGGTCTTCAAGAAATTGCTTGATCCATACCGCCTCCTTGGAGGCTTCTGAAGATGCAAAATACTCCGCCTCCGTCGTAGAATCCGCCACAGTCTTTTGTTTGGAACTTTTCCAATCAACTGCGCCACCGTTCAACATGAAAACATAGCCTGCTTGAGATTTGAAGTCATCTGGGTCAGTCATGAAGCCTGCATCAGTGTAACCACTTACAATGAGCTCTTCATCACCTCCGTACACAAGGAGTAAATCCTTGGTCCGTCAGAGGTACTTAAGAATACCCTTGACTGCGGCCCAGTGTTCCAATCCTGGATCACTTTGGTACCGGCTGCTAACACTTAGCGCATAGGAAACATCCGGTCTTGTACATAGCATGGCATACATAATAGAACCAACTGCCGAGGCATATGGAACATCATTCATTTGTACTCGCTCATCGAGAGTTCGAGGACTCTGATTCTTGCAAAGCACTGTGCCAGGTGACATGGGGAGTAGGCCTTTCTTGGAGTTCTCCATGTTGAACCTTTTCAACACCTTGTCTATGTACGTGCTTTGGCTAAGCGCTATCAGGCGTTTTGATCTATCTCTATAGATTCTGATGCCCAATACATATGCCGCTTCGCCTAAGTCTTTCATTGAAAACCTTTTCTTCAATGAGTCTTTTATTTCACTAAGAAAATTCACGTCATTTCCAACCAACAATATGTCATCCACATACAAGATTAGAAATGCTTTTGCGCTCCCACTAAACTTCTTGTATACACAAGATTCTTCGTCATTTCTGATGAACCCAAACTCTTTGACCACTTCATCAAAACGAACGTTCCAGCTCCTTGACGCTTGCTTCAGACCATAAATGGCTTTCTGAAGTTTGCATACCTTTCCAGCATCCTCATGAATGACAAAACCTTCTGGCTGTATCATGTATACATCCTCTTTGAGGTTTCCATTTAGGAAAGCCGTTTTGACATCCATCTGCCATTTTTCATAATCGAAATAAGCAGCAATTGCTAGTAATATCCGAACAGACCTAAGCATAGCTACAGGCGAGAAAGTCTCGTCGTAGTCCACTCCTGGAACTTGCATGAACCCTTTCGCGACAAGTCTAGCTTTGTGGATAGTAATGTTACCATCCGCGTCCGTCTTCCTTTTGAAAATCCATTTACAACCAATCGGCTTTACGCCTTCTGGAAGTTCTTCCAAGTTCCAAACTTGGTTTTCGTACATGGATTCCATTTCGGATCTCATGGCTTTGTGCCATTCTTTTGAGCTGGGCCCCGCCATCGCTTCCTTGTAGTGCGCAGGTTCATCGTCTTCAAGAATGAAGATTTCGTTATGAAACCATTCAGGTGGCTGGATAGCCCTACCTGATCTACGCGGTTCAGTTACAACATTGTCTGAAGTCTCCGCATCATATGCGACAACTTCCGGCTCAGTTGTAGGGATAATTAGCGGAATTTCTTCCGGTTCCTTAGCCATATCAACGGTCACCGAAGATTCACTAATCTCATTAAGTTGCACTGTCCTCCCACTTAATTCTTTGGCGAGAAACTCTTTCCCGAGAAAGTGTCCAACTTTTGCGACAAACGTTTTGCCCTCGGACTGGTGGTAGAAGGAATACCCAATGGTGTTTTTGGGATAACCTACAAAGTAACATTTGTCTGCTCTGGGGTCGAGTTTGCCTGGTTGTAAACGTTTTACATAAGCTTCACAACCCCAAACCTTGAGATGTGACACATTGGGTTTCTTCCCATACAATAATCCAAATGGCGTCGTCTCAACAGACTTAGACGGTGCACTGTTTAGTGTATAAGCGGCAGTAAGTAGTGCGTGACCCCAAAAAGATATCGGTAGATCTGTAAGAGACATCATCGACCTTACCATGTCCAACAAGGTTCGGTTACGTCATTCCGATACTCCATTTCTCTGTGGAGTTCTGGGAGGCGTAAGCTGTGAAACGATTCCACGGTCACTCAAATGTTGGCCAAACTCATGACTAAGATACTCGCCTCCGCGATCAGACCGCAGAAACTTAATCTTTTTGTCACGATGATTTTCTACCTCATTCTGAAATTCTTTGAACTTTTCAAATGTTTCTGACTTATGCTTCATCAGGTAGATATAGCCATACCGACTTAAATCATCAGTAAAAGTCATGAAGTAAAAATAGCCACCCCATGCGGCCGTGTTCATTGGACCACATACATCACTATGTATTATTTCCAACAATTCACCCGCCCGTTCAGGATGACCCGTGAACGGCGTCTTGGTCATTTTCCCCATCAAGCAAGCTTCACATGTGTCAAATGATTGAAAATCAAGGGACGGTAAAACTCCATCTTTATGGAGTCTTTGCATGCGTTTCTTTCCGATGTGGCCAAGCCGACAGTGCCACAAGAAAGTGGTGGTGGTATCAGCCTTCTTAAGGCGTTTAGCATTCACGTTAAAGACATCCTTTCCACATTCAAGATTTAGTATGAAAAGGCCCCCAACAATGGGTGCAAATCCATAAAACATATCCTTACAATAAAGTGAACAACCATTGTTCTCAGACTTGTACGAATACCCATCGTGTACTAAACATGATCCGGAGATAATGTTTCTACACAACAGTGGAACAAAATAACAGTTACTTAGTTCTAAGATAAATCCTGAAGGGAGACGTAGAGGCATAATGCCGACGGCTTGAGCGGCGATCCCAGCGCCGTTCTCGACACGCATCACGACTTCATTCTTTGCCAGCTTGCGCACCTTCTGAAGTCCCTGTATCGAGTTGCAAATGTGAGCAACCGATCCGGTATCAAATACCCAAGACTTAGAATTTTCGCTAGCAAGCAAAACGTCAATGACATTAACTTGTATAACAATTATACCTTTTCCGGTTTTCCCGGACATCTTATCTTCCAGATACTTCTTGCAGTTTCTCTTCCAGTGTCCTGTGCCCTTGCAGTAGAAGCACTCAGTTTCATTCTTGGCTCCACCCTTAGAGTTGCTTTGGGAGCCGGTCTTACCGGCGCCCTTGCCCTTCTTTGGCTTGCCTTTCTTCTTTTTGAAACTGGCGGTTTTATTCACAAGCAACACTTGCTTGCGATTTTTCCGCAGTCCTCCTTCTGCAGTTTTCAGCATGGCGAGCACCTCTTCCGGTTCTTTCTCCATCCCACTCATGTTGTAGTTTAATACAAAACCGTCGTAAGATGGGGGGAGTGAAGAAAGCAACATGTCCATCGTATGGCCAGGTGGAAGTGGAAATTCCAGGGTTTTAAGCCTTTCAGCATAGCCAATCATTTTGACCACGTGTTCGCCAACTGAACTACCCTCAGCCATCTTGCATTCCATCAAAGCCTTCATGATATCAAATCGTTCAGACTTTGCGGTTTCCTTGTACAGAGCATCCAATTCCCGGATCATATCACGGGGTTTATGGAATTCAAAACGTTTTTGAAGGTCTGTACACATGCAAGCTAGCATGAGGCACTGCACTAAGTTGTGATCATCATCCTTAGTGGCCCAGACATTTTGTTCATCTTCCGGGGCCTCTGCCGCCGGTTTAGCTGGAAGAGCATTTTCAAGCACATACAGTTTCTTAGCGCTCCTGAGGACAATCCTCAGGTTGCGGACCCAGTCCGCATAGTTGTTTCCAGTCACAGTTAACTTCTCTTTCTCTAACAACGGGCCTAAGTTGAACGCGGTGTTGCGAGCCATTTGATCTACAACGGAAAACACAGGTTTCACTTAGACTTTGTTTATAAAGAAATTTGCACTAGTGAATAAACAGTTTTATTCTAAAGTGCGCTCCCACTCAAATCAATATCTCTCAAAATTGATTATGAGTGATACAAGACCCGCATATCCATTCAACGCCATTGAACGAGATGAACACTGATGGCGCGAACTTCAATCGGTAGGCAAACTTGCCGATCACATCTCTATGTGACTCTTGTTCATCTTTCGATGGGCGTGTTCCGAGCTCAGGGAGATCCTTCCGGAACGTCAAGACAACCAAGTGATCTTGCTGTGAGGTCTCAACTCACCCGCCTCACACATCCCTAATCATTCGTACCCAGGGAGATCCTGTGATACACTTGGGAGAACACTAACTACTTGATATTTTAAGTGAGAGATCACCCTAATAAAAAGCGACTACCGCGCAATCAAGAAGGGTGCATCAAGAGGGATAAACATCTCAGGCAATTCATAATAGCATGATATGGTATAGCCTCTTCTGACGGAGAAGTCTTTCATTTCTTCGTCTTCGGCATTCACGTCGGTGTTCACCTTCGCGAAGATTGCCACCACCTTGTCGATGCACCAGATAATATTGCTATCTCCATAGCAAGATAAAACAAATGCATTACTTAAGGTTGACACGCAGGTCACTAAAGTGCAATCATATGGCTCCAGCCATCATGCCAAATCATGACACGCAGGTCATGTTAATTACATCATACAGTCATCTCATACATAATCAAATTGAATATGAGAATTGCTATACCACATCACATGCAAAACATCCTGCAAAACCAAGTTAGACGCCTCTAATCGGTTTATGCAAAATTTTATTTTACGTGGCTTCTAAGGTTTTTACTCAAACCGCAGCTACCAACGTTTTATCATCAAGTATGATTATTCAAGTTGCTAGATTAACATCTCGGGGTGTATGAAACACGAGATAATCAATTCTCGAGCCCCATACTAAACTTCATCATACGCATGACCCCCGTGCAGATCATATCTGCAATGCCCTTTCATCTGCGAATTTCATCTTTCTTTTGACTATGGCAGAACCCAAAGAACTGATAGCACTTCCATGATCAATCAGGATCACGGATTGCCAGAACTTTGTCAAATTTCACCATGCTGTCTCGAGATTGAGCAAACGCAAATTCTAGGGAAGCAACAAGAACGTCAGGTAACAAATTTCATCTGTCACCCGCATAAATAATTTTCAGCAATAGATCTCATCTACTACCTAATTATATTATGCAATACCCATGTATTCTAGATCGTAACCTGCATCTACGCATAGCACGGCTCTTGATGCCACTGTAAGGGAACACGACAGAAAATGAAAATTTTCGGTATAGCGAGCATGCCCAGGACCACTATGGAGACTGCATACAAGGTTTGATCTGATCCGTACCGACTCGAAGCGCAGCAGAAGAAGAGTCGGTGGTGATCGTTGGTGCAGATCCCCACAGCTAGGATTTACAACCTCCCAACCGCGAGGATGTACTCCCTCGTCGGACAGCCCTTCGGGAGGCGGTCGGACAGTCCCCCGGACTATGTCGCGGAGAGCCCTTCGGGAGGACCCTCGAAACTCGAACGGAGACTCGGACAGCCCTTCGGGAGGACACTCGAACAGCCCCTCGGGCAAAAGACCGAAACTACGACCTCTCTACGGGGTTGCACACATACGGTGTCAGCTATCCGGCAGGGCTTCGCCGTCCAGAACTAGTTCCTGCCGGAACCCAGACAGCCTTTCGGCTCTACGAAACTCTTTTCGTGGGAGGGAGAGAAGAAGCCAGATAATGCATGGCATGTGTATGAGAGCAAGGATGAAGAGATGGCAGCCCCCATCTCCTCTATTTATAAGAAAGCCAAGGGGTAGGGCTCCTCCACTAATTACCAAAAACCCATGCATTAGGTCACACCTCATGGGCATAAGGGTAAACTTGGGATGCCATGTGGAGCTCCAAGGAGCTGCCCCTTCCTTGGCCGGCCACCCCTAGGGGGGCCCCCCATCAGGGGCTCTCATGGCCCCCCAAGCCCTTCTAGAAGCCTTTAGCAAAAGCCCTAAAAGGTGGCTTCCAAAAAATTATCCAAAAAGCACTTTCACTATTCACGACGACATTTTTCAGCGTCCGTTCGAACTGAAAATATTTATGTGGGCTTAGAACAATTCCAGTACCCACTAAAATAATTTTCAACGCGTTCTGGAACAATTCCAGATTAGTGATTTTCATCTGCGAAAAGCATCTGAAGCGGTTCCGGCAGCTCCGAAACATTTCCGGTTTTTCTTCCAGAAAATTCCCAGAAGTTTCCAGAATGATTCTGGCACCCTCCAAGAATTATCAGGCATGTGCCGAAAACAATTTGACTTTATGGTATCCTCTGAAACAACTTTTCAGTTTCACCGGAACTCATCCGGTGACCTCTTTGCGGAACCTTTCCGCTGTCCGAAACTTTTTCGGTGTCCGAAACTTTTTCGGTGATTTTCTCTCAGACTCCCTGTCTAGTATTCAGCAGATAGATGACCCTTAAGCGTGTGACCCTATAGGTTCGGTGAAGTATAGACATGACCTGGAACCCCTTCCGATCAATGATCAACATCGGAGCCGTGGACACCCATATTGACCCCTATACCCACACGGATGAATATTCGAGTGAACCTCCAGTTGCCGTGTGCTATTCCTGTTGCTTCGTGATATGTCACAAACACCCGAGGTTAGATTTATTGCATTCCTGTGGATCAACAATTTGTCCATCATGCAAGTTACCTCGTTACCGGTTTTGTTCTCTTTTCTCGTATCCGTGTTCCGGCATCCCAGTGATCAAATCACAAGGTGTCTGGCCAGACGATGATGGATACCGTAACACCGAGAGGGCCCGAGTATATCTCTCCATCGTCGGAGGAGCAAATCCCAATCTTGAGCTATCTTGTTACTTGCCATACTTTTCCGTGAACCCGTAAGCCGCCGTAATAGCCACCCAGTTACGGATGACGTTTAACAAACCCCAAAGTTCACGAAGCAAGTATGAAGGAACTCGATACTCTCATGGTGTAAGGAATTATGCAAACATTAACTTCTCTGTGTTATAAACCATTAACTTGTGACGAATGCATCTCATAGCATAACATCAATTTGGGTCGATTCAACACAAGTGTTCTACCAACAATTTGTGCCCTCAAAATTGCCGGCATAGACATGCCCATGATCAGGAAAACAGGATCATCATGCAATACTCGAGCCAGTCATAGAGGCTTGACCAGGAATACATTTTTCCGTTTATTATCCCACACGTGCACATGAGTTTCCCTCCAAGCCTCGTTTTATTGTAGACTCAAGAATCATTGCAGTTATAGCATGGAACATAAACTTTCATTACAAACCAGGAGATACAAAATAACCGATATTACTGCCTCTAGGGCATATCTCCTACATAGTTCACCATAGACCTACGGGACCGTAGACAGTAGCTAGATGGCTTCTTCTCTCTTTTTTGATTCTCAATACAATGGTCTCTTGGAGATCTATTTGATGTAATGACTTTGTGCGGTGTGTTTGTTGGGATCCGATGAACTTTGAGTTTATGATCAGATCTCTATCCATGAATATTATTTGAGTCTTCTTTGATCTCTTATCTGCATGATTACTTATAGCCTCGTATTTCTTCTTCGAATATTTGGTTTAGTTAGGCCAACTAGATCGATTTTTCTTGCCATGGGAAGAGGTGCTTTGCAATGGGTTTGATATTACGGTGTCATCACCGAGTGACAGAAGGGGTAGATGATACGTCGATTTTGCATCATGCTTTTATGTTGATATTTATTGCATTATGGGCTGTTATTACACATTATGGTACAATACTTATGCCTTTTCTCTCTTATTTTACAAGGTTTACATGAAGAGGGAGAATGCCGGCAGCTGGAATTCTGGACCGGAAAGGAGCAAATCTGAGAGACCTATTCTGCACAACTCCAAAAGTCCTGAAAATTTACGGAGAATTATTTTGGAATAAAAAAAAATATTGGACGAAGAAATACTAGAGGGGGACTCACCAGGTGGCCAGAAGCCTGGGGGAGCGCGCCCTATCCCCCTGGGCGCGCCCCTAGGGCTTGTGGGCCCCCTGGCAGGTCTCCGATGCCCATCTTCTGGTATATGGAGGGTTTTTACATGGAAAAAATCAAGAGAGAGCTTTTGGGACAAGGTGCTGCCATCTCGAGGCGGAACTTGGACATAACCAATCTAGAGCTCCGGCAGAGCGATTCTGTCCTGGAAACTTCCGTCCCGGAAGGGGAAATCGAAGCCATCGTCATCACCAACGATCCTCTCATCGGGAGGGGGTCAATCTCCATTAGCACAATCTGCTCTCCAAACCCTAGTTCATCTCTTGTATCCGATCTTTGTCTCAAAACCTCAGATTGGTACCTGTGGGTTGCTAGTAGTGTTGATTACTCCTTGTAGTTGATGCTAGTTGGTTTATTTGGTGGAAGATCATATGTTCAGATCCTTAATGATATTTATTACTTCTCTGATTATGAACATGAACATGCTTTATGAGTAGTTATGTTTCTTCCTAAGGACATGGGAGAAGTCTTGTTATAAGTAATCGTGTGAATTTGGTATTCGTTCGATATTTTGATGAGATGTATGTTGTCTTTCCTCTAGTGGTGTTATGTGAACATCGACTACATGACACTTCACCATGATTTGGGCCTAGGGGAAGGCATTGGGAAGTAATAAGTAGATGATGGGTTGCTAGAGTGACAGAACCTTGAATCCTAGTTTATGCGGTGTTTCGTAAGGGGCTGATTTGGATCCATATGTTTCATGCTATGGTTAGATTTATCTTAATTCTTCTTTCGTAGTTGCAGATGTTTGCGAGAGTGGTTAATCATAAGTGGGAGGCTTGTCCAAGTAAGGATAGCACCCAAGCACCGGTCCACCCACATATCAAATTATCAAAGTAACGAACGTGAATCATATGAGCATGATGAAAACTAACTTGACAATAATTCCCATGTGTTCTCCGGAGCGCTTTGCTTTATATAAGATTTTGTCCAGGCTTGTCCTTTTCTATAAAAAGGATTGGGCCACCTTGCTGCACCTTTGTTACACTTGTTACCCGTTAAAAATTATCTTATCACAAAACTATCTGTTACCGATAATTTCAGTGCTTGCAGAAAATACCTTGCTGAAAACCGCTTGTCATTTCCTTCTGCTCCTCGTTGGGTTCGACACTCTTACTTATCGAAAGGACTACAATAGATCACCTATACTTGTGGGTCATCAGTAGCGAGGCACGTATGTGTCGTTGCTATTAACGATAACAAGACGGGGTCTATTCCTACATGAATAGATCTTGTCTACATCATGTCATCATTCTTAATGCATTACTCCGTTTCTCCATGAACTTAATACACTAGATGCATGCTGGATAGCGGTCGATGTGTGGAGCAATAGTAGTACATGCAGAATCGTTTCGGTGTACTAATCTTGGACGTGATGCCTTTATAATGATCATTGCCTTAGATATCGTCATAATTATTTGATCTTGTATCAATTGCCCAGCAGTAATTTGCTTACCCATCGTATGCTATTTTCTCGAGAGAAGCCACTAATAAAATCTATGGCCCCCGGGTATATCTTTTATCATACTGCTTTCCGATCTATTTTTCACCGCATTTGTTTTCAGATCTATTATTCCAAAAAACCCAAATAGACTTTGCTGCACTTTTTATTTGCATTTTTTATTTCGTGTTTTATTCAGATCTATTTACCCAATATCATACTACTTAATCTATCTTTTTACCGAGGAGGTACTGACAACCCGTCTTACGTGTTGGGTTGCGAGGTTTTATTCTTTGTGTACAGGTACCGTTCACTTAGTGTTGCTTGGTTCTCCTACTGGTTAGATAACCTTGGTTTCATAACTGAAGGAAATACCTACCGTAGCTGTGCTGCATCATCCCTTCCTATTTGGGGAAACACCAAAACAGTTTCAAGCCGCATCAATAGCCAGCTCATCGAAGCGTGGGAAGCCCAACCGATCCAAAGCTTGCACGTATCCGATCATCTTGATCACATGGGGGCTCAGTGGATCACCTTCCTTCAGCTTGCAATCCATCAAGTATCGCCAGACATGGTCTTGAGACACTCGATCATACCGTAAGCCTCAACGTTTTTGAAATGTTGTTGCAAATCGGGCTCCATACAAGCCAGCATCAGACAACTGATCTATGTTGATTCATCAACCAGTTTCTGGTAGGCATTCTTGGTTGTGGCATTAGCATTATCGGCAGGTTCCTCTGGAAGTGGATCCTCTAGAACATGTTCCTTCTTATCATGCTTGAGGACAATTCTCAAATTTCTATACCAGGTGGTAAAGTTTGTTCCATTAGGTTTATCCTTTTCCAAGATTGATTTCAATGCAAAGTTGGGTTGAGCAGGTGGTGCCATTGATCTACAACAGAAAATCTTCAATCACTAAGCAATGTGTTTATGTAGAGTAATTCAAGCCTTAAACAGAAATACTCCCACTGAAGTCGACATCCCTCCGCAAACTCCCAATGATTCAGGATCTGACTAGCGCATGCGACTAGTGAGCTTTAGCATCACTGCTAGCCAACATGCCTATCCGGTAAGCAACTCTCTGCTAATCGTATCTCTATACGACTCCTGTCGGTCAGGAAGGTATCTTATACACCGGCTCCCAACCTTCTTTGCCACAAGGCCCAAAACAATTTTGATAGCCTCGTCAAGATAACCTGATGCAGTGCATGTTCATGTCCGACACGAACACTTCAGTTCAAGAACACCTATTAGAACCTCAATTTTATGAGCCCACCACTAGATGTACTTGACGTGCGAAGGTGCAACATCGGGGATGACAATTCGCTTGATATTAATGAGGGATCTTTCTACCATTCTAACATGCATAGAAACAAGAAGCATAACAATCACAAAAAAACATATACTGTGAAATAGTATGGCTCCTTCATGGACGTTCTTCCAAGCTTTCTTCGACTCCGATGTCCATCTAGGAACTACATCTTGTTCGTCACACCGGGACGCCAAGCCACCAACTTGACCTCTGTCATCCAACTACCACAACTAGTAATGAATTTTACAAAGAATCACAAGTCGACACGCAGGTCGTTATACATTATAATGATAGCTCTTTGGCTCCTGCCGACTGACAAAACATGACGCGCATACCATGTATAAATTACACACATGCATCACATATACATGAGCCATACTATTCACATCAAACCTGAAAAACAACGTTATGCATAGAATCGCATTCTACTGGTTTGAGTGATCGTGTACGAAATACAAGGCGCTACGCACACGGAGGATACCGACCGGTAGGGGTAGGTTGTGTCACGACCTCATCGATTCCGATTATAAGAAAACATAGCCACATCGACCCCCATATGCAGTTGATCTCATCAACCGTGCACATAGCCGACCTCATAAACGACAACAGATCTCATCTGCCGCCTCCACATATCAAATACGCATCGGTTTTGAATCCAAATCCTATAGCAGAAGCTCTGATAGCTCGATTGGGTTCTACGGTAGGGAGCGTCGACTGCAAATTAAAATTTTCCTACTCGCAGAACATCCAGGAACATGCTAAGTGAGGTGGATCACAGATCATTACCACTAGACGCGCAGTGCCGTGCAGCGGATGTTGGTGCAGCACGTCTCCGGAGACATCTCCTCCTCATCCGATCTCCCTCGAATAGCTGGTCGTCGGATTACACGTACTGGTTCACCGGAGCAGCGGAAAGTGCACCGTCTCTAACGGTATCTGCGCGTGCAGGAGGAACACTGTGCGGCAGACTGCTTGGTCCGATTACACAGTCGGTGGCAAGGGGAGGTAGCTAGTTGCAACACATGCAAATCCCTAATGACGACGTCGGGGCGATTAACCCTAATCAAGTGCCACACCTCCAATTTATATAGGCATCCACCGTGGGCTCAACACTTGGGCCCCAGATGGACCCTAAAGCCCAAAGTATACTTGGTCACAATCCAAGTCTAGCTCGGATCACATCCGACCAGTGTCCTCCGATCTGACCTTGTAGGTTCCTTCCCTTAAGCGCGCGACCCCTTAGGTTCAAGTCTGTTTGGTCGCAGTTCGGATTACCTCCGGCCTGCTTGGCTGGTAGCGGCCTCTTGCAAGGCGTGGCAACCACCAAGTTGACAATGAAGCTGGTTAGGCGAACATGTACTTCACACTTCCATTCTCTTTGCCACACAATATATGTTGCCGGGCTCAAGGAGAGTCTGTCATCCTTGTGCTAGCCCGACCTCTTTCTCGTTCCAGTGATGCCGATGACAAACCAGATTATCTCATAATCCTTGTCGCATGGCCATGCTTATCCTAGTCGGATCACATGAGGGGCCCGGAGTATATGTCTCCTGATCGGAGGGGCAATCCCATCTTGCCCAACGATGTCTCGCAGCATGGGTCTGGACAAGCCCGAAACCTACCTTTATAACTACCCAGTTACGGAGTAGCGTTTGGTCGGCCCAAAGCAGGTCTGTCACCATCTCGAGTACATGCACCAGCTCAGGTCTTAGGACATAGATCATATGTTGTACTAGAGACTCACAGATGACATATCGCTGCATCTCATAGTTGGGTCTGTCCGACTCGGACCTTATCTCGACTCAGATCCGACCATGTCGAATCCGACCAGATCCTTCCGGGTCCATATTATCCGGTTAGCATCCAATGCTTATGGCTAGTGAGACTGAGCCATCGACCGTGTCATATGCTAGTCTAGTCGGCTGCGCGTCCACACAACCCTTTCGACTAGGGTCTTTTTAGGACAATCATCATACAATGTATATTCCCACAAACAAGTCATGTACTTGCTGATACACATCATTGATAATGTCCAAGGACTATCTTTCTTCATAAACACATAGGAAATATCATCATACATGATTGCCACTAGGCCATATCTCCTACACTCCGGTGATGTGCCACCAACAATACAACCCGTTCTGGACAGGTTCAGTACAGTCTTTGACGAACCCACTACTATACCTGAACATAAAAGCTGGGATCACACGATCCCTCTCATCGCAGGAGCAAACCAAGTCAACATCAGGCCCTATAGGTATACACCCGAGCAAAAAGACGAGATAAAAGCTCTGGTTCGCGAAATGCTTCATCTAGGACTCATCACCAATAGTTCCAGTGCTTTCTCCTCGCCAGTCTTATTGGTCAAAAAGAAGGACCAGACTTGGCGGTTCTGTGTGGATTTCAGACACCTCAACGCGATCACTCTAAAGAAAACTTATCCAATGCCAATCATCGATGAGCTGCTTGATGAGTTGGCGGGCTCCTGTTGGTTTTCAAAACTCAGTCTACGAGACGGATACCATCAGATTAGGCTGCCACCGGAGGATGAGCACAAGACAACGTTTCAAGCGCATTAAGGACACTTCTAGTTTTGAGTCATGCCCTACGGACTAGCATACGCACCTGCAACATTCCAAGGCACTATGAATACTATGCTCAAACTAGTTCTGCGACACGGAGTCCTAGTCTTTATGGACGACATTCTAGTCCACACCAAAGAGCTAGATGCTCAACGATAGCTTCTGACGCAGGTACTTCAACTACTGCATGACAATGGATTGAAAGCAAAGCTCTCAAAGTGCACATTTGCTCAGCGGAAAGTCAGCTACCTGGGGCATGTCATTAGTGCGTAGGGGGTGGCCACGGATGATAGTAAGATTCAGGCAGTGTAAGATTGGCCAGTGCCATAAAATGCCAAGAAATTCATGGGTTTTTAGGACTCGCCGGATACTACAGAAAGTTCGTCCGCTCCTTTGGGGTGATCAGTAAGCCACTAACCGAGCTCCTTAAGAAGAACACCATCTTTGTGAGGTCACCCACGGCAGCCAGACTGGTTTACTACCCTCAAGCAAACTCCTCTGGAGGCGCCTATTCTAGCTCTTCCAAACTTCCGTCAGCAGTTTGTCGTCGAAACGGATGCAAGTGCCACAGGAATTGGTGTTGTGTTGATGCAGGAGCACCACCCGATTGCATATCTGATCAAGGCGTTGGCACAATGGAGGCTCTCTGTCTATGAAAAAGAATGCCTCGCCCTACTCTTGGAGGTCGATCACTGGCGCCCGTACCTTCAACATGCATAGTTTGTGGTGCGCACGGATCAAAAGAGCCTGCTGAACTTGACCGATCAAAGGTTGAATACACACATTCAACATCGAACGTTTACGAAGCTGATATGTCTGCAATTCGTGATTCAGTACAAGGTGGGACTGACCAATAGGGTTGCAGACGCCCTGTCCCGGTGCGATCATGCAAACACAGCCGAGGTCGCGGCGATCTCGATCTGTAAACCAACCTGGTTGGAGGCAGTTAAAAACAGCTATCAGCAAGATGCCATGGCCACACAGAAAATGACCAAGCTAGCTCTAGACCCTCTCAGTGAGCCCAATTTTACTTTGCAAGATGGGGTGCTACGGTATAAAGGGCGGTCTGGATTCGGAAGGACGAGGAGATCCAACACCACCTCCTTCAAGCCTTGCATGCAAGTGCCGCTGGGGGCATTCCGGGTTTTATGCCACTTATAACAGAGTAAAACGGCTGTTTGCCTGGCATGGCATGAAGCAGCAGATCAAGGACATGCTGCGCAGCTGCATGGTATGCCAACAAGCTAAGACTTAATGTATTTCCCCAGCTGGACTGCTGCAACCGCTTCCGGTCCCTCAGAAGCCGTGGACGGTGGTCTCCCTCGACTTCATCGAAGGGGTGCCGCGGTCAGGAGGCTACGACACCATCCTGGTGGTCGTGGACAAATTCTCCAAGTATGCTCATTTTATCCCTCTGACGCACCCGTTAACAGCCTTGCAGATCGCAAAAACATTTATGAAGGAAATATTCCATCTGCATGGACTCCCGCTGGCCATCATATCTAACCGCGACAAAATCTTCACTAGCAATGTGTGGCAAGAGCTCTTCCGCCTTTGCCGCACGGACCTATGGCTGAGCTCCTTGTACCACCCGCAGACAGACAGCCAAACCGAGAGGGTGAACCAATGTCTCGAGGGCTATCTCCGGTGTGCGGTGCACTCATGTCGTGGCATTTGGTCAAAGTGGCTCGCGCTAGAGGAATACTGGTATTACACGTCCTTCTATTCAAGCCTGGGAAGAACACCATTTGAAGTGACCTATGGGCATCTGCCTAGGGAGTTTGGGGTCGGGGTGTGCCCTCCTAACATGCTAGTATTTTGATGGAGAGAGGGCCCAAGGCCTCTCATAAGTCGGTCTTGCTCTTCGGTCGGGACTGGTTGACGATTGTGGGTCGCAAATGCTGGTGTTAGCGACCCAGGATTGCGTAACAATTGGTAAGTTAGAATTAATCCGACGCGTGTAGTCTATCTACCGAGGAACCAAACAATTACACGAGGCATGACACCGAGATTTACATCCTGGGGGCCTGAGTATGGGTGCTTCTCCCCATGAGGCCATGACACCGTCACAATATCGCACCCTGGCCGTCTGGGCGCAGGCATACGCCGCCGGCTCCCCGTACATGCATGTGCTACTATGTTGGCATAGGTTTCATCGTCTGGAGGTGGACGTCTCCGTGTTAGGGCGTGCAGGTTGTGGTTCTAGTAGATCTTCTGTTTGCCGGAGAGGAGAGCGCTAGGGAGAGGGATGCTAGTTTGAGAAATAAAAAACATTTGGAAGAGGTCGAATAGAAATCGCGAGGCATAGCGTGGGTTGAGCGGAATAGTTTTTGTGCAGGCGCGAGGCAGCCATGCTAAGGAGCGAACAGTCAACCCTGGTGGGAATACATACGGGCCATTTGAGGTATGAGTTGTGCATGGCTGAGGAATCCCCATACACCATATCAAACAGTGAAACAAGGATAGATAAAGGAGTGTATGAACTCATTGCGGCTACCATACACACTTTTAATTGCTTCAAAACATCTTCCTTTCACCAAATAAATGATACAAACTTTTCTTTTCTTATTAGTCGTACAATATGTGTTTCATTCTCCTTGACCCACGGTCTTATAACCCGAATTAGTCTTGGTCCAGTCTTCACATTGGTCGTGGAGAGAAGCAAGCAACATCGCAGAGTCCCACATATCCCGCATAACCACTTCGTGATCAGCCACGCAGCCACTGGACCAAGAGTGAGTCACTACGAGCTGACCACAGCCCGTTCCACCTGCAACCTGTTTGCCACCCGTGGACAATGCATGCTTGATACGGGACACATGAGCCATGAATAGCTCTGCTGGTGAGCAGTACATGCCCGCACAACTATCATGCCTTAGGGTCGTTGGCGGAACAATAGCGATGGACGAAATTGGAATGTCGATCTTCAGTCCAATTTTCTGATGCGTCTCATTCCCCAACAATATCTCCTAGAAACTGCATGTGGCACAGGTCTATCTTCACTATAAGCCATTCTCCCAATTTACCGGGCATCCCCATTGTTTCTTCTCAAAAGATCGAGGTGAGCTAAAAAGATTTACTAGCTGGCCACAGATCACATAAGCTACAGGTACATACATATATGGAGCTTGGGATGCCTTGGTAGGGGCCTTATACGTACCGATCTAAGTACGCACTTCAATATTACATCAATAAATAATCTGAGGACCACCGGAAACATCACATTATCATGTTATAAATTTCCAAACCCATTTATAGTTCAGCCACATCCAGGGATTGGTGCAGAAAATAAAGTACGTAAGTAGTTGCAGGAGAATATTAGAGATCCCAAACACCAGTATATCATAAACAAAGTAGTATATAGGTATTATCTAAGTCGTATCAATTTTTTCCTAAGTCAAACATTGTAACATTTAACCAAGTTTATTGGGAAAATATTATTTAATAGGATGATATTTTTTTTACAAATTTACTTTAAAAAGCCAACAAGTCTTTGATATACAAAATTTCCTTGATGTTACTCATAGGCAACCCTCGTGTCATCTCGCATTGAGTAGTAACTTTCGTTCATGATGTACCAGATTGATTTGCCTGATAATTCGTGAACCGCCCCACGCATGCCCACTATCTGCTGGCAAGAAATCAAAGACTTGCTCTTCACAAAGTACTAAGTGGGACCGGGAGGTGGCTGCCGCAGGCAAAGAGAAAATGGTTGTCTCTCTAGGAGAAGTTTGGGCCCTTCACCCATAGGTGGCTTAGCATCCACTACCGTAGCATTAGCTTCTACCAGAAGCAAAGCTTTGCAACGGCCTCTAGCAGCATTGACGGTAGGGAGTCTCTGGAATAGGCATACATTAAATTTTAGGCCGTACCTACTTGTAAATTTGTAACTCATCGCCATGTCCTATTCTTATGGGCGGACAGAAAGATCGGATTCGAGAAGTGCCTTTGATTAGATGACGCAACCATGGTCGTGCTAGGATAACATGTTTATACGTCACTTTGATTTAACTCTCAATCTGCCATTAGAGGATAAAAATTGAAGTCACACGATTGAGAACGGCTGAACGGTGATCAGGATAAGTAAGTCGTTGAGCGGGCCGCAGCACCTAGGCCCATTCTGCTCCAGTCAGGCATTGTCTTTGCTGGTAGCTGTTGGGCCTTTGGGTCGTCGGGTCCAGGTTGCTGACATGATTTCTCCAGAACGTTCATTCTGCAAGGATCCCATAGAGATATATCTCCAAACATAAGATGCACTGAACATTATTGCCCAAATTTCTTGTATCAATCTCTTGCCCAATTTCCCAGTGAATCCCAATCCTAGTTACTAGAACCCTCCACGTGGTGAAAAAACAAAAAACAGAACGATCCATCCAACATTAGCGAAAAAGAACACTGCTCTAGTTGGTGGTCATGTTTCCCGGGCAACAAAGAAGATGACCATGTTTATATAGTGTATTATAAACATCCATTCTACTAGACTTTTATGGATAGAAAGTAAGTACATGTGGTGACGGCCAAACATTATTGGTACATTTGCATATGCGCTTGAAAGCTTGATATAGTCTCGATGAAAATGGGGCCCTAGAATGTAAATGGACAAACTCTGGTCTGTCATGACTCGTTAGGTCATATTTTTGTCGGATGTCCCTAAAGGGAGGAGATCCCCTTTTTATGGGCATATAATAGTGCGGCAAGGAAATTCATTTATGATTATTTAAAGAAAATAAGCATAATGTTTTTTTTTGAGATGAAAATAAGCATAATGTTGTGAAACTAAGAACATGGTGGCCTTCACAATACGTGATACTACGAAGTGAGCATGCACCACCAGCCAACTTACGTCCTCTTGCACATGGGATAGATATCTCCCTCCTTTGGTGCCTCTCTTTAGTAGTTGAGCTGCTTTTTCTTTTGACAAAGGGAGTATGTTAATATCGTGGAGATACCAATTAACTCAGCCTCTACAACAACGAAATGTCCTAAATACATTGCGGATGCACACAACCGAAAAACAAAAAGAACAAGAAAAAACAAAACAAAAGATCCCGCTACAGTGATCAATTTTTTGTAACAGTCGCACGAACCACCACCAAGACAACACCCGAAGTCCAGATTCTCCAAAAGCGACGCCTCCAAGAAGGAAATAGTCGTCGCCAGATCATAGATCTTAGGTTTTCACTCTGAAGAAAATCCGTGCTCTCAAAACAAGGCTACTGCCAGTCACAACTATTTAAGGCCAGACCTTGGGTTTACACCCTGAAAGATAGGACTCTGTAATCCTCTTGTGTTGCCGTCCCCACTTGCCGATGCCGCTGTTACGAGTCACGAATCGCCAAGAAAACTCATCATCGCCTCGAAGACTCAATCCGCCATTACTAGGCCTCAGACCTCAGCCGCCATGATGTTCTCCGCCACTGCCTTCACCATGGAAATCGAAATATTAACATGTCTCATAATTGTCAGCAGACAACGAAGCTTCGCGTCACGACTTCCTGAAGCCACACCGGCTGAAATAGGGGCACACAAGACCGAATCCCATCCAATCTAGCAATCTACAGACGCTATGCACCAAATGGAGATCTCGTGCGGAGCCTTCCGGAACACGTCAACGGCTAGATCAATGAGGGCCGGTATCAAGCAGAACACCGCCCTGATACTAGAAGAACCCTAGGACCACCTCCGAAGGGGAACAGATCTGGGCAGGGAGCCCAGCAGCAGGCCGCCAAGCAATGCGCCAGCTCCCACTGCTTTTTACAGACCCATGGTACACCAAATGCACTTGCAGTGGGTGGCGATACACAAGGGTGTGCATGTGGCGACGTGCTACCTGTATTCAAATTCAAATTACCCATAATTTAGCCATAATTTACGCATAGGAAAGAGTGTGTGAAATTTTTACAGAGTAAGTTTTTTTTAGTTTTGTAACACCACACTACAGAAAAACAAATGAAACATACTCAGTGAAGAGCATTTTAACCTCGGCAATGTGTAAGCGGAGTGTTACACCCGGTTTAGTTTGTATCGGCTTACGGGCTGTAAGCCAAGTATCGCTTATGGGCGGCTCGGCTTATACCTAAGACGACTATAAAGTAGTAGCACCCAACAAAAAAAAAAGTGAGATCACAACCGGCAGCAGCTATCAGTGTGGTGCCACATGGCCCACTTGTAAGCCGTGTGCCTGTGTAAGCCGTATGCCCGGAAGGCCACTCGGTTTACAGGTAAACAATGTCGGTTTACAGGTAAACCGTGTGCTGCTCCGCTGCCCATGTTCTTCAATGTGGCCCATTAAACCGTGTATAGATGTTCATATACTCGACTTTTTGCTGGGCTATCCGACTTATAGCATGCAAGTCGAGTGCTATTAGCTGGGCGGCCTGACTTAAGCCGAGTGCTGCTCTCTGGGCGAGCCGGTTTACATGTGGTAAGCCGTGTTTTACTCTCAGTGTATGTGTCAAACTGCTTTTTTTGTTTGCCTTGTTGAACCAGCCCTGCATTTGAAACAACATATATATACATAGCTGCACCAAGTTCACCATGCATAGATATCCAAGAAATTGCCAAGTGCACCATGCATATATAGCATCAACCTTATGGAAGCTAGTTAGAAGAAAATTTTAAAAATACTACTACAAGAATGCCTAGCAGTGGCGTGCGAGGCTCTCAGGGGCGCCAACCACTGACCTTCCGCCATTGCTAACATGACATCAGTGGCGGGCAGGAGCCCGCCAGAAGGCTTGTCCAAGTAAGATTGCACCCAGCACCGGTCCACCCACATATCAAATATCAAAGTAACGAACGTGAACATCTATTAGCATGATGAAACTAACTTGACAATAATTCCCATGTGTTCTCCGGAGCGCTTTGCTTTATATAAGATTTGTCCAGGCTTGTCTTTTCTATAAAAAGGATTGGGCCACCTTGCTGCACTTTGTACACTTGTTACCCGTTTAAAATTATCTTATCACAAACTATTGTTACGATAATTTTAGTGCTTGCAGAAAATACCTTGCTGAAAACCGCTTGTCATTTCCTTCTGTCCTCGGTGGGTTCACACTCTTACTTATCGAAAGGACTACATAGAACCTATACTTGTGGGTCATCAGTAGCGAGGGCACGTATGTGTCGTTGCTATTAACGAATAAAAGACGGGGTCTCATTCCTACATGAATGATCTTGTCTACATCATGTCATCATTCTTAATGCATTACTCCGTTTTCCATGAACTTAATACACTAGATGCATGCTGGATAGCGGTCGATGTGTGGAGCATAGTAGTACATGCAGAATCGTTTCGGTGTACTAATCTTGGACGTGATGCCTTTATAATGATCATTGCCTTAGATATCTGTCATAATTATTTGATCTTCTATCAATTGCCCAGCAGTTATTTGCTTACCCATCGTATGCTATTTTCTCAGAGAGAAGCCACTAATAAAATCTATGGCCCCGGGTATATCTTTTATCATACTGTTTCCGATCTATTTTTCACCGCTTGTTTTCAGATACTATTTTCCAAAAAACCCAAATAGACTTTGTGCACTTTTTATTTGCATTTTTATTTCGTGTTTTATTCAGATCTATTTACCAATATCATACTACTTAATCTATCTTTTTACCGAGGAGGTACTGACACACGTCTTACGTGTTGGGTTGCGAGGTTTTATTCTTTGTGTACAGGTACCGTTCCCTTAGTGTTGCTTGGTTCTCCTACTGGTTAGATAACCTGGTTCATAACTGAAGGAAAATACTACCGTAGCTGTGCTGCATCATCCCTTCCTATTTGGGGAAACACCAAACAGTTTCAAGCCGCATCAATAGCCCGCTCATCGAAGAGGGGGAAGCCCAACCGATCCAAGCTTGACGTATCCGATCATCTTGATCACATGGGGGCTCAGTGGATCACCTTCCTTCAGCTGCAATCCATCAAGTATCGCCAGACATGGTCTTGAGACACTCGATCATACCGTAAGCCTCAACTTTTCGAAATGTTTGTTGCAAATCGGGCTCCATACAAGCCAGCATCAGCACAACTGATCTATGTTGATTCATCAACCAGTTTCTGGTAGGCATTCTTGGTGTGGCATTAGCATTATCGGCAGGTTTCTCTGGAAGTGGATCCTCTAGAACATGTTCCTTCTTATCATGCTTGAGGACAATTCTCAAATTTCTATACCAGGTGGTAAAGTTTGTTCCATTAGGTTTATCCTTTTCCAAGATTGATTTCAATGCAAAGTTGGGTTGAGCAGGTGGTGCCATTGATCTACAACAGAAAATCTTCAATCACTAAGCATGTGTTTATGTAGAGTAATTAAGCCTTAAACAGAAATACTCCCACTGAGTCGACATCCCTCCGCAAACTCCCAATGATTCAGGATCTGATAGCGCATGCGACTAGTGAGCTTTAGCATCACTGCTAGCCAACATGCCTATCGTAAGCAACTCTCTGCTAATCGTATCTCTATACGACTCCTGTCGGTCAGGAAGGTATCTTATACACCGGCTCCCAACCTTCTTTGCCACAAGGCCCAAAACAATTTTGATAGCCTCGTCAAGATAACCTGATGCAGTGCATGTTCATGTCCGACACGAACCTTCAGTTCAAGAACACCTATTAGAACCTCAATTTATGAGCCCACCACTAGATTGACTTGACGTGCGAAGGTGCACACATCGGGATGACAATTCGCTTGATATTAATGAGGGATCTTTCTACCATTCTAACATGCATAGAAAACAAGAAGCAAAACAATCACAAAAAAAATATACTGTGAAATAGTATGGCTCCTTCATGGACGTTCTTCCAAGCTTTCTTCGACTCCGATGTCCATCTAGGAACTACATTTGTTCGTCACACCGGGACGCCAAGCCACCAACTTGACCTCTGTCATCCAACTACCACAACTAGTAATGAATTTACAAAGAATCACAAGTCGACACGCAGGTCGTTATACATTATAATGATAGCTCTTTGGTCCTTCGACTGACAAAACATGACGCGCATACCATGTATAAATTACACACATGCATCACATATACATGAGCCATACTATTCACATCAAACCTGAAAAACAAGTTATGCATAGAATCGCATTCTACTGGTTTGAGTGATCGTGTACGAAATACAAGGCGCTACGCACACGGAGGATACCGACCGGTAGGGGTAGGTTGTGTCACGACCTCATCGATTCCGATTATAAGAAAACATAGCCACATCGACCCCCATATGCAGTTGATCTCATCAACGTGCACATAGCCGACCTCATAAACGACACAGATCTCATCTGCCGCCTCCACATATCAAATACGCATCGGTTTTGAATCCAAATCTATAGCAGAAGCTCTGATAGCTCGATTGGGTTCTACGGTAGGGAGCGTCGACTGCAAATAAAATTTTCCTACTCGCAGAACATCCAGGAACATGCTAAGTGAGGTGGATCACAGATCATTACCACTAGACGCGCAGTGCCGTGCAGCGGATGTTGGTGCAGCACGTCTCCGGAGACATCTCCTCCTCATCCGATCTCCCTGAATAGCTGGTGTCGGAATTACACGTACTGGTTCACCGGAGCAGCGGAAAGTGCACCGTCTCTAACGGTATCTGCGCGTGCAGGAGGAACACTGTGCGGAGACTGCTTGGTCCGATTACACAGTCGGTGGCAAGGGGAGGTGGCTAGTTGCAAAACATGCAAATCCCTAATGAGACGTCGGGGCGATAACCCTAATCAAGTGCCACACCCTCCAATTATATAGGCATCCACCGTGGGCTCAACACTTGGGCCCCAGATGGACCTAAAGCCCAAAGTATACTTGGTCACAATCCAAGTCTAGCTCGGATCACATCCGACCAGTGTCCTCCGATCTGACCTTGTAGGTTCCTTCCCTTAAGCGCGCGACCCCTTAGGTTCAAGTCTGTTTGGTCGCAGTTCGGATTACCTCCAGCCTGCTCGGCTGGTAGCGGCCTCTTGCAAGGCGTGGCAACCACCAAGTTGACAATGAAGCTGGTTAGGCGAACATGTACTTCACACTTCCATTCTCTTTGCCACACAATATATGTTGCCGGGCTCAAGGAGAGTCTGTCATCCTTGTGCTAGCCCGACCTCTTTCTCGTTCCAGTGATGCCGATGACAAACCAGATTATCTCATAATCCTTGTCGCATGGCCATGCTTACCTAGTCGGATCACATGAGGGGCCTGGAGATATGTCTCCTGATCGAGGGGCAATCCCATTTGCCCAACGATGTCTCGCAGCATGGGTCTGGACACAGCCCGAAACCTACCTTTATAACTACCCAGTTACGGAGTAGCGTTTGGTCGCGCCCAAAGCAGGTCTGTCACCATCTCGAGTACATGCACCAGCAGGTCTTAGGACATAGATATATGTTGTACTAGAGACTCACAGATGACATATCGCTGCATCTCATAGTTGGGTCTGTCCGACTCGGACCTTATCTCGACTCAGATCCGACCATGTCGAATGACCAGATCCTTCGGGTCCATATTCCGGTTAGCATCCAATGCTTATGGCTAGGAGACTGAGCCATCGACCGTGTCAATATGCTAGTCTAGTCGGCTGCGCGTACACACACCCTTCGACTAGGGTCTTTTTAGGACAATCATCATACAATGTATATTCCACAAACAAGTCATGTACTTGCTGTACACCTCATTGATAATGTCCAAGGACTATCTTTCTTCATAAACACATAGGAAATATCATCATACATGATTGCCACTAGGCCATATCTCCTACACTCCGGTGATGTGCCACCAACAATACAACCCGTTCTGAGAGGTTCAGTACAGTCTTTGACGACACCCACTAATACCTGAACATAAAAGCTGGGATCACACGATCCCTCTCATCGCAGGAGCAAACCAAGTCAACATCAGGCCCTATAGGTTACACGAGCAAAAAGACGAGATAAAAGCTCTGGTTCGCGAAATGCTTCATCTAGGACTCATCACCAATAGTTCCAGTGCTTTCTCTCGCCAGTCTTATTGGTCAAAAAGAAGACCAGACTTGGCGGTTCTGTGTGGATTTCAGACACCTCAACGCGATCACTCTAAAGAAAACTTATCCAATGCCAATCATCGATGAGCTGCTTGATGGGTTGGCGGGTCCTGTTGGTTTTCAAAACTCAGTCTACGAGACGGATACATCAGATTAGGCTGCCACCGGAGGATGAGCACAAGACAACGTTTCAAGCGCATAAGGACACTTCTAGTTTTGAGTCATGCCCTACGGACTAGCATAACGCACCTGCAACATTCCAAGGCACTATGAATACTATGCTCAAACTAGTTCTGCGACACGGAGTCCTAGTCTTTATGGACGACATTCTAGTCCACACCAAAGAGCTAGATGCTCAACGATAGCTTCTGACGCAGGTACTTCAACTACTGCATGACAATGGATTGAAAGCAAAGCTCTCAAAGTGCACATTTGCTCAGCGGAAAGTAGCTACCTGGGGCATGTCATTAGTGCGTAGGGGGTGGCCACGGATGATAGTAAGATTCAGGCAGTGTAAGATTGGCCGTGCCATAAAATGCCAAGAATTCACGGGTTTTTAGGACTCGCGGATACTACAGAAAGTTCGTCCGCTCCTTTGGGGTGATCAGTAAGCCACTAACCGAGCTCCTTAAGAAGAACACCATCTTTGTGAGGTCACCCACGGCAGCCAGATCGGTTTACTACCCTCAAGCAAACTCCTCTGGAGGCGCCTATTCTAGCTCTTCCAAACTTCCGTTAGCAGTTTGTCGTCGAAACGGATGCAAGTGCACAGGAATTGGTGTTGTGTTGATGCAAGGAGCACCACCCGATTGCATATCTGATCAAGGCGTTGGCACAATGGAGGCCTCCTGTCTATGAAAAAAGATGCCTCGCCCTACTCTTGGAGGTCGATCACTGGCGCCCGTACCTTCAACATGCATAGTTTGTGGTGCACACGGATCAAAAGAGCCTGCTGAACTTGACCGATCAAAGGTTGAATACACACATTCAACATCGAACGTTTACGAAGCTGATATGTCTGCAATTCGTGATCAGTACAAGGTGGGACTGACCAATAGGGTTGCAGACGCCCTGTCCCGGTGCGAACATGCAAACACAGCCGAGGTCGCGGCGATCTCGATCGTAAACCAACCTGGTTGGAGGCAGTTAAAAACAGCTATCAGCAAGATGCCATGGCACACAGAAAATGACCAAGCTAGCTCTAGACCCTCTCAGTGAGCCCAATTTACTTTGCAAGATGGGGTGCTACGGTATAAAGGGCGGTCTGGATTCGGAAGGACGAGGAGATCCAACCCACCTCCTTCAAGCCTTGCATGCAAGTGCCGCTGGGGGCATTCCGGGTTTTATGCCACTTATAACAGAGTAAAACGGCTGTTTGCCTGGCATGGCATGAACAAGCAGATCAAGGACATGCTGCGCAGCTGCATGGTATGCCAACAAGCTAAGACTTAATGTATTTCCCCAGCTGGACTGCTGCAACCGCTTCGGTCCTCAGAAGCCGTGGACGGTGGTCTCCCTCGACTTCATCGAAGGGGTGCCGCGGTCAGGAGGCTACGACACCATCCTGTGGTCGTGGACAAATTCTCCAAGTATGCTCATTTATCCCTCTGACGCACCCGTTAACAGCCTTGCAGATCGCAAAAACATTTATGAAGGAAATATTCCATCTGCATGGACTCCCGCTGGCCATCATATCTAACGCGACAAACTTTCACTAGCAATGTGTGGCAAGAGCTCTTCCGCCTTTGCGCACGGACCTATGGCTGAGCTCCTTGTACCACCCGCAGACAGACAGCCAAACGAGAGGGTGAACCAATGTCTCGAGGGCTATCTCCGGTGTGCGGTGCACTCATGTCGTGGCATTTGGTCAAAGTGGCTCGCGCTAGAGGAATACTGGTATTACACTCCTCTATTCAAGCGCTGGGAAGACACCATTTGAAGTGACTATGGGCATCTGCCTAGGGAGTTTGGGGTCGGGGTGTGCCCTCCTAACATGCTAGTATTTTGATGGAGAGAGGGCCAGGCCCCTATAAGTCGGTCTTGTTGGTCGGGGACTGGTTGACGTTGTGGGTCGCAAATGCTGGTGTTAGCGACCCAGGATTGCGTAACAATTGGTAAGTTAGAATTAATCCGACGCGTGTAGTCTATCTACGAGGAACCAAACAATTACACGAGGCATGACACCGAGATTTACATCCTGGGGGCCTGAGTATGGGTGCTTCTCCCATGAGGCCATGACACCGTCACAATATCGCACCCTGGCCGTCTGGGCGCAGGCATACGCCCCGGCTCCCCGTACATGCATGTGCTACTATGTTGGCATAGGTTTCATCGTCTGGAGGTGGACGTCTCCGTGTTAGGGCGTGCAGGTTGTGGTTCTAGTAGATCTTCTGTTTGCCGGAGAGGAGAGCGCTAGGGAGAGGGATGCTAGTTTGAGAAATAAAAAACCTTTGGAAGAGGTGTCGAATAGAAATCGCGAGGCATAGCGTGGGTTGAGCGGAATAGTTTTTGTGCAGGCGCGAGGGGCAGCCATGCTAAGGAGCGAACAGTCAACCTGGTGGGAATACATACGGGCCATTTGAGGTATGAGTTGTGCATGGCTGAGGAATCCCCATACACCATATCAAACAGTGAAACAAGGATCGATAAAGGGTGTATGAACTCATTGCGGCTACCATACACACTTTTAATTGCTTCAAAACATCTTCCTTTCACCAATAAAATGATACAAACTTTTCTTTTCTTATTAGTCGTACAATATGTGTTTCATTCTCCTTGACCCACGGTCTTATAACCCGAATTAGTCTTGGTCCAGTCTTCACATTGGTCGGGAGAGAAGCAAGCAACATCGCAGAGTCCCACATATCCCCCATAACCACTTCGTGATCAGCCACGCAGCCCTGGACCAAGAGTGAGTCACTACGAGCTGACCACAGCCCGTTCCACCTGCAACCTGTTTGCCACCCGTGGACAATGCATGCTTGATACGGGACATGAGCCATGAATAGCTCTGCTGGTGAGCAGTACATGCCCGCACAACTATCATGCCTTAGGGTCGTTGGGAACAATAGCGATGGACGAAATTGGAATGTCGATCTTCAGTCCAATTTCTGATGCGTCTCATCCCCAACAAATCTCTAGAAACTGATGTGGCACAGGTCTATCTTCACTATAAGCCATTCTCCCAATTTACCGGGCATCCCCATTGTTTCTTCTCAAAAGATCGAGGTGAGCTAAAAAGATTTACTAGCTGGCCACAGATCACATAAGCTACAGGTACATACATATAGGAGCTTGGGATGCCTGGTAGGGGCCTTATACGTACCGATCTAAGTACGCACTTCAATATACATCAATAAATAATCTGAGGACCACCGGAAACATCACATTATCATGTTATAAATTCCAAACCCATTTATAGTTCAGCCACATCCAGGGATTGGTGCAGAAAATAAAGTACGTAAGTAGTTGCAGGAGAATATTAGAGATCCCAAACACCAGTATATCATAAACAAAGTAGTATAAGGTATTATCTAAGTCGTATCAATTTTTTCCTAAGTCAAACATGTAACATTTAACCAAGTTTATTGGGAAAATATTATTTAATGGATGATATTTTTTTACAAATTATTTAAAAAGCCAACAAGTCTTTGATAACAAAATTTCCTTGATGTTACTCATAGGCAACCCTCGTGTCATCTCGCATTGAGTAGTAATTTCGTTCATGATGTACCAGATTGATTTGCCTGATAATTCGTGAACCGCACGCATGCCCACTATCTGTGGCAAGAAATCAAAGACTTGCTCTTCACAAAGTACTAGTGGGACCGGGAGGTGGCTGCCGCAGGCAAAAGAAAATGGTTGTCTCTCTAGGAGAAGTTTGGGCCCTTCACCCATAGGTGGCTTAGCATCCACTACCGTAGCATTAGCTTCTACCAGAAGCAAAGCTTTGCAACGGCCTCTAGCAGCATTGACGGTAGGGAGTCTCTGGAATAGGCATACATTAAATTTTAGGGCCGTACCTACTTGTAAATTTGTAACTCATCGCCATGTCCTATTCTTATGGGCGGACAGAAAGATCGGATTCGAGAAGTGCCTTTGATTAGATGACGCAACCATGGTCGTGCTAGGATAACATGTTTATACGTCATTTGATTTAACTCTCAATCTGCATTAGAGGATAAAATTGAAGTCACACGATTGAGAACGGCGTGCTGAACGGTGATCAGGATAAGTAAGTCGTTGAGCGGGCCGCAGCACCTAGGCCCATTCTGCTCCAGTCAGGCATTGTCTTTGCTGGTAGCTGTTGGGCCTTTGGGTCGTCGGGTCCAGGTTGCTGACATGATTTCTCCAGAACGTTCATTCTGCAAGGATCCATAGAGAATATCCCAAAAGAAGGTAATCGATCCAGAAATCCTACCAAGGTTAGAGAATGATTTGGTCCAATGTCTTGTCAGTTTCAAGTTGGTGTTCCCACCATGCTTCTTCAATATTATGACGCACGTCGTAGTTCACCTAGTCAAAGAGATTACCTTTTTGGGTCCTGTATTTCTACACAATATGTTCCCCTTTGAGAGGTTCATGGGAGTCTTAAAGAAATATGTGCATAACCATGCTAGGCCAGAAGGAAGCATCTCCAAGGGCCATGAAATAGAGGAGGTTATTGAGTTTTGTGTTGACTTTATTCCTGACCTTAAGCCGATTGGTGTTCGTGAATCGCGGCATGGGGGAAGACTGAGTGGAAAAGGCACGCTAAGAAAGGATTCTGTAATATATATGGACGGGCATTCTTGGGCGCAAGCACACTACACAGTTCTACAAAATTCCACCTTGTTGGCTCCGTATATCGAGGAACACATGGATATAGTATGCTCCAAGAACCTGGAGCAGTCTGAGCCCTGGATTAAACGTACACACATGGCTACTTTCGACGGTTGGTTGCAAACACATCTCATGAATGACAACACTGTTGGAGATGAGCTGTACTTGTTGGCCAAGTCACCATCTTCGACTATATTGACTTTCAAAGGGTACGAGATAAATGGGAATACATTTTACACGATCGTCCAAGATAAAAAGAGCACCAACCAAAACAGTGGTTTCCGCTTTGATGCAACAAACAGCAATAGGAAAAATGACACATGTTATGGTTACATAGAGGAGATATGGGAACTTGACTATGGATCTTCTTTTAAGGTCCCATTGTTTCGGTGCAAATTGGTCAATCTGACAGGAGGCAGCGTAAAGGAAGACCCGCGGTACGGAATGACAATAGTGGACCTCAACAATCTTGGGTACACAGACGAACCATTCGTCCTAGCCAATGATGTGGCGCAGGTTTTCTATGTCAAGGACATGTCTACCAAAACGAAAAAAAGAGAGATAAAGAAGCGAATAAATCATACGATGAGCCAAAGCGCCACATAGTTCTTTCAGGGAAAAGAAACATCGTGGGAGTGGAGGACAAGACAGACATGTCAGAAGATTATGAAAAGTTTAATGAAATTACTCCCTTCACAGTGAAGACTGATCCAAGCATCCTGTTAAATGATGAAGATTCTCCATGTTTACGGCACAATGATAAGCAAGGGACACACGCGAAGAAAAAGTTTTATACCCCAAGATCCCACTCTGGAATGTGACCGGCTTCACCATCATCACTTTCTATCTAGTGAGTTTCCAAACTGGAGAGAATCTTTGTAAGAGTTAGGGTATATGTGTTTTCGCATTTTGGCTTCGGAATCCAACCAAAAAGCTAGGGCATTTTGGAATTTGAAATATGACTTTTGAATAATTATTTATTAAGTTATGAATTTTTAATTATTCTTGTCCTTTTAGTATTTTAATTATACAGAGGAGTTAATCAATGCAATTATGTCCAAACAAAATATGAATGTCTTCTGAGCATTCCAGATAAGCCGCTTGAGGGACCTATTCTGCACAACTCCAAAAGTCCTGAAAATTTACGGAGAATTATTTTGGAATAAAAAAAAATATTGGACGAAGAAATACTAGAGGGGGACTCACCAGGTGGCCAGAAGCCTGGGGGAGCGCGCCCTATCCCCCTGGGCGCGCCCCTAGGGCTTGTGGGCCCCCTGGCAGGTCTCCGATGCCCATCTTCTGGTATATGGAGGGTTTTTACATGGAAAAAATAAAGAGAGAGCTTTTGGGACAAGGTGCTGCCATCTCGAGGCGGAACTTGGACATAACCAATCTAGAGCTCCGGCAGAGCGATTCTGTCCTGGAAACTTCCGTCCCGGAAGGGGAAATCGAAGCCATCGTCATCACCAACGATCCTCTCATCGGGAGGGGGTCAATCTCCATTAGCACAATCTGCTCTCCAAACCCTAGTTCATCTCTTGTATCCGATCTTTGTCTCAAAACCTCAGATTGGTACCTATGGGTTGCTAGTAGTGTTGATTACTCCTTGTAGTTGATGCTAGTTGGTTTATTTGGTGGAAGATCATATGTTCAGATCCTTAATGATATTTATTACTTCTCTGATTATGAACATGAACATGCTTTATGAGTAGTTATGTTTCTTCCTAAGGACATGGGAGAAGTCTTGTTATAAGTAATCGTGTGAATTTGGTATTCGTTCGATATTTTGATGAGATGTATGTTGTCTTTCCTCTAGTGGTGTTATGTGAACATCGACTACATGACACTTCACCATGATTTGGGCCTAGGGGAAGGCATTGGGAAGTAATAAGTAGATGATGGGTTGCTAGAGTGACAGAACCTTGAATCCTAGTTTATGCGGTGCTTCGTAAGGGGCTGATTTGGATCCATATGTTTCATGCTATGGTTAGATTTATCTTAATTCTTCTTTCGTAGTTGCAGATGTTTGCGAGAGTGGTTAATCATAAGTGGGAGGCTTGTCCAAGTAAGGATAGCACCCAAGCACCGGTCCACCCACATATCAAATTATCAAAGTAACGAACGTGAATCATATGAGCATGATGAAAACTAACTTGACAATAATTCCCATGTGTTCTCCGGAGCGCTTTGCTTTATATAAGATTTTGTCCAGGCTTGTCCTTTTCTATAAAAAGGATTGGGCCACCTTGCTGCACCTTTGTTACACTTGTTACCCGTTAAAAATTATCTTATCACAAAACTATCTGTTACCGATAATTTTAGTGCTTGCAGAAAATACCTTGCTGAAAACCGCTTGTCATTTCCTTCTGCTCCTCGTTGGGTTCGACACTCTTACTTATCGAAAGGACTACAATAGATGACCTATACTTGTGGGTCATCAGTAGCGAGGCACGTATGTGTCGTTGCTATTAACGATAACAAGACGGGGTCTATTCCTACATGAATAGATCTTGTCTACATCATGTCATCATTCTTAATGCATTACTCCGTTTCTCCATGAACTTAATACACTAGATGCATGCTGGATAGCGGTCGATGTGTGGAGCAATAGTAGTACATGCAGAATCGTTTCGGTGTACTAATCTTGGACGTGATGCCTTTATAATGATCATTGCCTTAGATATCGTCATAATTATTTGATCTT